>SOZL01000838.1:0-31770 GCA_009733165.1 Naja naja | reverse complement strand
GTCCTCTCCCCTTCTGTTCAACATCTATATGAAGCTGCTAGGTGAGATCATCTGTGGTTTTGGGTGAGGTATCATCAGTACACTGATGATACCCAGTTGTATATCTCCACCCCAAACCAAATCAGTGATGCCTCTCCGTGATATCCCGTTGTCTGGATGAGGTACAGATCTGGATGGGCAGGAACAAACTACAGCTCAATCCGGCTAAGACGGAGTGGCTGCATACAGGCCTCTCGGGCAAGTCAACAGATTCCATCTTTGGTCATAGGGGTAGAGGTGCTGCCCCGTGGATAGGGCACGAAACCTGGGGGTCATCCTGGATTCACGGCTCGGTTTGGAGCAGCAGGTGGGGGCTGTGGCAGGGGGCTTTTGCCCAGGTTCGGCTGGTTTGCCAGCTACGCCGCATCTGGACCGAGATGCCCTTCACACAGTCACTCATGCACTTGTCACGCCCACTCGACTATTGCAACACTCTCTATTTAGGACTGCCCTTGCATTCCATCCAGAGGTTTCAGCTGGTGCAGAATGCGGCCATATGGGTTGTGATGGGAGTTTCCGGTACTCCTGTTACGCCCCTCCTGTGCGAGCTGCATTGGTTGCCGGTTGCCCTCTGAGTGAAATTCAAGGTGTTGGTATTAACCTTCAAAGTCCTTCATGGCTTGGGTCCCGGTTATTTGCGGGAGCGTCTCCTCGGACATCGAATGTCGATCACCCTGCGAAGCACAGGTTGGGACTTCTTGGGGTACTGTCTGCAAGACAGTGTTGGCTGGTGGTGCCCGGGAAGGGCCTACTCTGTAGCGGCTCCGCCTTGTGGAACCAACTCGGGGCTCCATTTGGCTCCGGATCTCTGCTCTTTCCGCCACGATCTGAACAGGCCGGCTGGACTGACATCTCTGGGAGGGGTTAAATTGATTTTACATGGGCTTGTACTGTTTAATTTGTTTTAATGTATTTATTGTTGTTGTTTTTAGTTGTGAGAGCCTTGAGTCCTTCAGAGAGGGCAGCATACAAGTCCAATTATTAAATTAAATTAAATTAAAATTCTCAAAGGAAGATTTTTAATACCTATCACCCCTATACTTTGTTCATACAATTTTCTATGGAATTCAGATAATTTTGCCCTCCATTTGAAACTTCTAGTCTTTTCCCATCGTGGTTTTGTTTTTGTAAAGCTGTTAGGAAGGAGACAGCAAAATCGTCAAGTGCCAGGGAAATCAGGAAATCCAGGCAGTTTATATGAATATAAAGGTTTATTGAAAGAATCTGAACTACTAATAGTCAAAACAAATTGGCTATAGATAACAGGTGAAGGATTTCAAGGTGGCTGAACTTAGAGCTCTTGTGGGCGCAAAGGGACTCAAGACTTATGATATGTTTGACCTCTCCCTCAGGCTCAGCATGGTCATCTGCTACAACACCCATGCCTGGGGTTTCCTGCTTGAGAAGGGGTTGGACTAGAAGACCTCCAATGTACTTTCCAACTCCGTTATTCTGTTATCCAAAGGCTGCCATCATCATCAGTGATCTAAATGGCCTTCAGACATTATGGGCAGAAGCAAAGTATTGGTTTTAGCAAGGTGAGCCTTTTAGAGCACATGGGTCAAAACAACTGCATATCTAAGCCGATTCTGGTTGTTACTAGCCAAAACTGTCTACATTTTTTTAAAAAACCTAATCTCATCTACAAACTACCACAGTGGTCATACATACACACTTGAGAGTTGGTCCCATTGATCTTATTAGTATTTTGGGAAACTTATGGATAGAAATATGCTGTAGATGGCTTTAGCATATGAAGTTCCATTTCATAATGAAGATTTGTTAGAGGAATATCATATTTTTAATATTCTTTGCTCTAAAAAGCCCTAGGGCAAGGGTGTCAAACTCACGGTGTCATGGCATCATCACGTGACATCTCAAGACTTTCTCCCCTCTTTGCTAAACCGGGCGGGGGTGTAGCCAGCACATGACGCATCCAGCCCATGGGCTGTGAGTTTAACAGCCCTGCACTAGAGTAACTAAATAGGTTCTTTGCTGAGTAGAGGGTTAGAATGAGAAGGTCTGTTTATGCATAAAATTTGCAGCAATCTCTGTTCTTATGCTTGTTTATTTTTTCCCTAGGTTATTTTCTTAAATGCTCCCTAACATCAATAGGGAGGAGACAATTTTATATCCTGGAAGTCATTTAAGACCAACACAGAAGTCAACTTATCCTCTTTCCAAAATATTGCTCTCTGCACAATAGTGGACAATGTCCCTAGTTTCAGGCACTTAATTTTAGGGTTATATAGAATAACAAAAATGCTAAAATGTCAGGAAACCAACTCATTTTTTTAGTTTTAGGATGCTTCAAGGAAATGAATGAAATATTTTTAACAAAAATATGACAAGATAAGCAGGTGTAAAATAATCCATGGAAAAATGAAAATTTAAAAGAATCTACAATAGATTATGGAATGGAGTGGAGTGGAGTGGAATGAAATGGAATGGAATGGAATGGAATGGAATGGAATGGAATAGAATAGAATAGAATAGAATAGAATAGAATAGAATAGAATAGAATAGAATAGAATAGAATAGAATTCTTTATTGGCCAATTGTAATTGGACACACAAGGAATTTGTCTTTGGAATTTGTCTCGGTGTACACACAAAGAAAACAAAGTAATATAATCATAAGTACTAATTGAAGAAGGTAGTAGAAAAGATGAGAAGGATAATAGTATAGTATTCTATTCTGAAAGAATCTATTTTATTCTAAAAGAATCTAGGGCAGCTTTAAGATGAGTGGACTTCAAATCCCAGAATTTCCCGACCAGCATACTGGTTGATTGGGAAATACTAGGAATTGATATCCACACATTTTAAAGTTGCCAAGTTTGAAAAACACCAATTTAAGACACAAGATATGGAGCTGATTTAACTCCTGGGAATGCTTTTTTTTTCTTTTGACCCAGCCAATTGAAAGTATTTCAGATTTTTTAAAATGTGCCCTGAGATATTTCAACCCAAACTTGATCCAGTGAATAAGAGCTTCATTCTTATGATGTGGATGTGTTTGGAAATGTTTTACTACCTTGAAATGTTTCTATGCTATTTAATTTGGAGAAGCCAGGAATCTGCTTTTTCTTGCTGTTTTATTCTTGTCAGTGATAGAAAATCAAAATTATCTGTATGGGCCAGCCTGGATAGTGAGCAAATGTATTTCCATCTTGCTATCACTTTTATTCCCCAATTCTTCCATTCCAATTGCAGCAATTTCTTTTCCCAATCTTGAAATGTTAACATGGTGCAAAGATCACTGTGAACTAGTGGTAGGATTCAAAAGAATTACTACTGGTTCTGTGGGCTTGGCTTGGTGGGAGTGGTGTGGCTTGGTGGGTGTAGCAGGGGAAGGATACTGTAAAATCTCCATTCCTCCCCACCCCACTAACCTGCTTTCCATCTCCATTCTCCTGTGCAGGGCAACAAAGAAGATCCAGCTGATCAGCTGGGACTCCGGAGACAGTGAATAGATGGGGGCAGGGCCAGGCAGAGGTGGCATTTGCCGGTTCTCTGAACTACTCAAAATTTCCTCTACTGGTTCTCCAGAACTGGTCAGAACCTGCTGAATACCACCTCTGCTGTGAACTAATTAGTGCTCCTTCCAATTGCTCAAGTGGAGAATGCAAAGAAAGTCATTTAGTCAGACTAATGAAAAAGAAAAACTTTTATACTCATTCCATGCAAAAAATCAGCTAAAAAAGAAATAGGAGTGTCCTGTCCCTCCTTCCTCCCCAGCTCCAACCAGCAGGACAACCTCTGCAAGAAAAGCTTATTGGTAAACTGCCAATCTGGCTTGCCAGCAGTCAAGCTTCCCACCACATTTGAAAACTCTTGGAAATGATGTGATTGCATGATAGCAGATCAGCCCAGAAGAAGAAAATCCAGACTGGAGGTGGTGGAATGGGTAACAATTTTGTGACCATAAGAAAGCAGATGGCTTACAAGTTCTGTGGAATCACAAGGCTAGAAGGAAAACATATATCTGCATTGATTTTAAATAAAATGCAAGGGAGCCAGAAAAAAAATATATCCTGAAACCAGATTATGTGCATTCATCCCAGTCCAGGACTTGCTCCAAAGAAGCACAAAGCCCTCATGTAGAGATTCTGACTCTGGTGTCTTATGCATAACTTTGGTCATACAGGCAATCATTGCTTCACAATCACAATTAGAATCAATTACCCCCCTCATTAAGCAATGCAATCGTTAAGCAAGACATCACATGACCACAACAGGCTTATGACAGCATTTCCACCACAGTCATTAAGCAAGTCACTGCAGGCTATTATATGAGACATCATCTAACCACAACTTAAGATTTTACTGCTGGCTTCTCCACTGACTCTGTTTGTCAGAAGCCAATTGTGAAGTGCACACATAGCAATAGCACTTAGACTTATATACCACTTCATAGTGCTTTCCAGCCCTCTCTAAGCGGTTTTACAGAGTCAGCCTATTTCTCCCAACAATCTGGGTCCTCATTTTACCCACCTTGGAAGGATGGAAGGCTGAGTCAACCTTGAGCCTGATGGGATTTGAACTGCCAAATTGCAGGCAACCGATAGTCAGCAGAACTGGCCTGCAGTACAGCATTCTAACCACTACGCCACCAAGGCTCTTATGGCTCATATGGTGATCACACGAGTGTGGGACGTTGGGATGGTTGAAAACGCCTCCCAGTTCCAAACCACCCAAAACTCAAACATGTGATTGTAGGGATGCTGCGATGGTCTGTATGAGGATCCGTTGCAAAAGATACAGATAGTCACTAAACAAGGCAGCCATTAAGCAAGGGCTACCTGTGTTTTGAAAGAGTTGCGTGGGGCTAATTTTGTGCCTCAGACTGTTGGTACACAATGAGAGTTGTGGGAGAAGGGAAGGCTCCAATTTGTTCCTTGACTTAAGAAGCAAAATGCCTTTGGTCAACACACTCCTATAATCAAACTGCATTAGTAAAACTCCTAAAATGAAAAAAATGTTTTCTGACAATATTCTGTCATTAAAGGTAATAATAATAATAATTCCACCTGGGCTGACATTGTGCATCATTTATTCCTACCTTCCAATATTTCAATCCACACCCATTGCCTACACTCCCAATGCTGTTTATTATGTTTTCTCTTATAGTCCCTATTTAAAATGGGGTCATATTAAATAACCATTGGAAAAAAGTATGTATACATTCTAATCCTTTTACTCTAAGCGTCAGTGACTTTCAGGTTGCACATCTGCATTTTATTCCTGACACTGCAGTGTCCCAAATTTCCCATACTTGGAACTATCACTGCAAGCGTTAACATGATGGATAGGAAATGAAAGATCAGCTCAGATCCGCTAGTGGCTAGGAAAGGTCTGATATAATTATAGACATCTCCACCAATTTGTTCTTGCACTGAGAGCAGGATGTTCTTCTCTGTGTGCAGCTCATTAATATTTATTGCAGAGAGAAACTAAACAGAGAGAACTGGCCCAGTAGTGTCAGAGTAATGAAAGAGATATTTTCAGGCCACATCTAGAAAAATTCAGCACTATTACACACTTACATATGGAATGTGTATGGATCTACCTTATTCATGAGGCGATATCCAGGAGCTGGAAGCACATGCCGTACATTTCTATTTCTCCCAAATTTATTCAGATTCTTTAGTGTGAGATAATTCTATTTCTTTATAGCAATAGCGCTTAGACTTATATACTGCTTCACAGTGCTTTACAGCCCTCTCTATGTGGTTTACAGGGTTAGCCTGTTGCCCCCAACAATTTGGGTCCTCATTTTACTGACTTCAAAAGCGTGGAAGGCTGAGTCAATTTGAGCCAGTGAGACCCAAACCGCCAAACTGCTGGCAGCCGGCAGTCAGCAGAAGTAGCCTGCAGTACTGCATTCTAACCACTGCACCACCACGGTTATGTTAGAGAATCATGGACACCGGAAGTATCAGCTGACCTTACTGCTCCTGAATTTGATTGTTTTTTTCCAGATGTTACCAGACTTTACTAGGTTATCACTGATATAGGGGAGAATAGGGTTTGCTGGCTGTTTATATATAGTAGCTTGCCTTGCCATTCTTTGTGGTGCTCTCTGAACTAAATTGTTTGCTTGCAGATGTTTCATTACCCAACATTATCAGTGCTAATGATTGCAGGGTTTGTTGCTTGTTCGTATAAAGTAGCTTTTCCTGTCAGTACTGGAGGGATATAGTTTTCTTTGTGTTAGTTCCATGATTAGGTTTCTGCTTGATTATTTCTCTAGTGTTAATCCCTGCTTATCTGAGGTTGCTGGAGGCGATATGTTCTGATATTTTTGTTTTTGTCTTAGCTTTTTTATTGTCTCTTTTGAATGGAGTATATCTCTATGTTTTTTCATGACCTATTTATCTGAATGCCAGACTTCCAGAATTCCCCGGCATTTTTGATTTAGCTGGTTTAAGATGCTCACTGTTGAAACTATGATCAAGTCTGTCCAAGTGTTGAATATTCAAGTGTCACTTGAATAATCAACAAAATTGCTCCATAACATTTTAAAACTAAGAGATCCAGTATCCAAAGAAAAAATAATTGGCATACTCTGTAACAGGCAATGCAGCAGTCATACAAAGGTCAGAAACATAAAAGACAGGCATATTGAACTCTCTAGTGGTTCCCTAGTTCAGGGCTGTCAAACTCCCAGCCCATGGGCTAGATGCGTTATGCACTGGCCACGCCCACGTTCGGTTTAGCGAAGGGGGAAAAAGTCCTGATACTTCATGTAAGACCACAAGTTTGACACCCTTGCCCTAGTTAGAAGATATAACAATAACTCAATCTCATATACATGGACACGCTCAGTCATAGTTTCAACTGGGAAGCTTGTAACCTTTTAGATAAAACCAAATCCAACAATGATGCAGAAATCTCCGGAGCCTGGCATGTAGAAAAATCAACCAATAGACACATAGCGATAAACCTTAATTACGTATCATTGAACAGTTACAGGTAAAAAATATAGGAAAGAAACAAACAGCCCAACACATTCCCATCAGCAGCTAGATAAACAGCTGCATAAACTGCCAGCAAACCCTACTTTGCATTGCTGCAATTACCTAGCCCAGTAATGAAACATCTACAAGGAAACAACCAGGTGGTTGATGGATTAACATCTTGTTCCCGCCCTCCCCATCTTTTAATTGGGTTGCTGTGTATTGATTTGGTTGTGTGAATATTTTATTTATGTTTTTATCTTTGTACAGTTTTTATTTTTTTTATGATTGCAAGCTGCCCAGAGTTACCCTGAGGTAAAATGGGTGGTCAATACATTTTATTTTATAAACAAATAAAAAGCAAGCTCAGAGAGCACCAAGCACTTGACAGATCAACCATGAGCTCCAGATGATATTGTCTTCTATTTTTCAAACCTGTACCTGGTTTGCTGTGCTGTCATTTCCCCTTTCTGATATGGTTAAATGCAACCATAAAGCAGCTGTTTCTGGGAGGTTGCAGGACTAAGCATAAGGTAACTCAGACTCTCTTGGCAGCTGTGACTGGGGTGCAGAAATGTGGCAAGAGAAGAACTTCCAGATGTTTAACTGTTCCAACTGATTATAATTATTGGCCCCAATTAAATTAACAATTCTCAAAGGAAAATCAGAAGTGGATTTTTATATAATAGGGCTTCTGTGTTTGGTTCTGGCAGGGATTGTAAACGATTTGGCTGAGAATGAGTTCAAGATTTTATCAATTAATCCTTAGTATGTGTCCGCTCATCTGAATATAGCAGCTGTTAAGATCTCAGATTTATTCGAAGAAAATGTAGAGGATGGTTCTGAAATTGACCTGCCCATAGCAAGTCATATTTAATTCTAGAATATCAAGATCACTCTGGGAATCACACACACACACACAAATGTATACATTTGTGTTAAGTTTGCATGAAGAGTCAGACGCGAGGAGTTCCAGCAAAAGACTTTATTAATGACAACAGCTCGAATGGACCCGTCCGGGTAAGGCTACGGCTGCTTCTTATAGCCGGCAGCCGTAGCTGCTAGCCAATGGGAGTGCAGGGTTTCTTCCCGCACTATTTAAACCAATACCATTTGACATTTTACAAGACCAATTCAAATAAACCAATAACATTTAAACCTACATACATAACACCTCCCACTAGGTTCAGTCCATACCAAACCCCAACCTATCTAATGTATTCCTTTAAATAGGTGGGGCTCTTACGTGTTGAGACCTTCGTGGTTCAGAATCTTTATTGTTCTCACCCAGTGAGAGGGAAATGTGTCTGCTGACATTTCCCTGTTAGGACTTCCTGTGAAAGAAGACCCTGTTAGACTGTTAGAATCTGGTCTCTCCTCCCAACCCATCTCCATTCCAATGTCAACACCCAAGTCTGGTAGTGATGTACAATCTTCCACTTCTAAGGATGGATCTAGGCATTGTGACAGGGTTCGGATGGTTCCTGTCGTAATGACTCTACTTCTAAGGATGGATCTTGGCATTGTGACAGGGTTCGGGATGGTTCCTGCCGCAATGGCTCGTTACACAAGGGTTGATTCCTGTTTGCTGATATTCCTCCTGTTCCTCCCCTTCCCCTAGAAGAGACATCAGGTGAGGGACCTAGAGAGAGACAGGGGCGATGTTCCTGAGTGAACCGGATCTAAGTTGGTCAATGTGCCTGCTCCAGAGGAGGCCATCCTCTGTTTGAACCCTGTAAGAAAGAGGGCCAGTGATGTGAGTTATTTCAGCAGGAATCCACAAAGGTTCACCTGTAAGGTTCCTAGCATAGACAGAGTCTCCCACACTGAAAGAACGAACTTTGGAAGTGGAATCCAGTGGTGTATTGGGTGCATAAGTGGGATGAAGTCGGTCAAGGGAAGACCTAAGTTTCCTGCCCATTAACAACTCTGCTGGGGACAAGTTAGTTGATGGGCTAGGAGTGATGTGCTGAACACTAAGAAGCTTTTCAAGCTTCTCAGAGATGTCCCCAGGACCCAGCTGCTGAAGCTTTTCTTTGGTAAAGCGCACCATACGTTCAGCCCGGCCGTTGGCAAGGGTGCCCAGGGCTGTAAGGGCATGTCTGATGCCCTGTTGAGCTAGAAAGGATTCAAAAATGTTAGACGGAATTGAGGGCCATTGTCAGAGACAAGGACATCTGGTAACCCATGGGTTACAAAGAGCTTTTGAGCTGCTTGATAACAGCCTCAGTAGTAGTAGAAGTCATGAGAATAACCTCTAGCCATTTGGAGTATGCATCAACAATTACTAGAAACGTGTGCCCTCTTGTAGGACCTGCAAAATCAATGTGGATTCTAGACCATGGGCCCCTAGGACATTCCCATTCCTGTGTGGGGGCGTGAGGTGGGGCAGGCCTGACTACCTGGCAATTGGGACAAGATGCAACCCAGTTTTCAACCATTTTGTCAATACCTGGCCACCATACATAACTCCTGGCCAAACCTTTCATCCTTACAATCCCAGGATGACCCTCATGTAACATTTCCAAAACCTCCCTTTGCAGTTTTGCAGGAATAACCACCCTGTTACCCCACAAAATACATCCTCTTAATACAGATAATTCAGTTTGCCTGGATTTGAAAGGTTGAGCAAAGTGAGGTAGATCTTGAAGAGGCCAACCTTTCTTAATCCATCCCATAACAGGTGCCAACACAGCATCTTTGGCAGATTCTCTGGCAATCTCAGCAGCATGGACTGGAAGCTTAGCAACGGTCTCCAGGAAAAAGGTGTGAGTCTCAAGTTCACAGTCTTCCTTGTGGCAAGGTAGTGGGCAACGACTCAGTGCATCAGCATGTCCAATGTCCTTGCCAGGCCTGTGAATCAGTTTGTAGGAGTAGGCTGCAAGAAATTCAGTCCACCTCAGCATTCTTGGTGACAGGATAATAGGTGTAGGTTTGTCTCCTGCCACGATGCCAAGCAAAGGTTTGTGATCTGTAACAATGGTGAATGACCTGCCATACAGATATTCATGAAATTTCTTAACAGCTGCTACAACTGCTAAGGCCTCCTTGTCCAATTGGCTGTAGTTCCTCTCTGCTTTGGACAGCGTGCGAGAGTAGAATGCAATTGGGGCTTCCCGGCCATTGGGAAGCCTATGGCTCAAAACCCTCCCACTCCAAAGGGGATGCATCACAAGTCAGAACAACAGGTAAATTCTCAGAGAATTGAATCAACACAGCATCAGACGTGATTAGTCTCTTAATACTGTTAAATGCTGACTGTTCCTTCCGCCCCCAGATCCAAGCAGCCTTCTTATCAAGTAAACGATGTAAGGGTTCAGCAATAGATGCTTTGTGAGGTAGAAACATGTGATAAAAGTTAATAAGGCCAAGGAAGGCTTGCAGATCTGACTTGCAACGAGGTTTAGGGGCTTCCTTGATCGCTTTAACCTTGGCATCAGTGGGGTGGATGCCCTGTTTATCAATCATGTACCCCAGGAATTCAACTCTGTCTGTTTTGAGAGTGCATTTGTCTTCCTTGACTTTCAAACCTGCTTTTCTGAATCTGGTAAGGACTTCTCTGAGTCTCTCTTGAAGCTGAGTGTCATTTTCAGCAGAGATTAACACATCATCAAAATAAGGCACTACCCCAGGCAGTCCTTGCAACATTCTTCCCATAAGACTTTGAAAAATGCCAGGTGCCACGCTTACTCCAAATTGTAGTCTTTTACATTTGAAGGCACCTCTATGAGTCACAATTGTTTGTGCCTCTGCAGTGGCATCATCAACTGTTAATTGTTGATATGCCTGAGCCAAATCCAGTTTAGCAAATACTGTACCCCTGCCAAGGGAATGGAGCAGATGATGCACAACAGGTACAGGGTATGCGCTCTGCTGCAGCGCATGGTTAAGTGTCCCCTTGTAGTCACCACAGATTCTCACAGACCCATCAGCCTTGACTGGTGTGACTATGGGTGTTTCCCATCTGGAGTGGTCAGTAGGTTCCAAAACCCCTTGGGCGATGAGCTTATCTAATTGTGCATCAATTTTTTCCTTTAAAGCAAATGGAACCCTCCTGGGCTTTAAACGAATTGGGGGCACCTTGGGGTCTAAACTGAAAGCAATAGGGGTCCCCATATACTTGCCCAGTCCTTCGCTGAAGACCTCTGGAAACTCAGACTTCAAGGACTCTTCCCAGTCAGAACTGCTCACGTGATGGATGCCAGTCACCTCGATGCCAAGTGGCTTGAACCACTCAAGTCCCAGCAAACTTGGGCGATCCTTGTCCACGATGGTCAGTGGCAAACGTTTGGTGTGGCCTTTAAACTGCACGTTGAATTCCCGCTCCAACTACTGGAATCTTGTTCCCTTGGTAGTCTTTGAGGGTCAGTGCTTGCTTCTGGAAATGTTTTTCTGAATTCTTGGAAAGAGTCTGTGTATAGTGTCCCATGACACCATAGATAAATAAGAGCCTGAGTCCACTTCCATGTGGCACGGTCTCCCTTCAATAAACACCTTCACATGTACTTTTCTGCTATTTAAATGTGAAGACTGACCAATGGATATTGTTTGGTGAGTTTCACTCTTGCCATTTGCTTTTGGATTTCGCCCACTTTTCCAATTAAATTGTTGGGCTTAAAATCTTCCTCAGGAAATTTCTTCCTGAATGGTGGAGTTCTGGATGATTTGCAGACTCTGGCTATATGGCCCGTTTCTCACAAGCGTAGGCAAATGGAGTCAAAGAACTTGCATTCAGTGCGGGGTGGCCCCCCACAGCCTCTGCAAACGAATCCTTGCCTGTTTTTCTCAGAGTCTTTTCTTTTCTTCTCCATTCTGAGCTTAAAAATCCCCTCTTCTTCCTCACTGCTATCCGAATCAGAGTCTATTTGTTTGCAATGAGTTGTTGAGGATTTTTCCCCATCAGAATGGTTTGAGGCCTGGCTCGAGGCCTTGTTAATCTTTTCATGGCCGCAGCTGAGGACTTGGTGGCTTCTGCTGAAACAGCCTCTTCAATAGCCTCTTTAAAGCGTGATTTTGGTTTCATTAACAGTTTGCTTTGTAAGATCTTATCTTTAAGGCCCAAAACAAACCGATCACGCATGGCCTCTTCTACGTTGGTAAAGTCACAAGCACCCCAATGTCCCTTAAGCTTGCCACGAAGTCATTAACACTCTCGCTATCCCCTTGATCCCGACGGTAAAATTCGTGTCTCTTAATGAGGCACGATACTTGTGGGGCGTAATGGGCTCTTAAAAGTCTTTCTAATTCGGGCCATTCTATTACCTTCAATTCTGCTGCTCCCGCCAACGCTTCGCCATTTTGAAGACTGCCGGACCGCAGTGTGTGAGAAAGACCGCCCTCTTCCGTCTCTCGGGGATGCGGCGAGATCGTTCCCTTCCAGGAACATGTGGAACCGGTCTGCATACGATTCCCAGTCTTCCGTCGCCGGATCGAATGGTGCTGGGGGGGTGTTCAGCGCAGCCATCTCGCTCAGTTGCTTGTTCGTCGTCGTCTTCTCTTCAGGGAAATCCCACCTTCGTCGCCAGTGTTAAGTTTGCATGAAGAGTCAGACGCGAGGAGTTCCAGCAAAAGACTTTATTAATGACAACAGCTCGAATGGACCCGTCCGGGTAAGGCTACGGCTGCTTCTTATAGCCGGCAGCCGTAGCTGCTAGCCAATGGGAGTGCAGGGTTTCTTCCCGCACTATTTAAACCAATACCATTTGACATTTTACAAGACCAATTCAAATAAACCAATAACATTTAAACCTACATACATAACAATTTGCTTTACCAAAAGTAGGGCAGAGAACTCAGACACATTTTATTAGGACCTGCAGCAAGAAGGCATTCTTATTTTTAATTGCAACCTTAGAGTTCCCTGGTGACATCTTTTGACAGTTGCCATGGCCCTGTGCAAAGTCAGGGGCCACCACAGCAGCTGAAGACCCTTCAGAATAGTTTTCATCTGTTTCCAACAATTCCTAGTTTTTAATGACTTAAAATAGGGTCAATAGTAGAAATGACTGGACTGAAACAGTTAGGCTTATCAACAATGAGCTTAAACTTGGAGGTTTCTTCTACATATTTAGTCATCCATTTATTTATTCTAGTTATATCTCATATTTCTGTTCAGACAGGCACTAAGGGAAGATAAGAAACTTCAAAATCCACATCCCTCCAATGAAAAACTAAGTATTTAATACTCAAATCATTTCACAATGGAAAGCCTGGGCAAAGAGATGATTTTTTAAGGCCTGAGAAGAAATAAGATAAAGAACAGAGCATAAGGAGTCACAGAGAAGAAAGCTGAGGAGACCATACAAGGGCATTTCAGAAGGACATCTCTGCAAAACCTAATGGCCAAACAGATTCATAATGGGAGAGGAAGTTCATCATATAATCAGGTCCTAAGCCATTCAGTCTTTCAAAATCCCTATCTTGGATTACATCCATTAACTGATAGCTTGTGCAGATCTTTAAGGACAAGCATCGTATGATCCGACGTATATATTTCTTGTAAGTGAAAGAGTGTAAAAAGTACAATGTGAATAAGAAACCCAACTCATATAATAATAAATGAGATGCTGTTTCCTTGTCTTTAGCTGAAATACTTTGCCCACAGCTGGGGGAAGAGAAGAGGAGATGTGTTTTCAAGCTGAAATACCTCATGAGGCATAAGAGGCAAATGATAGCCTCTTATAGGTCTTGTAGATCAGTGCTCCCCAACCTTTATGGCTTGGTGGCCCAGCAGAGTGGGAGGGGAGAGGAGAACCAACTGGCTGCTTGTGCAAGTTGAGTTGTGTGCATGCATGTTGTCTGCCACTCGCACAAGTTCATCTGTGATCATGCGTGCGCTGCAGAGGTGGTATTCGGCAGATTCTGACCAGTTCTGGGGAACCGGTAGTGGAAATTATGAGTAGCTTGGAGAATGGGTAAATACCACCTCTGACTGGAGATTTTATAGTATCCTTCCCCTGCTATGCCCACCAAGCCACGCCCACAGAACCGGTAGTAAAAAAAAATTGAATCCCACCACTGGTGTGCTGGCCAGTTGCTTGCATGGCCCTGTTCCAAATAGGCCACAGCCTGGTAGTGGGCTGCACCCTGGTGGTTGGGGACCCCTGTTGTAGATCATGCACGTCACTCTTTTTATGAAGAATGCCCTTCCCCATACTGTAGTTCTATTCATCGGAATACTTTCTTGTACAGACTTAAAACTGCATTATCGCAGTGGAATAGCACATTCTTTTTAAAGATGATAGGGTTATATAATATTTGCAGAATATAACCATGTGACCATATCATACAGGGTGAAGTGATCAAGGCAGTTGTCTGTGAAGGGACTTGAATATATTCTTTAATTTCTTCCACTAATCTCGCTGAAAGGAATGTTCTTTGTGCTAGTTTTAGGGTCATGGGGAATTGGTCCATGAGTGTAAGATGGGACTTGAATGCAATTGATCCCCCTTCTTGCTGAGCTTAAATTGTTTCATGAAGGCAGATGCATTTTTGGTAACATTCTAGTAGCATATCTAAGTAGCTGCTGGGAGGTTACCTCAGCCATTGTTATTTAGATTATACTCCTTGCATTCCAAGACAAGCCATGTCAAATTCCTGGAAATAACAGCTCTTCAAAATCATTTTCTTCAAGGGTAACTATGGCTATCCTATAATAACTACATGTTGTGAGAAGCTATATATCAAAATATATTTTATTGTTTATATTGTTTCCAACTTTCCTTAAAATATTAACAGACTCCACAATGGACTGAGAATCAGCATCTCCACTAGATAATTGACAGTCAAGTTGAAACGAAGCTAATTAAGTAAAAATAGCAAATGGGGGAAAATCTTTTACTCAAATTTCTCAAACTCCCAAATAAATTACCCAGACCTAATCCACATATCAAAGGATAAGGTCCGTAAACACATGCAGAGTTGATTAAATTAGGTCTCCCAGCTGAACTGCATGTTCATAAGAATATACTTACACACACACACACACACACACACACCCTCAAGTGTCACCTAGAATCAGCATATCAACACTTCCACATCCAGGACAAGCTCCCCTATATAATAATATCATTTTACCCCATTTTTCTGCAGCTACCCCTAAAGGCAAACTGTTTGCTTTTAGGACTAAATATTCCTTCTGTCCTCAGAGCTGTCTGGATCTCATTTTTATTTATTCTTGTGCAACCCCAGCTCAAGTTGGAACCCCAAATTATTCTCTGACAAGGTATAGCTTGGCCTTAAACTACAAGGTTTCATAAAAGCGAGATTAGTTATCCTTTTAAATGACTGCTGAGCATTTTCAGCTCCACAGACACAATTAGCAAAAGAAGTAACAACAAAAAAAAACTAATTTGAAAAACAAGAATAGTGCCTATTGTAGCATGAACAAGTTAGATTCCTCATTAACGGCATTGAACCTCACAGTTTTTTTAAGCTTTTCTGCAGAAAAACTCTCCACGAATATGATTTCTTCCTCCTCGCCTTCCATCAGATACTGTGATTAGTATCTTTTTTCATTGTGCATTTAATTAACTGCATAGAATATTGTATTTCCTCTAATTTATCAAATTCAATATTCCAATTAAAATTGAGTTCATTAGTGACCCAGATGTTGCCTCTTCCAGTATCAAAGGAACAAGAAATTAAAATATATAAACTGTTTTGAGAATACATTTATCAAGAGTAACAACAGCATTTCAAAACTAAAGGCATTGGGTCTATTGCTCCACTCTATTGTCTACTTCCCAAACATAATTGTTGTACTTGATCTTTCTCTTTCTTTTCTCTTTCTTTCTTTCTTTCTTTCTTTCTCTTTCTTCCTTTCTCTTTTCCTTCCTTCCTCCCTCCCACTCTCTTTCTCTTTCTTTCTTTCCTTTCTTTCTTCCTTCTCTTCTTTTTTGCATGACTCAATATATATATCTCTCTCAGATCAACTGTGTTATTATTATATAAACTGGCATCAAATGGTTTCCATTAACTCTACTAAAGAGTGCAATTTGGATCTGCAGGGAGAAGAATTTTTTGGAACATGTGGTATTACTCAGTTTGCCATTGTCAGCAGCTCCTAATAAAACAGAATACAAACTTTATTGGTTTGGTCATTTGATCCTTTCAAATACAATACAAACATACAAAGAGATCTGAAGAAAACACTAGGACATTTTCATAGGAAGTTGTTACTCCTACAGTTAATTACAGTCGGTTCTAAATATTCTGCCTTCTTCAAAATGGCTATTGAAACAAAGAGTGCAGTCTTACTGGTGATATTAAGATTTGCTCCCTGAAAACAAGGTAAGACAATTTCTCCTGGATGCCTCAATATTTTTTAGTTTTGCTGGCTGAGGAATTCTTGGAGTTGAAGTCCACAAGTCTTAAAGTTGCCAAGGTTGGAGACCCCTGGTTTAGGCTACAAAATATAACTACTCCTACACCCCACACAGCCTAATTGCCTAAAAGTGTGCAAGGATATGCTGCTCAACCACAATACCCCCAGATGGGTAGAGATTACAGCTGAAGAACTGTGAGTGGCTTCTCTGAATGGAAGACAGAGACTGGGATGGCCTCACTTTCCTTCTCTTTCCCATCAGTGTTTGAAACAGGAACTGACAAGACAGGAAAGGGGAAATATGTTATAATACCTGAACATGAAGCGAACATAGTACACTTATTTTGACCAATAAGGTCAGGGCTGCTAAACTTTATCTATTAACCAGCTAAATGCAATACACTGACTGTTTTGAAAGCTCAGTGTTGCACATTTGAACAAGCAGAAGCAACAGTTACAACAGAAAGAAATTAACCCTGTCCTGCCAGAGCAACAAATAGCTCTGGGGAGGGAACATCCACAAATGCAGTCTTTCTTCAAACAGAAGGCCATGAAACCTCCCATGTCTTATCATGGAGTCCAGTTATTCGAAACAAGCTCCTTAAAGAAGCCATGTCTTTTCCAGTGCTCACATATGTGTTTCATCTATAAAGGTGACAATATCTATGCAATCTGGGCAACTGTGCACTCTGATTCCCCTTTTCTCCTTCAAGTCCAAATAGACTTATTCCTCAGTGCACATCACAAAGCTTTTGCCTTCAGACATCTGCAAAGAGGGTATCTGAAGAGACTCATTTCCAATTTACATGGAAGATACCATGTATATATTCTATGCTTGAGTTCTCTTTTGTGCAGCCTACATCGATGCTTATACCCAGCTAAATGAGGAATCATTAGAATGTTAAGCAAGCCATATGCTAGTATGAACAGTTTCCAATTATTGTTTGTGAATAATAAGCTATAAGTATAGATTTCAAATTATATTGTTTTTATTTGACTTTTTGTAAATATAACAGTTCACAGTTAACACAGTTCAAGGTAAGGAGATATAGGATCCATTTTCGCTATCATAAAAGTTTCCAAAATTGAAACACCTTACTATTTCACTATTGTTCAAATACTGTAGCTGGCATAGAGATCCAGAATAACAATTTATTCCCTCCCCCCCATTTTTGGAACAATCTTGCTGTTTCCTCATCCATTATCAATGTAAATCTTGGGTTCCTGTGCTTCTTCTAAATTCAGCTTGTACATGTGGCAGATTCTTCATACAGCTGGACTGCAAAATCCTGAGTATTATATTCAGGTATTCTATTCATCAAATCTAAGGAACTGCAAAGATTCAAAGTAGAGGGAAATTAATTACAAATGTCTAGAAAGCCAACAAAGATTACTTTCAGAGATTTTGATATGAGCTACAAATTAATCAAAATATTTAAATCATTTTAACATTGCAGCATTGTTGAAATTCCAGCATATTTGGATTTTTTATTTAGAAAGCACATCTTTTAGTATCTCCATCTCCAATTTAATAGCATTATGCAAGGTTTGTATTTTATGTTCGGTTAAACCATTTTTGTATCTATAGCCTGTGGTACAAGTGATAGAAGCTTAGTTCATGAAAGAAGTTATACTGTAAATCATTGCTAACAAACCAGAATGACTGGGTTTATGCCAAAACCAAAGATATGAGGAATAAACTCATCCATTTTTCCATCTTAAGAGACAAAGGAATCCTGCCTTCAAATCTTTAATCGGTTACTACTAATTCTTGAGAAACTGTAGTATGTCTCTCAATTATTCAGAATTATGTTCACGAGAGAAAAACATGATATGCTTCTGCTCATTGGAAAATTATTCTGATCAATAATGATCAATAAATATAATTTGATGAGCAAATTGAAAGATTAGCTAGAACAAGAGCTAAATCAAAGATAGCAGTGAAAATAACTTTTCATTCAGTGCATGCAGGAAGTGCAGTATTGAAGGATGGGGTAGTAGGAAAAATAATAATGAATCTTATATAATATACAGTAGCTGCATTAAATAAAGCATGTTTTAACAAAGGATTATTATAGATGAATATCCTTCTGTTGAGCTTTCTAACTAACTTAAGGCTACAGTGTTTATCTGTGTGTGTCCTACCCTGTAGACATCTATTTTCACACATCATATGGATTAACACACACTCTCACACAAAATCCCCTTCTGCTCTTGAATAAAAACAGCTTGATGTTTTAGAGATGTCACCCTTCACCCAGCAAACGAACATTTTGACTCAAATAAGTTTTTCTTTGTTTACTTAATTTCTGGTCTGGTGGGATTCCAAACCAGTATCTCCTAAACAAAAGCCATCTTTCGTATCGCCATCTTTTCCTCCTCAATTAACTGTGAGTCTGCCTGAGAAAGAAAAGGAAGATAGAACAAGACAATATAGTGTGGATAGTTTACAATTTTCTGAGGGAGGTGGGAATTGAACAGGATTTTTTCTAAAAGCATAAGACCTTCTAAGTATGTCTGTTATGGAAGGGTTTCTGCCAGTGAGACTGGCCAGATTCGTAAAGAAGCCTGTCTGGAAATTGAGGAGAAAACATACAACCTTGACTACTTTGCCTCCCCCCTCATTCTGTGATGAGAGATTCATTTTCAAAGATTGCCAGGGGAAATTCTGATTGGGCCACATTTGATGTAAGGATGTAAGAAAAAGAGAAAATAGAAGCACTGGATCACTCATATACAGCTGCAGGGTCCGGTACAAGTGACCATTTAAAAAAATAAAAATATCCCAGGATGGTAAAGCCCCCTACCTCCCCTCAACCCAAGGTTTGAGCTTATGGCTTAAGTAGTTGCATATTATCTTTCTTATAATCTATATTCTAAACAAGATGCTTTGAAGTGTATTTATGCATGTGTATGTGTGTTTATTTTGATATTTTTAAATTTTGGTTGAACTCAGGAACAAAGTATTGCCTTTTGCTGTTTCATTTATTGAATAACAACTTGTGTGAAAAATGCAGAGGACTCTCGCATCTTACCAAAGCCACCAATTTCTTCCCAGTCCTAATTCAACCTCGTACTACTGCACTTCACCCTAATAAAAAATATTAGAATATTGCTCAAAGAATCTTACTGTATCCATTCTAACCCTACTGCTAACATCACCTAGCCAGGTACTTCACTGTGAACAAATCAGTGCTCCTACCAGTAGCTTAAAGAGGAGATTGCAAAGAAAGATTTAGTCAGACTAACAAAAATCTCTTTGTACTCATTCCATGCAAAAATAAGCTAAAAGGAATTAGGGTGAAATAATGCTGGAGTAGTGAAAGAAGTACCAAAGGGTGAAAAACCACATGCCTGAAAAGATAAGAGGTCAACAAGATGCACAATAAGTTCCCAAAGAGAAAGGGCCTCCAAGCCAGCTTGTGGACAGCGTATATAAGGAGTCATAATCAAGAAGGAACCAAGAAGCCTTCATACCCTGACATCCTCCAAACCCTCCCCCCTCCCAGATTCTGTTTTGCCAACAGAAATTGTAGGGGGCATGATGAGAATGGTGCATGTTTGAAGAGCATACCTTTGCTTTAACAAAGAAACTCTCAGTTGTTCAAATAACTTTCACTGGAGATCTTAATGCTAGGGGAGCATTTTACATTAGAATCTCAGGAGCCCACTGAATCTGGGAATATATCTTTTCCAACAAATAAACACATTACCTACTAGGACTAGGCATCTTTCCTCTTGCTGCCACCTTCTCATCTTTGACTAGTCAAAAGCTCGTGACACTTGGAATAAGAAGAGCAAGTGGAAAGTAGTTGACAGAATAACAGAATTGGTAAGGGCCTTTAGAGGTCTTTTAATCCAGCTCCCTGTTCACACAGGAGATTCTATACTGCACCATTTCAGATGCATGCACTTCTTAAAAACCTCCAGGCTTGGAGCTGGCATTCTTGTATCTACAAAAAGTGAATGTCTTATGAAAGATCATGAATGAGACAGGAAAAATATTTGTAACACTTTCAATGGGTTTTTACTTTCATACTTATCATTGTTCATCACCCTTGGCATTTCTGTTTGAGACAGATCAGCTCCAAGGCAGACTTTTCTCCATCAGTCTTGTAAACATACGCGCTGGCAGATAGTAACTGTCCCATTCTGAATTGTAAAATATGTTTTAAGAAAAACTCAGTTTCATTCTCTCACTTCATCGAAAATTATAAAAGGTGAAACAAGCCAACATAACTATAATTAAATGCTGATGGAGAAATTATGCATGCTATAGATATATTAATCCATTCTGCACATTTTGGTAAGCGGCCTTGAACAAAATATTACTAATATTTTAAAAATATGTCGTTATGGTTTTGTTGGAAGTTGGAAAGGCTTTTCAAAAGGACAGTTCAAAATCTGGACTCAACTTTGGCCAAACTTAGATTTTTTTTTTCTTTGTTAATGAATAGGATTAAAGTCTGTTATTTTAATTCTTTGAGCACAATTATTACAAATGGAATTATTCCCTTACCTCTAAAGAGGTCTCATCGACCTCATCAAAAATGTCTGTTATTGCCACTTATATTTAATTTGATACTGGACATTTTTCTTTAGGCAATGAAAGGCCATGAAGTGTTTATTAATTATTTGCAAGAATCTTGGATAAAGAGTTGGAATACCTAAATTAACAAATTAATCGTTTCTAGACTGACTCGGTTTCCAACAGAATTTGGACAGTGAACAATAAAACAATACCAATATAACCAAAATATCCAATTATACAATTCCTAATAAAAGCATAGAAAAAAAAACCTTAAAATGGTCAAGAGTCTTGAAGAATATTAAGAATGATACCTATAAGCTTAAGACGATACTAATTCAAGAAAAAATGTTCATGCTTTCTGGGCATTTCAGAGAATCTTTTAAAACATATATCTTTAAATCTAAATCCAGGGGTAGGCTTCAAAAATTTTAGCAAAGAGTTCTCTGCCTGGTTGCTGGGTGGGTGTGGCCATGGTGGGCATGGCCTAGTCAGCCTCCTGCACCATGGCGGGGGGCCGTTTTTGCCCTCCCCGGGCTCCGGAGGTTTTTCTCAAGTCTCCGGGAGGGCAAAAACTGCCTCCCCCGGGCTCTGGAGGCTCGCTGGAAGCCGGAAATGGAGCCATTTCCAGCCTTCCCGAACTTCCAGGAGGCCCGTTTTTCTCCCTCCCAGAGCCTCCATGTGTGCTCTGCACTTACCTGCATCCAAATTGGGCCACATGGGAACTCCTAGGAGGGGCAGGGTGGGGTGGGGGGCTAGGCAGGAGTGAGATTTGGGGGTTCTCCAAACTGCACAGAATCTCAGCTAGGGGCTCTCCCAAACCCCTGCAAACCCCCAGCAGCCCAGCCCTGTCTAAATCTATTGGAAGTATAAAGTAATCGAGGGAGCAGATGCATAAAATTTAAGCTTGCCTTTCTATGCCCTATTTTGGTTAAATATCCATAAAATATTTAGTATGAGTTTTGGGAAGTATAATGCAGTTTAAGCATATGAATGTTATTCAGGACTACATATCACAAACATGGAATCTATTGTTATAGAAGCATAGATCCACTGAGCATTTGTTATGATGGAATGACAAGATTTACAGTCTTGGATTAATTATATGTGTTCACTTTTTGCTTCTGAATTGATTCTCTTGATGTAATGGAAAGACCAATCAATATTCTTCCCTGTTATTAAGCTTAATGCAATTTAAAAACTGAGCTGTTTTCTGTATGGATAATGGTATATTTTTGTCTCTAATTTTTCCCCTTTGGTTTTCTCATACTCTTGTTATTGTTTGATATTGTTAAGTTTTCCGATATAGTAAAACAAATTATTGCCACAATCCTGACTTGGGATGTTGTTCCTACATACTGCTTATATGTAGTTGACTAAAGCAGTCCATAAATTCATAAATAAATAATAAAAGACAAATGTACCTACTTTGTTTTGTGAGGACGGTTGCATTTTATCTGACTTTGATTAAATGGTCACACAAAGAAATTTTCTCATTAAAAATAACTAGACAAAAACAAAAATACTGTATCAACTCTATTATATTACATTTCTTTTAAATGCATTAATTGATCTACAACGCACCAGTTGTAGATCAATTAATACCCTTTGTTTTTCCACCTTTAAAAGTTTTCAAAGAAAAGTTGATATTTTGCCCCACTGGCCTTTTAAAGAATGAATTAGCAACTGGCAGAAATTTTGGTATCTCTATGCCAAGAGTTTTTAACCAGACTGTGGTGCCAGCACTATGCCTCTGAGTAAACAGTGATGGTTACAATTGGGCTCCAGGAAGAAAAGAAAAAAGACCTCCTTGTTTCATTCTATTTAACAAACTGATGATTATTGCCAAGAGATTTGGGATATAGTAAATATATGGCTTCATACAGGACATGTTTATTTAGTTCAATTAAATGCCTCTGGAAATATAGCAATTAAATTCAAATTAGTTCAAAGTTGCCTTTTATCATCATGCCAGTGCCTAAATGTACTGAATGGAGAGCATCACCAAATTATAGCTTTGTCACAGAAGAACAAAATGTGTCACAGAGACAGGCTCTGCTTCTAAGGATGCACCTTTTCTCATAGAAGAAAGAAAGGCATAAGTTGAACGATAAGAACCACAGACACCTGATTTGGTTATGCAAGCCCTACGCCTTTTTTTCCAAAAGGATTGTTTCTCTTCCAAACCCCACCTCACTTACAGTCACTCCATGTTGAATCTTAACTTGTCATTAGCCATCTTCTTCGATAAATTTGGTACCTATAAATTCCCCTCACACATACAGTCTACATTATTTAATATTATCATACCAAAGGCCGGTTAGGACCAAATTCTTTACTTTCTTCTACCTTTGAATGTTTTGACTTTCTTGTTTGCATTTCTATCTATTTTTACAATTGTGATGCATGCATTGTATACTTGATTTAGCTCTGCCTACACACGTGGTTCTAACCAATGCATGTAAAAGCAATTAACAACAACAACAAAATCCTGCTGTTCCTGATAAGCTTATTAGAACATCTACCCTTTGAGACCGGAAAATATGAATGTTAAGGAACTGAACAGAGGGTGGTCATTGCAAAAATGACCTTAAGACCCCTTGAAGTTTCACTCATAAAAACGAACCGTTTGTATCAAGCTGAAAAGAGGTAGCTAAGAAGGCACTTGTAACTTGAAGCTTGTTGGTTTCCTCCTCATTCCTGTTGGTTTATCATAAATCTAGTCTTTTTCATTCAATAGAAGAACCAACAGAAGAGAACTGGGGTCCTTGGTTCTCTCTGAGCTTATTTTCCTTGCAGATGTTTCATTACTCAACTAGATAACAGCATCATAATTCCTCTGTATTTGACAAGGTCTTTCAGGTTTGGCATCCCTCCTTCTCTCTTCTGTATCTCAAAGACTAAACCTGGTCATTCTACCTATAACTGGTGAATTCCCTCATCTCCCTTTCCACTCCATATCAAGTTGCCATCAAAACCAGAAGAACAAGCCAACCTACTTCTCATTACTTGCATGCAACCCTTCCAAAACCTTGATATATGTCCCATAGCCTAGTAAACCGAGCCTTCAGAGTTTAAATAATGTACAGAAGTGAATTTTTCTTCCCATTATTATTTTTGCAAGGAGGGGAGCACTTCTGTTCACTGCAGAACAACAATATAGTCTTGATCCACATTGTTTCTGTATGTTGTTTTTAATCATTTGTCAGTGTTAAGTTTGCATGAAGAGTCAGACGCGAGGAGTTCCAGCAAAGAGTTTATTAAGTGACTACAGCTCGAATAGACCCGTCCTGGCTTGGCTACGGCTGCTTCTTATAGCCTGCAGCCGTAGCTGCCAGCCAATGGGAGTGCAGGGTTTCTTCCCACACTATCCAAACCAATACCATTTGACATTTTACAAGAACAGTTCAAATAAACCAATAACATTCAAACCTACATACATAACAGTCAACATTTTTTATCTTAATCCCTTCCTGGTAGCATGTGTCTATAAACAAAAATGGCCACAGCCAATATAGCCTTTGAGTCATCCCAGCACATTTTGCGTGCACTACATTGGAGAAGGCAAATTTTAATAATGGCAATGGAATTACTCAAACTTTCGAGCTGCTTTCTGTATGGCATCTTTCTTTTGCTGGTATCCCACGGTATATTACAATCAGCATTTACAGCATAGGATACCATAAGTGGGAAACCAAAGTTGAACATTACGATATTCTTGCCTTTCTCTTTTTTTTTTACCTTTTCTCATTTTTATCTGCTCGCTGTCACTCAATTCTGCTAGAAGCATGTGGTTGATATTTTCTCCTTATGTTTTTAAAAAAGCATGCTGCCTTTCAAAATAATTTTTCCCAGTAGTGTCCTAGACAAAAATCAGCCACTAAAATTGTAAACAATTAGACTGTGTAATAAAATAGAATCATTATAAGGCATCATTCTAATAAAGCTACAAAACATTAAAAGCACCTGCCCAAATCAAAATATTCTACGTTCCTTAGGAAATATTTTCAGCTGTTTTTTTCACTAAGGACTATACCAAACGTTTCAATCACTTCAGTTTAGAACTTCAGTGTAGCGTGGGGGAAAAAAGTCATAAAGGTACTAAAACTTAGCTTACAAAGCTAAAAGTATGCTAATAAAAATGGTGCAAAGATAATTTCCTGCAATCTATCTAGACCTAATGGCACAGATACAGCTCATTTCTAAACAATCATCAGACACAGGAGCAGGACAAAAAAGAAACATAACATATTGAACAGAAAACATGAGTAACTCTTCTGAAAAATGTGATTGTTGTATTGCTTTGTTGCTTAGACAGGCCATTTATTATATATTTGCTGGCCAGTATAAAACCTCCCTCCAAAACCTAGCTTATCAATCTTCCCCAAAGGTCAAAGCAGAGTTTAATTGCTTTCTAAGAAATTAAATCAGCACCCCATGTATGATTAGACTTCACTGCTGCAGTGTGACATTTGACTAATCTAAGATGAAGTCAAATTACTTTTATTTATATTGTTTAATATCCGCAGCTCAATTGCTGAGGACGTTTGGCATTTCTGAGGCAGTCCACAAGCATTTATCCATGAGAATGGGAGCATTTAACCCTTCAAACTAGGATTTCCCCCTTTTCTTGCCAATTGCTTATGGATTCACTGTTTTGAATCATTCAGAGGTTTGAGAAATGTAGTTTCACCTCCCATTGCCTTTTGAAATTAACATGTTGAGTTTTTACCTGTTAAGTATACTAAAAAAAGTATCAAGATAACCCTGGTTGGATTCTTTATTTGCTGTTGTCAATATTTAGCAAAGCAAATAGGTGGGAAGAGAACCAAACCTATGAGGGAATAGCTGGGCTTTTACTGCCCCTTTGATGGACAACCCAGTGGGCGCCAACTGTGCCTTGTGGAGGGGAGCAGAGTAGTGAGACGAAGAGTAAGATCACACAACCACAAAGCACTTTGGCCAATTTACCATAAAGGAATATGCACTAAAGATCCCTGTTGCCTTGTAAACTTAGAAAAGCAATTAGCACAGATATACCATATACTCATGTACATCACTTCTAAGTGGTCCAGCTTTTTTTCTTTTGTTTTCTGGACATTATATAAAGAATAGGAAGAAAAAATTGTTGGCATAGAAAGTGCACAAAAAACTAGGCATATAAAGGAAAGGTTCCTTGCTTAGACACATCTTTCGCATGTCTCCTTCTTGGGATAATTAAGACCCTGCCCATTCCAGGGTGCATGGGTAAAAAATAACTTGGGGATGGGGGTGGTGGAGTGCCCTACTACTTACCTTCAGACAGTTGCAGCCAGGCCTCAAACACCCTGACACCTGCCTTGCCGGCCCATTTCTTCTGCAGCCGGCAAGGCTTTCCTGAAGGCCTCTGCAACTGATAACAGAGCTCCAGATTGATCCAGAATTCTGTTATCAGCTGCAGAGGCTGACAGGAAAGTCTTGCCGGCCTTGCTGACTGCAGAATAAGTCCCTGAAGGCCTCTGACAGCAAAAAGGAGGCCAGGGGCGATGCATGCAAGTGGGGTGAGTCAATGGATGACATCTCCTGAAAATAAGACCTGGTGCCTTTTTTGGTGGCAAAAAAAAATAAGACGGGGTCTTATTTTCAGGAAAACATGGTAGATGGTAGGTAGGTAGGTAGGTAGGTAGGTAGGTAGGTAGATAGATAGATAGATAGATAGATAGATAGATAGATAGATAGATGTGTGTGTGTGTGAGAGAGAGAGAGAGACAGACAGACAGACAGACAGATAGATAGACAGACAGACAGAAAGAGACAGAGAGTGACAGAGAGACAGAGAGAGAAAAGTTTTTTATCTTCTTTATTTTTTATTTATGTATTTATAGATTTTTATCCTGCCTTAATTACTTTATAAGTAGCTCAGGAAAGCCAACATACTTACTACTCCTTCCTCCCCCTATTTTCCCCACAACAACAACAACAATCCTGTGAAATGAGTTGAGCTGAGAGAAAGTGACTGGCCTAAATCCATCCAGCTGGCTTTCATGCCTAAATTGGGACTAGAACTCATGGTCTGTAGAGTTTCTAGCCAGCTTCTTCACCACTACACCAAATATTCAAGTAATCTCAGTTTATTAGACTACAGGACCTCACTGTTAAGTTTGCATGAAGAGTCAGACGCGAGGAGTTCCAGCAAAGACTTTATTAGTGACTACAGCTCGAATGGACCCGTCCTGGCTTGGCTACGGCTGCTTCTTATAGCCTGCAGCCGTAGCTGCCAGCCAATGGGAGTGCAGGGTTTCTTCCCGCACTATTTAAACCAATACCATTTGACATTTTACAAGAACAGTTCAAATAAACCAATAACATTCAAACCTACATACATAACACCCCTCCCCACTAGGTTCAGTCCATACCAAACCCCAACCTATCTAATGTATTCCTTTAAATAGGTGGGGCTCTTACGTGTACGTTGAGACCTTCGTGGTTCAGAAGCTTTAACGTTCTCACCCAGTGAGAGGGAAATGTGTCTGCTGACATTTCCCTGTTGGGACTTCCTGTGAAAGGAGACCCTGTTAGACTGTTAGAATCTGGTCTCTCCTCCCAACCCATCTCCATTCCAATGTCAGCACCCAAGTCAGGTAGTGATGTGCAATCTTCCACTTCTAAGGATGGATCTTGGCTTTGTGACAGGGTTCGGGATGGTTCCTGTCGCAATGGCTCGTTACACATGGGGTTGATTCCTGTTTGCTGATTTTCCTCCTGTTCCCCCCTTCCCCCTAGAAGGACATCAGGTGAGGGACCTAGAGGGACAGGGGCATGTTCCTGAGGGAACCTGGATCTAAGTTGGTCAATGTGCCTGCTCCAGAGGAGGCCATCCTCTGTTTGTACCCTGTAAGAACGAGGGCCTGTGATGTGAGTTATTTCAGCAGGAATCCACAAAGGGTCACCTATAAGGTTCCTAGCATAGACAGAATCTCCCACACTAAAAGAACGAACTTTGGAAGTGGAATCCAGTGGTGCGTTGGGTGCGTAAGTGGGATGAAGGCGGTCAAGGGAAGACCTAAGTTTCCTGCCCATCAACAACTCTGCTGGGGACAAGTTAGTTGATGGGCTAGGAGTGATGTGTTGAACACTAAGAAGCTTTTCAAGCTTCTCAGTGATGTCCCCAGGACCCAGCTGCTGAAGCTTCTCTTTGGTAAGCGTACCATGCGTTCAGCCCGGCCGTTGGCGAAGGGTGCCCAGGGGCAGTGAGGGCATGTCTGATGCCCTGTTGAGCTAGAAAGGATTCAAAAATGTTAGATGTGAATTGAGGGCCATTGTCAGAGACAAGGACATCTGGTAACCCATGGGTTACAAACAATTTTCTGAGCTGCTTGATAACAGCCTCAGTAGTAGTGGATGTCATGGAATTACCTCTAGCCATTTGGAGTATGCATCTACTACACTAGAAAAGTGTGCCCTCTTGTAGGGCCTGCAAAATCAATGTGGATTCTAGACCATGGTCCCCTAGGACATTCCCATTCCTGGGTGTGGGCGTGAGAGGTGGGGCAGGTCTGACTACCTGGCAATTGGGACAAGAGGCTACCCAGTTTTCAACCATTTTGTCAATACCTGGCCACCATACATAACTCCTGGCCAAACCTTTCATCCTTACAATCCCAGGATGACCCTCATGTAACATTTCCAAAACCTCCCTTTGCAGTTTTGCAGGAATAAACCCCACCCTTTACCCCACAAAATACATCCTCTTAATACAGATAATTCAGTTTGCCTGGACTTAAAAGGTTGGGCAAGGTGAGGTAGATCTTGAAGAGGCCAACCTTTCTTAATCCAGCC
Organism: Naja naja; assembly: GCA_009733165.1. Lineage (NCBI taxonomy): Eukaryota > Metazoa > Chordata > Lepidosauria > Squamata > Elapidae > Naja > Naja naja. Next base: position 3,099 of record SOZL01000838.1, on the reverse strand, counting down.
CATAACAGGTGCCCAACAGCATCTTTGGCAGTTTCTTTGGCAATCTCAGCAGCATGGACTGGAAGCTTAGCAACGGTCTCCAGGAAAAAGGTGTGAGTTTCAAGTTCAAAGTCCTCCTTGTGGCAAGGTAGTGGGCAACGACTCAGTGCATCAGCATGTCCAATGTCCTTGCCAGGCCTGTGAATCAGTTTGTAGGAATAGGCTGCAAGAAATTCAGTCCACCTCAGCATTCTTGGTGACAGGATATTAGGTGTAGGTTTGTCTCCTGCCACAATGCCTAGTAAGGTTTGTGATCTGTAACAATGGTGAATGACCTGCCACTAAGATATTCATGAAATTTCTTAACAGCTGCAACAACTGCTAAAGCCTCCTTGTCCAATTGGCTATAATTCCTCTCTGCTTTGGACAGCGTGCGAGAGTAAAATGCAATTGGGGCTTCCCGTCCCTTGGGAAGCCTGTGACTCAAAAACCCCCCCACTCCAAAAGGGGATGCATCACAAGTCAGAACAACAGGCAAATTCTCAGAGAATTGTATCAACACAGCATCAGACGTGATTAGTCTCTTTAATACTGTAAATGCTGACTGTTCCTCTCGCCCCCAGATTCCAAACAGCATTCTTATCAAGTAGGCGATGTAAGGGCTCAGCAATAGATGCTTTGTGAGGTAGAAACATGTGGTAAAAGTTAATAAGGCCAAGGAAGGCTTGCAAATCGCCTTGCATCGAGGTTTAGGGGCTTCCTTGATTGCTTTAACCTTGGCATCAGAGGATGGATGCCATGCTTGTCAATCATATACCCCAGGAACCAACAACTCTGTCTGTTTTGAGTGTACATTTGTCTTCCTTGACTTTTAAACCCCGCTTTTCTGAATCTGGTAAGGACTTCTCTGAGTCTTTCTTGAAGCTGAGTGTCATTTTCAGCAGAGATTAATACATCATCAAAATAAGGTACTACCCCTGGCAGTCCTTGCAACATTCTTCCATAAGGCTCTGAAAAATGCCAGGTGCCCGGCTTACTCCAAATTGTAGTCTTTTACATTTGAAGGCACCTCTATGGGTCACAATTGTTTGTGCCTCTGCAGTGGCATCATCAACTGTTAATTGTTGATATGCCTGAGCCAAAGCCAGTTAGCAAATACTGTACCTGCCAAGGGAATGGAGCAGCAGATGATGCACAACTGGTACAGGATATGCGCTCTGGTTGCGCGCATGGTTAAGTGTCCCTTGTAGTCCCCACAGATTCTCACTGACCCATCAGACTTGACTGGTGTGACTATGGGTGTTTCCCATCTGGAGTGGTCAGTAGGCTCTAAAACCCCTTGAGCAATGAGTTTTATCTAATTGTGCATCAATTTTTTCTTTAAAAGCAAATGGGACCCTCCTGGGCTTTAAACGAATTGGGGGCACCTTGGGGTCTAGGCTGAAAGCAATAGGGTCCCCATATACTTGCCAGTCCTTCGCTGAAGACCTCTGGAAAACTCAGACTTCAAGGACTCTCCCAGTCAGACTGCTCACGTGATGGATGCCAGTGCACTCTCGATGCCAAGTGGCTTGAACCACTCAAGTCCCAGCAAACTTGGCGATCCTTGTCCAACTGTGGTCAGGGGCAAACGTTTTGGTGTGGCCTTTAAAACTGCACGTTGAAATCTCTCGCTCCAACTACTGAATCTTGTTCCCTTGGTAGTCTTTGAGAGTCAGTGCTTGCTTCGGAAATGCTTTTTCTGAATTTTGGGAAAAAAGTCTGTGGATAGTGTCCCATGACACCATAGATAAATAAGAGCCTGAGTCCACTTCCATTTGGCAAGGCTTCCTTCAATAAACACCTTCACATGTACTTTTCTGCTTTTTAAGGGTGAAGAATGACCAATAGTGATTGTTTGGTGAGTTTCATTCTTGCCATTTGCTTCAAAATTTCGCCCCATTTTTTCAAGGGAAATTGTTGGGCTTAAAGTCTCTATCAGGGAATTTCTTCCTACTGGTGGAGTTCTGGATGATTTGCAGACTCTGGCTATGTGACCCCGTTTCTCACAACGTAAGCAAATGGAGTCAAAGACTGCATTCAGTGCGGGGGTGGCCCCCCCCACAGCCTCTGCAATAGAACCCTTGCCTGTTTTTCCCAGAGTCTTTCTTTTCTTCTCCATTCTGAGTTTAAAAATCCCCTCCTCTGCCTCACTGCCATCAGAATCAGAGTCTATTTGTTCGCAATGAGTAGATGTGGATTTTTCCCCATCAGAATGGCTTGAGGCCTGGCTTGAGGCCTTGTTAATCTTTTTCATGGCCGCTGCTGAGGACTTGGTGGCTTCGCTGAAACAGCTTCTTCAATGGCCTCTTTAAACGTGATCTTAGGTTTCATTAATAGTTTGCTTTGTAAGACCCTTCTTTTAGGCCTAAAACAAACCGATCACGCATGGCCTCTTCTAAGTTGGTAAAGTCACAAGCACCCCAATGTCCCTTAAACTTGCCACGAAGTCATTAACATTCTCGCTATCCCCTTGATCCCGACGGTAAAATTCGTGTCTCTTAATGAGGCACGATACTTGTGGGGCGTAATGGGCTCTTAAAAGTTTTTTCTAAATCGGGCCATTCCATTACCTTCAGCTCTGCTGCTCCCGCCAACGCCTTCGCCATTTTGAAGACTGCCGGACCGCAGGGTGTGTGAGAAAGACCGCCTCTTCCGTCTCCGGGGATGCGGCGCGATCGTTCCCTTCCAGGAAACATGTGGGAAACGATCCGCATACGATTCCCAGTCTTCCGTCGCCGGATCGACGGTGCTGGGGGGGGTGTTCAGCGCAGCCATCTCGCTCAGTTGCTTGTTCGTCGCGTCGTCTTCTCTTCAGGGAAATCCCACCTTCGTCGCCAGTGTTAAGTTTGCATGAAGAGTCAGACGCGAGGAGTTCCAGCAAAGACTTATTAGTGACTACAGCTCGAATGGACCGTCCTCTGCTTGGCTACGGATGCTTCTTATAGCCTGCAGCCGTAGCTGCCAGCCAATGGGAGTGCAGGTTTCTTCCCGCACTATTTAAACCAATACCATTTGATATTTTACAAGAACAGTTCAAATAAACCAATAACATTCAAACCTACATACAAACAGTACTGC
>SOZL01000837.1:17095-64289 GCA_009733165.1 Naja naja | reverse complement strand
GGGTCACCCCCACCCCGTTGTTGTTTGCCAAACGGAGGGCTCGACAGCCGCCCCCGGAAAGACACTGTTAAGTATATGTACATAACATAGTTGGGTTGACAATATATAAAGCACAAATATATATGTCTGTAGCTTTAAGGAAAAATACTGTAGTGTATTATGCTGTGTTCTGGTTGGTTGAGTATGCTGCAAGTTGCCATAAGAGGGAGCTATAGATCATGGTTTAGCTCTCTCTCCCACTAAGGCTCTCTCTTGATGCTGATACTGACTCTCTCTCTAACTGAATACGGACTGATACTGACTAACTCTGTTTACTTTGATATTCTGTTGATATCGAAGATTATCTGTTGTATGATGGTTTGATATTCATCTGCTGTAAAAGACATGAAAAGGGTAAGAAGACTTTATAACTGGATACTCCTGGACTGTTAAGAGCGTGTATGACCTGGACTGTTTATTGGACTGTGCTATTTCTTCAAGTAAACATTAACACAATTTGGTGTGTCTCTGTGTGGCTGTGTATTTATTCATAACTGTTCTCATATCCGTTTCCATGTGCATATCTTGTTACACAAGGGTTACTCTGCATATATCCTAACATTGGTTATGGGCCCAGAGATATGAGCTGTGTACAGTTTCATATTCAGACAGCTAATTGTATTGTTACAATGGCACAAGAACAGTCAACCAGTCTATCCTGATAACCGGTTGGATGGAACAAACTATGTTTCCTGGTCTATGAAGTGCAGCCTGCTTCTGCGTAAAGAAGGATTATGGACTGTAGTTAATAATCCACCGGATGTAACATCTTGGGATCTCATTGATAGAAAAAAAGATAAAAAGAAAATAGCTGAATTTAACCGGGATAATGAAAAGGCTCTTAGTATAATTGGGCTGACACTGGTGATTAGCAGCTAATCCATATTAGGTGGTGAAGAATCTGCTGCTAGATGTTGGGACATTCTGAAGAAGATTTCTGTTCGAGATAGTGTGGGTGCACACATACCTACCTACGTAAACTGTTTTGAGCTCGTCTTATAAAAGTGGCAATATGTTAGCTCATTTGGAGTTTATGAAAAGGACTTTTCAGGAGCTACAAGAAAAGAACTGGTTTTCTCTGAGTTACATCAGGTTTACATTATTCTTTCTTCTTTGGATGAAACTTATGATGATTATGTGTCTTCACTGGAAGTTTTAAGCAGAGATGAACTGACATTGACTGGCATAACTGGAAGACTGTTAGAAGAGGCAAGAAGAAGGCAAGATAGGAACCAACTGAGAGGAGAACCACCACAGGAAGAAAAACTGTCTTCAACTGCCTATATTGTTAGGAAATGTTTTTCTTGTGGGGCTAAAGGACATATAGCCAGATACTGTAAAAAGGTTAAGAAACAGAATAATAAACAATGAGCTGATAAGAATGTTAGTTTAGCAATATCAAATGCAACTACAACTGTAAACCATGATATATGGGTAGTTGATAGTGGAGCATCGCAATGCATAACTAAAACTATAGAGAGGTTTGTTAACATGAGAAAGAGTAAACAGCATATATCATTAGCTGATGGATGGAAAATGAGAGCATATGGAGAAGGTACTGCATATTGTTCATGTATTAATGAAAGTTTATCAATGTTATATGTACCTGGAATGAAGTTTAATTTGCTATCTGTAAGAGAAATGGAAAAAGCAAGATTTGTAGTAACATTTAAGGGAGATACGTGTTTAATAGACAAACAAGGTAAAAGTATTACTGCAAGATTGGAAAATGGTTTGTTTATTATAAATGATGATTCATCAAGTAATGCTAACTTAGTTTATGAAAATAAGCCTCATGATGAATGTATTCATCTACTCCATATATGGGACATATAAATTTCAAAATGCTCAAGAAAACTGTTGAGTTGTCTACTGGTATAGACTTAAAACGTTGTATAAAATATTTAGATTGCAATATTTGTAATCAAAAGGAAAACAAGGTAATTTCTGAAAATATGGTAAATGGACTGAAAACGTAAACCATTAGAGGTTGTGTTTGCTGAGATCATTGGACCTAGAAAACCTAGTATAGGTGGAGCCTGTTATATATTGAGTATTATGGATCATTTTTCCAGATATGGTTTCTGTTACCTAATGAAAACAAAGCAAAAACATACCAGTATTTTGTAAACTGGCTAAAATTTACTGAAAGAAAACAGAAACAGAAAGTTATTGGATTAATTACAAATAATGATACTGAATTTACTAATAACAAATTTAAAACCATGTTACAGAAAGCTGGAATTGAACATGAGCGTTCTCATTATAGACCCCAATATACCTCATATATTGAATGTAGAGGACAAACATTACAGGTTATGGCTAGGAATATGATGTCTGATTCTGGTATATCAGAGCAACTGTGGGGTGAGGTAATAATGTGTGCTAACCATGTTTTGAATAATGTGGTAAATTCAATGACTGGTGAATTACCATTTACGTGTTGGAATGGAAGGAAACCAGATCTTAAGTATTTGCATACATTTGGAACCCCAGCATGGGTTCATATTCCCACGCAAGTAAGGAAAAAGGATCAATATAGAGATAAGAAATTGTATTTTGTAGGGTATGGAGCTAATCATAGATTATATAAATTCTGGGAGCCAGGTAATTCCTGGAGCATGTTGGATGGCGAAAGTTTAAACAAGGAAATAATAAAGTAAAAAATAGTGCTTTGTAAAAACTCCATTGTTCACTGATCATAAAAATGATAGGAATATTAATGAGGAATCAGTAAAAGAAGAACCCTCTATAACTGTAAAAGATGAGGATTCAATAGGGGAGGTAGAGGAAGAAAATATAAAACCAACATGCACTGAGTTTCCTAAAAGGTCAGTTGGAGAGAGATGTAAATCTAACAGTTCAAACAAGCTTTGTAAGTCAAGTTAGATAAAGAATCTTCTAATTTCTATGAAATTGTATGAGGATGTAAAGTTATTAATTGTATAAAAATATGAATTGAAAAGGTAATGTATTATATATTGACCAACCCAAAGGGGAGAATGTTAAGTATATGTACATAACATAGTTGGGTTGACAATATATAAAGCACAAATATATATGTCTGTAGATTTAAGGAAAAATACTGTAATGTATTATGCTGTGTTCTGGTTGGTTGAGTATGCTGCAAATTACCATAAGAGGGAGCTATAGATCATGGTTTAGCTCTCTCTCCCACTGAAGATCTCTCTTGATGCTGATACTGACTTTCTCTCTAACTGAATACGGACTGATACTGACTAACTCTGTTTACTTTGATATTCTGTTGATATCGAAGATTATCTGTTGTATGATGGTTTGATATTTGTCTGCTGTAAAAGACATGAAAAGGGTAAGAAGACTTTATAACTGGATACCCCTGGACTGTTAAAAGGTGTATGACCTGGACTGTTTATTAGACTGTGCTATTTCTTCGAGTAAACATTAACACAATTTGGTGTATCTCTGTGTGGCTGTGTATTTATTCATAACTGTTCTCATATCCGTTTCCATGTGCATATCCTTGTTACACAATGGTTACTCTGCACATATCCTAACAGAAATCTCTCCATGCGTGTTCAGAGGATTGAACTGGTGGACTTTGATGCTCTTTCTCCTGCTTGGGGCCCCACAGATGGTTTCGGATGCTGCTTTCCAGTATTCCCAGTGAGGCCAGGCCTGAGGATACTGGGGCTGCTGCTCCCCACAGCAGAAAGGCTGGGGGCGAATCCCACAAGACCAAGAAGAAAAGGGAGAAGGTGGCTGGGACCCTCTCTGGGTCGGCTTCCTCTCTCTCTCTCTCTCTCTCTCTCTCTCTCTCTCCTCTCCTCCCTCCCTCCCTCCCTCCTGCCAGGCGTTGGGAGGAAGGAAGGAGGGGAAGGCTGCTCCCAGGGGCTTTTTCCAGGTCCTCCGGTGGATCCCTGTTCCACAGTTGAGTGGGTTCCCATGGGCCTCCCAAAGGCCTGGACTCCAGCCCCATCCTCCTCAGCCCCAGCCTGCCCCAGCACAGTGGAGGCCAGTGGAGGCTCTTCTGTCCCCAGAGAGCAGCGGCCGGAGGAAGAGGAGGCTCTCCTGGAAGGTCCTGCCAGCCATGCCTGGTCCAGGGAGGTTTGGGGCCTGAGCCTCTCCAGGATCTGGGGAGCCTGAAGGGCAGGAGGGGCCGGATTCATGGGAGCGTCCCAGGCTTTGCTCCAGGGCTGCCTCGGGAACCAGCTGGGATGGCTCCCAAACCAGGATCAGGTTCTGGGGTCATTTAGGGTCAGTCCAATTGATGGAGGCATGTTTCACTTCTTTTATTTTATTTTTTATTTATTTTAAAACAAACATACAAACAAAACGTACAAAACATAAAAACCATCTTCCATATATACAAAGAGTATAATTGGTTACAAATCCTTTGTGTTATCCTTTCATAGTCACCACTCACAATTTATCAAAAAGGTTCTCATATTATCAATAAAACATTCTTATATATAGATATATATATCTGTAGCGGTCCCTGACCTATGGAATGCACTGCCTCTGGACCTCCGTCTGGCCCCTGACCTCCGCACCTTCCGCCGACTTAAAGACCTGGTTGTTTGACCAAATCGGGCTGATTACTCACACCTGGGCCATGGGATAATTTTAATTCACCTTAATTTGGTCTTATCGGGCTTAAATTATTTAATTCCTTTAAATAACTACTGTACTATATGTTTTGATTGTGAGCCACCCCAGTCTTGAGATGGAAGGCATATATAAGTCTAATAAATAAATAAATAAATAAATATATTTATCAATTATTATTTATATACCATTAAACTATTTCATCATTTATACGAGATATTCTCTATTTTAATATAAAGTCTGTTATACTTTCATCCAATGGTTGTATATGTCAACCTCATATTTTATAGCAATCTATTAAATTTCTATTACAAAATTATATCATCTATTACATAACCAAGTCTTTTTGCCCAACCATTGATAAAACAAATCCCATATCTTGTAAAATTGTTTATCTTCTTGTTCTCTAATTTAAAATGTCAATTTATTCATTTCAGCACAGTCCATAATTTTCTTAATCACTTCCTCCTGCATAGGTATTTTATCATTCTTCCAGTTTTTAGCAAATACAATTTTAGCTGCTGTTAAAACATTTACAATCAAGTATTTCAACTCTTTATTGTAAATATCTGGTATAATTCCCAATAAAAATATTTCTGGTTTCAAGTCTATATGTTGTTGCATCATTTTTTCCAACCACGTGTGGATTTTAGTCCAAAATCAGAGACGGAGACCGAGGCATGTTTCACTTCTGATGGCCATAAGAACTCATGGTTCCTGCATTCTGCAAGCGACCAATGACTGAGGGTCCCTTCAGGTGTCCTTGTTCTTAAAAATGGAGACAAGACATGGAGAGAGGCTGGTCTGCATGAGTGTTTTCAAACTTGAAGAGAATGGACTTCAACCCCAGAGTTCCCACCAGCAATGCATGGACTTCATCATGCTGGGCTGGCAGAATTCTGAAATTAAAATCCTTCATCTTCAAGTTCCAAGTTTGGAAAATGCTGGTCTACCTTTCTTTCTTTCTTTCTTTCTTTCTTTCTTTCTTTCTTTCTTTCTTTCTTTCTTTCTTTTTCTTTCTCTTTCTTTTCTTTCTTTCTCTTTCTTTTTCTTTCTATTCTGTCTCTCTCCCTCCCATGGGGTGAGGCAGCCTGATTTCTCTACCTCTTTTCAGTTTTCTCTGACTTCTTCCTCTCTCTGTGTGTTTGTTTCTGGATGTGATTTTTTTCAACTATGCAAAGTTCTGAGAACTAGTTTTTCATGAAAGTTCATTTTATTCTTGGAATCTGGCCACACTATTTCATCAGCCCTTTGGTGAAGGTGTCACTGAGCATCAGTTTTCAAAATAAAGAAAATGTTGCCTCCAACTCAGAAGGGAGCCATTTCAGACCCAGGACATGTTCAGACATTAACTGCCTCCCGGGATTGTCTCTGTAACCACAATGACAACAAATGTCACACTTCTTTTTATCTTCAGCCACAGGTGCCGTGTATTCCCTCTGGGGCCAATTGCAAGCATGAAGCTCCAAAACCTCTCAATTCGAGGTGATGGATTTAATTCCATCTCTGCCCCTGTCATTATGAACCACATAGGGATTATTTCCCTTTCATTTCCCTCCAGAGAAATGCCCAACAAACTTTGAGTGCAAGAACTAGCTGAATTATCCAGATATCCTTCCTGAGAGGGAGAATTATGAGAAAAGTTTCAGCTCTGCTCTGTGGCTGAATTCTCCCAGGAGACTCTGGGCAGAGACAAGGAGTCTGTGGCAGCTTCTCTCTTCTCCCCTGACCCCAAGGCCCCAGATGGAAACTTTTCCTGCTGGAGAACTTGGCTTCAGGCAAAAACTTTCAGACTTTGAGACTTCTCTCCTCCTTAAAGATCAGGGCTGCCTGGATCCCTTCCCAGCAAAGTTTGCTCCCCTGGGAAAAGATGGGGCAAAGAGCCCCCAAAGCCCCTTTCCATCTCTGCTTCCTTACAACTCAAGGGCTGAAAGTTGCTCCTGGAGTGCCTTGGATTCCCTCCCCACAGAAGGCCCCTCTTTCTGCCCAGGAGGGTTGGGGGTCCTGGCTGGGGTTGGGCAGCTCCTTTCCCCCTCTTCCCATTGGGGCGATGGCTGGGGAAACCACCTCTGGGGTCCCTGCAGAGGTGGAAGAGGGAGGCCAGCTAGGTTGGTTAGCATTAAAGTTGGACTGCACAATTTGTGGCAAGGTGTGTGTGTGTGTGTGTGTGTGTGTGTGTGTGTGTGTAAAAGAATGCTTCATTGTCCAAGTGTGATTGGACACACAAGGAATTTTGTCTTGGTGCAAATGCTCTCTGTGAACATAAAAGGAAAAGATACATTCTTCAAGAATCAAGAATCATCAGGTCCAACACTTAATAATAGTCAGAGGTTACAATAAGCAATCAAATCATACTAGGAAACAGTCAATAAAGATGGTTGGGATACAAGCAACCAAGTCATACAGTCACAAGTGTGTGTGTGTGTGTGTGTGTGAGAGAGAGAGAGAGAGAAAGTCCAACCTCCAATAGACATTCTACACACCCTATAGAGTCTATACAGACAGTATATATATTCTGTACATCCAGGGGTGGGATTCAAGTTTCTCAACAACCAGTTCTGTGGGTGTGGCCTAATTTGTGGGTGTGGCTTTGTGGTCATGTGACTGGCAAACCGTCCTCGCTTAGTGGCCAGTTTCTTAGCAAGTGTTCTAATATACGACTGACCTCCACAGAGCTACTTCTGCTGTTTTTGGTGTTTTGACAGCCACACACACACACACACACACACACACTTGTGACCAGTTACAACATCCCACACAGTCTTGTGACTGAGGTTTTCTGTTTGTTGCCAGTTTCCAACAATTCCTTCTGGTTTCTGGTTAAAAATGCCCATTGGGGAAAATGGCCTTTTTAACAATCAGTGTTTGTAATGACCACAAGGTTCATTAATGACCATGGTGTTTGCCCCCAGGGTCTGCAACCTTAAACACTCAAGAGCCATTTTCTATTTTCTTTTAAACAGGTATCTCTGCCTCTGTCTTTCTTTCTTTCTACCTCTTTCTCATCTCCCTCTGTGTCATCTTTCTCTTTCTTCCTCATCTCTTTCTCCCTCTCTGTTTCTCTTTCTCTTTCTCTCTCATCTACAATTGCTAAGACTGGGAGCTGTTTATAATCCTATTTCTCTGCAGTTTTTTCACACACATTTGTGTATATGTATCCAATATTCTTTCTTCCTTTTTGCTATGTATTCAAAATGGGCAATGATTGTGTGTGTGTGTGTGTGGTAGCATGTGTATATGTCACATCCAGGGGTGCCTCATCTGGCCCCTCCCCCAGCCATTTCTTGTCACACCCAGCCCCAACTTATCTGTAGTTCTATAAAAATGTTGTTCACCTTTTTTTGACTTTATTACCTACGTGCTATAGATGTACTTTCATGGACCACTGAAAGGAGGAAATGGTTCACATGCTTTGCCCAGGAGGGTGATAGGCAACAGGCTTTCAAGGGGCTGCCAGAAAGAAGGGGGGCATGTATTTTCAAAGCACCAGAAGACAAACAAGAAGCAATGACTAAGGAGAAACTTCCTGACAGTGAGAACGATTAACCAGCTTGCGACCAGAAGTTCTGGGTGCTCCAACACTGGAGAATTTTAACAAGAGACTGGACAGCCATTTCTCTGAAATAATATAGGGTTCCCCAAGGTCCCTTCTAAGTGCTGTTCTGTTACTCTGACACCTTTCCCAGGACCTCTGCTCAGAGTTTGGCATCCTCAGTTTTCCTGCCTGAGCAGGGGTTGGACAGAAGACCTCCAAAGTCCCTTTCAACTCTGTTAAACACACCTGTATTTATGCTCTGGACACAGTGTAAACCCTGAAAAATACCTGGGCAAAAGAAGGCAGTAAAATCACTCTAGTGTAGGGACAGTGTAAAATATAATATATGATAAATAATGGAACAATTAAAAATATAACAGCACAGAGTTTTCTCTCCCCCTCCTTCCTATTTCTTTTCTTCTTCTTCTTTCTTTTTTCTTTTCTTCCTTCTTCTCTTTTTTCCCTCTCTCTTTCTCTTTCTTTCTCTCCTTCCTTTCTCTTCTTCTCTCTCTCTCTCACACTCTCTTTCTACACACACACACACACACACACACACTCTCTGATTCTGTAAGGATCTCCTGGTTGAGCAGATTTGGACTAGATGACCTCCAAGATCCTTCCAGCCCTAGATTTCTGTGCTGTTTCAGAGTCTTCTGAAGGCAGGGTTTATGTCCTTCCTTCCTCTCCTTTTTCTCTCCTCCCTCCTCCATGTATCTATCTATCCATATATTTCATTCACATTCTCCTCCTCCTCTTTCTTTCTTTCTTTTTTTTGTCCTTCCTTCCATCTCTCCTTTCTTTCTCTTCCTTTTTCCTTTCTTCCTTTCTCTTTTTCTTTCTTTCTTTCTCTCTCTTTTCTTCTTTCTCTCTCTTTCTTGTTCCTCTTTGTCTCTCTCTCTGCCCTCTGTGTCTCTCTCTCTCTCTCTGTGTCTCTCTCTGCCCCTCTCCCTATCTTCCCCTCTCTCCCCCCTCTCTCAAAGGCCGACTGGGCCAAGCCAGCAAGTTCAGACTGGCTGAACAACAATCGTGGAAGCATCCCTTCAAGCGACCCTCCTCCACCCCTCCCCCTCCTCCTCTGACGACGATGTGGCTATGGTGGGGCCGTGTGTGTGTGTGTGCACAGCACAGAAGATGCTCGGCAGAGTGCCAAAGCACAGCAAAGCCAGGCACGGGGCAGGTGGCTGTGGCTGGCAATCGTTGTTCAGCCAGTCTGGGTTCCAAAACGAAGAAATGAAAGAAGTAGCGAAGAGCAGCAAGGAGAGCTTTAAGCCCATGTGGATTGAGCCCAGGAGGGGAGAGAGAGAGAGGAGAGAGAGAGAGAAACACAAAGAGAGAGTTGGGGAGGTGTGTGTGTGTGTGTGTGTGTGCACTTTACCTTTTAAAATTCTTGATTTTCTTTATCTTTTAAAAATCCTGGTAATGTCCTTCATTTATGCCCTCTTTAGAAGATTCACAGCATGTTTTGAAGGTGAGGCATGTGGTGAATAACACAATTATCCCAAAGGGGAAAAAAAAAGATTGGTTTGTTGAGGCTCAATGACGGCTAGAAACAGTATACAGGAACTTGAAGACTTATTTCCTGTTCCTGTCCTGCAGCTTTGCATGGATGAAATTTCTGCTCTGGTTGCGTGGGAGATGGTTGGGGCTGTGGAAACTGGCAGGGAGCATGTTGCTTCTGGAATACTTACAGGAGTATAGTTTTCTCTCTCTTTCTCCCTCCCTCCTGTTTCTCCTCTCTCTCCTCCATGGCAAGAGCAGCAGCGTCAGTCAGTGTCTCGGGAGAAAAGTAGCCCCCATATTCCTCTCGTCTTGCCTTGAGTAGCAGACACAGCACCAAACTTAGCACCAAATTTAGCAGCTTCACAAATGAGGAGGCTCCATTGGTGAAGCAGCTAAGTTTAAAGGTGCTGCACTGGCGTCCCCATATTTCCCTTAACATGAGCAGCCTTGTGCTGTCGGCACCTTTAAACTTCATGCATTTTACAAATGAGGAGAAGGGATTCCAGCGCCACTGCTGCCACATTTGTGAAGTCGCCTCCCCCCGTGTTTCCCTCGCTGCAAGCAGCCTTCCCAGCCTCGCTTCCCCAAGGGGAGGCATGGCAGGGAGGAAAGGCAAGCTGTTGAGCCCCGGCCCAGGGCTTGCCATACCTGGTGGGGGTGGAGCAGCAGTGAGATGGCAATGGCGATGGCGGCAATGGTGCCCAAGGAATGCAATGGCAGTGATTCTGGTGGCATCGGGGCTTCCAGGACCAGCTCCCCACCCCGCCATCCGTCAGCTGTTTGTGTGAGCAAGGAGGGGCAGGGCCAATGGGGAGGGGTGGGGCCAGCCAGGGCCATGATTTGCTGGTTCTCTGAACTGCACAGAATCATAACATCTGGTTCTATAGAACCGGACAGAACCGGTAGAAATCCACCCGTGCATACATCCCAGTATTTCTCCCCTCCCCCCAGGGTGGAATCTTGCCGGGCATGGGAAAATCCTCTGCTCCTTTCCCATGGGGAGGGGCACCCAGGCCCTTTTCCCACTGCCTGCCAGACTCTCTTCCCCCCCACCCTCCAAAGGGGGGAACCCGAAAGGCCCTTTGGCTACCCCCCAACAGCCTCTAGGACCCCCCTCAAAAGCCCCTGGCGCTGCCTGCATGCAAAGTCCCACCATCGCTGCAGGGTCCCCACTGGAGCAGTTCGAAGGCGTGGGAAGGGGAGGCCCAACCCTCCTGGCCCCACCTCCCCACAGGGAAAGCAGAGCCGATGTCCATTGCACAATCCTCCAGGGAGCCCCTCCTTCCCGCCGGGGAAGCCTCACAGCATCAGGCGCAGAAAGCCGGGAGCAGCAGTTTCAGAGGACGAAGGGCGCATGCAGGACCGTTGCCTGTAGCAGCTGGAAGGGAGACGATTCCACCTGAGGATCTTTTCCAAGGAAGACCGGAAGTAGGCATTCCTTTCCACTCTAGGACATCACAACTCTCTGGCCTTAACCCTTGCGCTGCACCTCGATCAGTCATTCATAGATGCTGCAGACTATGTACATGAACCAGCAGGTGTCACTTGGCGTTGCCCCTTTCTTGAGCCCCGAGATGAGCTCCTTTGTGTCCCATCATCCACTCCCGCACCTGTCAGGCCTCAACGCCGCTTGGATTTTGGCGCCAAGGAGGCGAAGTCATGTCTCTCTCCTGGCTCCGGCTCGCAAGGGGAGATGCCGTTGCCGGGGCGACTACCAGGGGGCTCCCTCCACAGGCGACCCAGTCCTGGCAGCCTCAGAGCTTCAGAACGGAACTGAGCATGCGCACCTGCCTCTTGTCTGCCTCTGCTTCTCTCCCTCCCCAGCCTGATGGGGAGGCTCTGAGAGGGGGGAGGGGCGAAGGCTTCCCGGCTTCATTCCCACCCACGACCCCCCTTCCAGCCAGCAGGATAGAGCCTTCCCAGGAAGGGGGTCCCTCCAGAGGGCATCCTGCAATGTGGGGGGGGAGGGCAACTGCACCAGGGGTGGGATTCCAAATTTTTAACAACTGGTTCTGTGGGCGTGGCTTAGGTGGTGGGCGTGGCTTGGTGGTCATGTTATTGGCTGGGTGTGGCCAACTCAATATCACTCACATCGAGGCATTCATCTCCTCGCCTGGCCTCTCATGACTGTGGGGATGCTGCAGCAGTCGTAAGTGTGGAAAATGGTGTAAGTCACTTTTTCAGTGCCATTGTAACTTTGAATGGTCACTCCACACAAGCAAAGTGCCAGGAAAGGAAGGAAAATTATCTCCAGAGACGTTCCTGAGACAGGAAGTCTAGTCCTGCCAAGAATGTAATAAGGGTTAATGGGAGGCAGTTTCTGTAAGCAACACCAGAATGTTTCCTTCCTGCCTTCCTTACAGGATTAGCCCAGTAATTTCTTCTAACAACTGGTTCTCCAACTGCTTAGAATGTTAACAACCGGTTCTAGCAAATAGTCTGAGCTGGTGGAATCCAACCCTGGTTTCCCCTAAAGAGATCCCAGATCACTGGAGAGAGAAAGGATCCCCTTGACCCCAAGAAAGGAGGAAGCCAGTCTGGGGCTCCCAAGCCCCCACTTCAGGGAGTGGGGATGCCAGGAGGACTCTGGGAAACAGCAGCTGCCTCCCCACCATCTGCCAGAGCAGGAATGGCCCCGGGGCTCAGGTGGAGGAGCTGGGGTCCCACTTGGAGCCCTTCCCGGCCCCCCTGTCCTTGGAGTTGGGAGCTGGGCTTGGGGGGCAGAGGTGAGGCCTTTGCAGGCAGGAGACGGAGCTTCCTTCCTTGGGATCAGAGCTGCTCAGGCCCCCCGCATGTCCCAGGCTTCCCTGCCTGTCTCTCCTGGGAGGCCTGGGAGATGCCAGGATGGATCGGACAGGATGGAGCCAAGGCCTCCCTTCCCCTCTGCTTGGCCCGCATCCCTTTCCTTCTCCTGGCTAAGGGCTCAGGGCTGCCAAAAGGGGCACAGAGGGAGAGGATCTGGCCCTTCCGGCTCCCCCCTTCCTGGGCTCCCAGGCCAGGAGGAGGCTCCTCGGTCCTTGGCTTCTTTCAATACGCTCTTCATCCCTTAAGTGCTGACATCTGCTGAGGGCTCTGAAGTGAGGGGCTGCTCTCTGCCTGGAGAAACCTGTTTCCCCCTTTCTCCCTTTGGGAAAATAGAACCATCTTCCCTTTCTCATATTCCAAAATATCCCATTCTTCTAGGAGGGGGCTCTTCCCTCACGGTAAAGCAGAGGCGTTCAGTCTCCCCTTCAGATTGTCTCAAGGCAAAGGTTCCTGCAGAGAGGAGGGTTGGGCTAGATGGTCTCAGGGTCTCCCTCACATTTATAAAGGTACAATTCCATGATGCTAATCACAAACCCATAAATACATTGTATGTATTCAAAAGAGATGACAGCATTTTAAATCAGCAGTGCTAAATATCAAAATGGCCTGGTATCTACTCTGTGCAGCCATCATTCCCTGAGTAATGAATTGGCAGATCTGCTGAGATGGTTCCGCTCCTTCTCTGGATTCCTTCTCCAAAGGATCTCAGATGAATGGATCCACAGTGACACATGGAGGCCTCTGGTTGCCCACAGGCAGAAGAAGGCAGAGGCTGACGGCTTTGCCCAGCTTGGAACAGGTGTGTCTCCCCACAAAATCTCTTTCCTCCATCTCATCACACAGGAAGGGACACCGGCCATCTCACAGCCCAAGAATGCCCAATTCTGGTATCCCACGTTAATTTGAACCCCCCAGTTTTAGACCCCCAATCAATAAGTACCATGGTGGGACTGGAACTCAGAGCCTCCTGGGGATTGGTCCACAGTCCCCCCCCAAGAAATGCATGGAGCCTGCGGGAGGATTAGAATTCAGTACCTCCTGGATGGAGGATGACACTCACCCACCGGGTTTCAGGCCTAAGGCGGGACTCAAACTCCCGGTCCCCTGGTGAGTGGCTCAGAGCCGTCCAGTTGGCTTTGATGTGGAAGGTGGGATTCAAACTCCCCTTTGATTCCATCCCCCCACCAGGCACCCCCAGCCCCTCCCCATCCAAGGGGCTCCTTCGGCAGCTGCGTTGCCCTGCTGCCCCCTCGCCTCCCCTGCTCCTTTGCAGCCAGGTCGGGCAGCGCCACCCAGGTGACCCCGCTGCTGCCTCCCGCCCGCTGCCTTCCTTTCACCCGGGCCTCCCTCCCTCCCGGGGGCTGGCTGAAGGTGGTGGGCAGGCCGGGCAGCGGGACCTGGGATGGGCTTCCTCCCAGCCCACTTATGGGGATTGCAGGTAGGGCTTATGTGCCTCTTCCCTCCCTGGCAACATTGGGGCTCTGTCTCCAGAGGCTGAGGCTCACCTGCGAGGAGAATGGCGGGAGGACCCACAGGGGCAGAGTGTCCCCTGGATCTGAGAATGTCAGAAGCCCCGGTGGGCAGGAGGGCAGCCTCTGGGTCTCCATGGGACCTCTGGGTGTCTGCAGGGGAGGGGAGCCAAGGCCCAGAGCTCTCTGCTTCTGCCCCCTCCCACTCTCTGTGCTCTTTCTTGCCCCCAACCTTAGCAACTGTGATGACCCAGAGTATCTCAGAACTATAACAAAATCCAAAACGTAACTAAAAGTCCTTTAATGCCTTCAACTTGGCTTCCCTGTTTAATTGTTCACAGTGGAGAGAGTCAAAATAACATTTGAAAGGCAAAAACACAGTTCGCATTTAAAGAGCTGATAACGAAGAAAAAGCCAGAACAAACCGCATTAATACAGTTCCTCGGCAGACCAGGATAGATGATTGCCAGCTGCAGGAAGATAACCAGGGAGAGTCCGTTGGAAGAACGCCAACCAAGATAAACCTTCTTTAGAACTAAAACACTAACCTTGACTCCAGCAATTGTAACTACGCATTTATGAACTTACATACAGAGCTCCCAGCTGTAAGCCCTGAGGAGGATCATGGCCCTCTCCTCCTGGGTAGACCACGCTTTTCCCTGATCCTCTCCTCCCTGCATGCCCTGGGATGGATAGGAAATGGGCCTAGATCCTCCTCTGAGTGCTCAGCCGGCCTCTGCCCTTCTCCAGCCTCCTCCACCACCTCTGGAGCCACACTCCCACTCCCTGTTGGCTGTTCCTCCTCTTCCTCGGAGTCAGTCTCCACCAGGGGCATGACAGCAGCTTCCTGCCAAGAAGTCCCTGGAGGGGCAGCTGAGGAGCCCTGTGTCCCCCTTTCTGCCTCTGCCTTCGTAGATGGCTCGCTGAGGCCCCTGAACTCCCGGAGCCCCCAACCTCTGGAACTCCTGCCTGGTGGGGCGTTGCAGGGGAGGATGGAGGAAGCCCAGCCTGTCCTCGCTCCCAAACTACAGGTGGCAACATCTGGAGGAGGTGAACTTTCCTTTCACTTGGGGAGGGGGAGGGAAGAGAGGAAGCAGTCGGGTCAGGTGGGGTGGGGTGGTGCCAGTTCCCCATCCAGACATTCACAGCATCCCCATTCTGCCAACACATGAAGAGAACCGCCTGGCAGAAAAATGTCCGTCTCTTTGCTGCTTCTCTTCATTCATATGGGCACTTGGTGAAGCCTTTGGGTGAGGGCATTTGGTGGGAAAGAGGGCAGGAGCGTTGGGTCAGGCGAGGCCATCCAGATGATCCCCCAGTGCCCGGAGACTGTGAGGGTCTGGAGGGAGAGGGAGCCTCTCCCCATTGCTTGGAAGGCTTGGGAACAGGACAGGGCCAGGAGACTTCTGGGACCCCACTTCCCCCTCTGAGGGTCCCTTCCTGTCTCCCCAAGCCAGAGGAGGGAGCACCTCCTGGTCCTGGCCTTCCAATGACGTCATCTGGGGAGATGAAGCTGTTGCCTTTTCTAAAGCAGCCCGTCCCTGACAGGATCCTCTGAGGGATTCAGCAGCCACCCCGACCTCCCCCCAGGATCTGGAGACTGGGCTCCAGTGGGGCCTTTGCAGCTGCAGGACCGGAGGAAAAGAAGGCGGGTTTTTCTGGATGTTAATTGGGGGAAATTGAGACATTCCGGGGGGTGGGGAGGTGATTGGAGGCAGAGCATGAGGTTGAAGGGGTGATGTGGGTGGAGGCTGGTGGGGCAGTGTGGGGCAAGGACTTCAAGGGAGGCGGAGGAGGCGGTGGTCTGTTGCTGGTCAAGGCTGGGGTGGCTGCACTTGGTGCAATGGAGGGGGGGGAGGCTGTCTGTGGAGCAAAGCCATCAGTCTCAGCCTTCTTCTGCTTGTGGGAGAACCAGAGATATTTGTGTGAATCTTAGACTGACCTCAGTCTGATCCATCAGATCTTTTCCTATCTCCTTAAAATAGAATTTGCAAAGGGTCATATTTGCAATTAGGAGCCATTATGAGACCTCAACATTGATGACCAATTGTTCAGCAATCTCTGTGGTGAAGCCAACCTGACCACCTTCAGCATGCTGGTTGTCTACAGGGAATAGGCAACTCTTTGAAAATCATTCAGAGGAATCATTCAGAGGTCCTCCCCGTCCAACAGGGGCCCCATCCCACCATGTACATCCTTACAACCATAGGAAGGACCACCAGATACCCTGGAACCATTTTCTGGGCTACAGTTAGGGTGGGGCAAGATCACACCATCCACCACGTTGTGGGCAGTTTCACCATCTCAGCTACAGACTTGACAGCCCACACTTTATTAACAAGCCTTACATGACCACGGAAAGACCACACAAAAAGAGTAAAGGAAAATGGGGAAAATGTACCAATTCTATAACTTTCTCCTATTTACCCAATGGTATAGTCTACAGCCTGTCACTTTCCTGCCTCTCACCCAAAAATCGATATTGTTAGAAAAGATGGGAAATGAAGGCCTTTTCAACAGATTTGTCCTGAAATCTCTAACCACAAAATATGTCAATTGGGTAAACCACAGTTTGCTGGCTTTCTAGATGTTATGCAGCATTTGATACAGTTATGGAGGAAATTGACTGCCCTCAAAATGGAGCTCAGCCTGCTGGCCTGATCAAGCCCTTTCTCAAGCCCTTGTTTGAGAGGGAGGCTTGGGCTCAATGGAGCCCTGAGAAGAAGGATCGATACTTACCAAGGAGGAAGGGAAGGGGGCATATTTGAACCCTTGTTATTCTCTCTTGATATTAATTACTTGCCTGCACTAATGAAGGATTCTGAAATACATATATCTAACATGCTAAATGCGCTCAGTTTGGAGGAGCAGGAGGGAGCTGTGGCCAGGGGGGCATTTGCCCAGGTCCGCCTGGTGTGCCCGTTGCATCCCTACCTGGACTGAAATGCTCTACGCACGGTCACTCATGCGTTCATTACGTCTTGGATCAACTACTGCAATGCACTCTACATGGGGCTTCCCTTGAGGACCACGCGGAGGCTTCAGCTGGTTCAGAATGCGGCCGTGTGGGTTGTGATGGGGGTGTCCTGATACTCCCATATTACACCCTCCTCTTGCGAGCTGCATTGGTTGCCGGCTGCCCTCCGTGTGAGATTCAAGGTGTTGGTGTTTACCTACAAAGCTCTCCATGGCTTAGGGC
This sequence comes from Naja naja, assembly GCA_009733165.1. Taxonomy (NCBI): domain Eukaryota; kingdom Metazoa; phylum Chordata; class Lepidosauria; order Squamata; family Elapidae; genus Naja; species Naja naja. The sequence continues at coordinate 47,155 of SOZL01000837.1, read as the reverse complement.
CGGGTTACTTGCAGGAACGTCTCCTGCCAGCATTGAATACCAATCGCCCAGTGCGCGCCCACAGACAGAGCCTCTTTGGGGTACCGTCGGCTGAACAATGTCGGCCGGTGGTCTAGCTCTGAAAGGGCCTTCTGTGGGGGCACCCACTTTGTGGGACCAGCTTCCCCTGGAGCTGCGACTGGCCCCGACAACCGGCTCCTATCGCGGCCCTAAAGACTTGTTATTCCAATAAATAAATAAATAAATAAATAAATAAATAAATAAATAAATAGACCGAACAATGCAGAAGAGCTGAAGGCCGCTATTGAAGCATCCTGGTCTTCCATAACATCTCAACAGTGCCACAGGCTGATAGCTTCCTTGCCACGCCACATTGAGGCAGTAATTGCTGCAAAAGGGGCCCATGCTTATACTTTTCAGAGGTCCGATATTGTTCTATGTACAATCCTTGTTTTATTGATTGCATATAATATTCTAATTTTCTGAGATTGTGGATTTGGGGTTTTCATGAACTGTAACCATAATCACCATAAGTATGACAAATCACAGCTTGAACTCGTTGCTTTGCATGTAATGAGTCTATATTAGTTTTACCTTTTAAGTTGCACTACTGAAATAAATGAACTTTTGCACGATATTCTAATTTTTTGAGTTTCACCTGTATTTAGACAGCAGCAAGACTGATGTATGCACAAAATGGAAGGACACTTTGATTCCTAGCAAGGCGAATGATTGCAGAAGTTGATGGAGTTGGTAGAAATGCCAAAATGACCACTTTGAATGAAGAAAAGAGCATAAATCCTTTTCTTTCCACATGGAAAGCATTTCGGAACTTCATGCTTGAAGTAGAAAAGAATGAAACTTTGATTTTGACTTTTACCAAGTAGATGGATAGATCTTTACACAAATGGCTTCTTCATATTATTATGAAAAAGCAAAAAGTTGTGATTTGATGTTAATGCCTTAACCTACTGCAACAGAGAGAGTCAGAAGTCAATGTTTCTTTTTCTTTTATCCTCCCTCACTTCTTCATCAGCTAAACACTATGGTTAAATATCAAAGATTCAACTAAGTCCCTTATAATTAACAGACTTTTATTTATGGAGCTCCAAAGACAGAAGATGTAATACATCAATTGCAGAAGGAAGAGAGAGATCAGAGTCTTGGACTGCACGTTAGACAAACAACCTATTGGGAGACTTACGTTAAAGCAACGTATTTCCTGTGCAGTCAGAATTCAAATGGCATTGGACCAGGGTATGTGCGGGAGACCCTGCTGCCAATAACAGTCTCCCAATGTCCCGTCGCTCCAGACAGGGCCTTCTCCGGTGCCATCGACTAGGCAATGTCGGCTGGCAGTCCCCAGGAGTAGGGCCTTCTGAGCACCCACCCTATGGAACCAGCTCCCCTAGAGCCCAGTGGCCCCTGACTCCGCTCCTTCCCCGTGGCCTAAAGACATGGCTGTTCCAGCTAGCCTACCCGGACTGATGGGGCAGGGAGGTTTTAGTATAGTTTTAATTGGAATGTTTCTGAGACCTTGGGTTTAATTGTTTTTAATATTTATATATTTGTATTACTGTTTTACTTTGTAGCCGCCCTGAGTCCTTGGGAGATAGGGCATATAAGTCTCATAAATTAAATAAATAAATAAATAAATATTTATATAGAATCCAGACCTTTACTGGAACAAAGCAGTTCAGATGAAATCTACATATGAATTTGACTGCAGTAAATTATTACAGTAAAACAGAAATTGCATTTTTATTCTTTTTCTTTCTTGTGTTTCATTTTTATATACTATGTTGTTAATGTTCTGTGTTTATAATTCTGTTTCTTGATATTGCCTAACAACTAATCAGATAACAGATAATCAGAGTTGGAAGGGACCTTGTTGGTCATCTAGTCAACCCCCATGCGGCAGACCCTGCACCATTTCTGACAAATGGCAGTCCAATCTCTTCTTGAAAGTCTCAAGTGATGGCACTCCCACAACTTCTGAGGGCAAGTTGTTCCATTGGTTGATTGTTCTCACTGTCAGAAAGTTTCTCCTTATTTCCAGGTTGAATCAGTTTCCATCCATTGTTCCTTGTCTGGCCTACAGGCGCTTTAGAAAATAGCTTGACCCCTTCCTCCCTGTGGCAGCCCCTCAAACATTGGAAGACCGCTATCATGTCTCCCCGGGTCCTTCTCTTTACCAGACTAGCCATGCTCAGTTCCTGCAACCATTCATTGTATGTTTAGCTTCCAGTCCCCTCATCATCCTGATTGCTCTTCTGTGTGCTTTTTCTAGAGTCTCAACATCTTTTTTATAATGTGGTGAACAAAACTGGATGCAGTACTCTAGGTGTGGTCTTACTAAGGCTTTATAGAGTGGTATTAGCACCTCCCTTGATCTGGATTGGATCCCTCTGTTAATGCAATTTAGGATTGCATTAGCTTTTTTGCCTGCTGCTGGACACTGCTGGCTCCTATTTAGCTGGTTGTCCACTAAGATTCCAAGATCCCTCTCACAGTTTCTGCTGTTGAGCCTGGTTTCACCCAGTCTATATGTGTCCTTTTGGTTTTTCTTGCCTAAGTGTAGGACTTTACTTTTTTCTACATTGAATTTCATTTTGTTAGATACGGCCCAGTGTTCTAGTCTGTCAAGATCCATCTGGATCTTCAGCCTATCTTCTTGGGTGTTAGCTATTCCTGCCAGCTTAGTATCACCTGCAAATTTGGTCAGTTCCACCTCTATTCCCTCATCTAAGTCGTTAATGAAGATATTGAAGAGTCCTGGGCTAAGCGGAACCTTGTGGCACTTACTGCTTACTCCCCTCCATGTAGACTTAGACCCATTAAGGATTACTCGTTGAGTACTGTTTGTCAGCCAGTTGCGAGTCCATCTAGTGGTTCCTATATTGCAGAACTTGTCAGATTTCTTGAATAATTTTCATTTGTATTGCTTCTCTCTTTTGTCTTATTTTGTGGAAGAGACTCAGATCCACAGATGGCGCTACAAAAAAAACCCTGAAAGAATTCCAGATTATTTTTTTCTTCTCCCAGTTCATTCCTTTAATTCATTCCTTAAATACTGAATTTTATTTACAGTAGTGATCCTTGCTTTTGAATCAATAGGGTCTAGTTAAAATTCAGTAGGATTGTGGAGACAGAGGATTTAATTTTTTAAAAAAATATTTGTTGTTGCTTTTGATTATAATAATAAACCTTTTTTTACAATAGGGAAACTTATGATTTTGCAAGAGGTTTACAATTAATTGTAGCCATTCAAATGGTCAACAAGAACTCCCAGCTCCTGCACAATCTCACACTTGGCTATGACATCCATGACAACTATATGAGCCCTTTATGCACTTCAGATGCCTTGCTGGACATTCTCTCCACTGGAGAAGCCAATGTCCCCAACTACAGCTGTGGAAGGAAGGAGAACCTTCTGGCTCTTCTTGATTGATCTGACAGGGACATCTCCATCCAGATATCAACATTATCAGACCTCTACAAAGTCCCACAGGTGTGTGTGTATTTCTCTATTTTGGTGTTTTGATGCAACCATATCTTTTCAATGGAATTCAAAAGCTGTTTTTACAACATACCGGCTATGTTTATAAATAAAGTTATATGTATAAACAATAACAGTCAAGTTTGTCTAATAGATACTGTGGGTAAAATATATGCCATGTTCCCCTTAAGTAAACTTGAGATTGGGTAGAAGAAAAGTGCATTCCTTGAAGAAGAGCAAGAAGGTTTTAGGAAGAGTTAAAAGCTGTATAAATTTGTATAATAAGTAAGAAATCAATTAATAATGTAATATTTTCAACAGATTTGTCCTGAAATATCTAACCACAAAATATGTCATTTGGGTAAACCACAGTTTGCTGGCTTTCTAGATGTTAGTGCAGCATTTGATACAGTAGAGAGAAACATTATGGAGGAAATTGACTGCCCTCAAAATGGAGCTCAGCCTGTTGGCCCTGATCCAAGCCCTTTCTCCAAGCCCTTGTTTGAGAGGGAGGCTTGGGCTCAATGGAGCCCTGAGAAGAAGGATCGATACTTACCAAGGAAGAAGGGAAGGGGCATTTTTGATCCCTTGTTATTCTCTCTCAATATTAATTACTTGCCTGCACTAATGAAGGATTCTGAAATACATATATCTAACATGCTAAATGCATATGAGAACACCATGGTTTATTATCCACAAATAATCCAGGCTATTGAAAAAGAGAAATATGTAACCATCCTCAGTAAGGTTGGAACAGTTAAATGGATGAGCTGCTACCAACACACCTTCCAAATTGCCAAGTATTGAAACCAGAAATGCTTATACTCTCCAGAATAAGAGGTTACTTGAATTAGAGGGCCATGAAATAAGGTTTGGATGGCACAGCTACTTATGGAATGATAAAAGTAAAGTTAATGTTGATTTTAATAATCACGTTGTTAGACAACCCCATACTAAGAGTTTGGAATAAATATAAAACAAGGCTGTCTATGAAGCTGCCCCTTTGGGTGTCACCCCAGGAAGACTTTTTAAAGAAAAGAAATGGTGGTGAAGCCAGACTGGTTGATGTATTGTATAATTTTATCTTTCAAGTCTGGTGACTCAATACTAAAGGCCAAGGGAAGAACTTGAATCAGAAAGTTATGTTTGCTATTGGTTTACTTATCAACAACTGAAAGAAAGATTTAAACTGGACAAAAAGTGCTATGGATTTGACTTTGTTAAAAATGAATTGGAAATCTCATTATATGGTAACGATGAACATATTATCGCTAAGATCTATAAAATGTAATTCAAATTAAATTTGGAAAATGAACATGTAAAACATTGTATGATTCAGTTGGCAGGTAATTTTGGATATAATGTGATGCTTGAATAATGGGAAAATATGTGGATGAAGGGCTTAAAATTTACATTAAATTATAATCTAAATCTAACATTAAACTATAATCTAAGATGGTGTATCATTTGTATTTAACACCACATAAGTTATCCAAGATGTAGAAAGGTATGTCAAATGAATGTTGGAAGTGTAAAAGTAAAGGGGGCTTTTATCATCTATGGTGGACATATGATAAAGAAAAATGTGGATTATGATTCATATTTTGATACAGAAAATTTTAAAATGGGATAAAAATCAAACCAGAACTTTTCCTTTTGAGTCTAATGGAAAAAGAACTAGAAAAAATTGGAACTTGGTTATTATATATGTTGACAGCAGCAAGACTGTTGTATGCAAACATGGAAGGACACTTTGATTCCTAGCAAGGACGAATGGTTGCAGAAGTTGGCAGAAATGGCAAAACTGACCACTTTGAATAAAGAAAAGAACATAGTACTTTTCTTTCCACATGGAAACCACTTCTGAACTTCATGCTTGGTGGAAAAGAATGAAACTTTGATTTTGATTTTTGCTGAGTAGATTGATAGATCTTTACAGAAATGGCTTGTTCATATTATTATGAAAAAGCAAAAAGTTGTGATTTGATGTTAATGCCTTATTTTACTGCAACAGAGAGAGTCAAAGTCAATGTTTCTTTCTTTTCTTATCCTCCCTCACTTCTCTTACCACTTTTCCTCCCCACTGCTTTTCTATTTACTTTTGTATTCTGTATTTTACAGTATTTTATAACTCAATAAAAATGTTAAAGGAGAAAAAAAGAAAACAGAAATACCTAAATATCTTAGGGTGGTGTTTACTTGAGCAAGATTTCATCATGGTTAAATATCAAGGATTACTAAGTCCCTTATAATTAACAGACTTTTATTTGTGGAGCTCCAAAGACAGAAGATGTAATACATCTATCTGTAGGTTGAATGTCAATTGCAGAAGAGAGAGATCAGAGTCTTGGACTGCATGTTAGACAAACAACCTATTGGGAGACATACGTTAAAGCAACATATTTCCTGTGCAGTCAGAATTCAAATATTTATATAGAATGCAGACCTTTACTGGAACAAAGCAGTTCAGTTGAAATCTACATGAGTCTGATTGCAGTAAATTATTGGAGTAACACAGAAATGGCATTTTTTTCTTTTCTTTCTTGAATTTCATTTTTATATACTATGTTGTTAATGTTCCATGTTTAAAATTCTGTTTCTTGATATTGCCTAACAGCTAATCAACAATAATCTCTTTAATTTGCTCATCAAAACAATGTTGGATTTATTAAAAGCTAATATTTTGGACTTGATTTGACCCTAAGTATAACACAACATTCTTCATTGCTTTTTCAGGTCAGTTATGACACTTCTTCAGAGGCTTTAAGTGATAAAATCAATTCCCTTTTTTTTACCAGTTCAATCCCCAGTTACTCCCCAAAAAAAGGAGTCCTGTACCCAGCAATTGTCCAACTCCTTCTCCACTTCAGATGGACCCTGATTAGTCTCTTTGCTTCAGACACAGAAAATGGAGAGAACTTCATGAGAATTTTTACTCCTATGTTTGTCAGGAATGGGATTTGTGTTGTTATATCACAACAATTCTCAACAATTGGACCTACAGCAGCCCTCAGGGAGGCCCTCTCTAAGTGGAGACAAGTCCATGTCTTTGTTCACTTCATGGAATTTGATTCCATTGAGGACAGAATTCTTCCTTTCCATTTGACATTTGAGGATTTGTCAGGACCCACTAAACGGAAAGTCTGGATCCTCACACATTTTTCAAACTATACACTAAGCTACTACAGACATCTTGTTATCTGCTATTCTATTTGTTATCTGCTATTCTAACAGATAACAATCTTCCTAAATCTTTTATAGTAAACTATATTTTCAGTTTTAATATGAATATATCATCATACTTATTTTTTTTCAATTCCATTGCTGCAGACTTTATGAAATAGCAAGTACTTTACTGTAATGTTAAATTCCAAAAGGAAAAGGGAGGAACTACATGAAGGATCTGCCAGTTGTTCTCCCTCCTGCATCTGTTTAAAGTAGTCAGAGATTTCTTATTTACCTCAGTGAAGACCAGAAGCTACTGGGCTAATGTCCATTTCTCCCTCCATTTTCCATGGATGGAGAGACCTAACATATTTTCTTTGCCATTCCTATTTTTTTCTGCTCAGTCCCTGCCTCAGTCCAGATGTGTGGAAAGTTGTCCTCCTGGATTTGTCAAGAGGGCTCGAGAAGGAGAGCCAGTTTGCTGCTATGACTGTGTTCCTTGTACGGAGAGGACCTTCTCCACTCAGGAAGGTGGGTGATACTGAGGAAAATGGGAGTTTGTGAAACTGGATCCATCCACAACATTTTCATGAAAGTGCAAGTTAAAAGACAGATTGAAGCTCAGCTGCTAATTTTTAATATGCACAATTTCTGATCTAAAAGGAAGTAAATAAAAAAGACTTTGAAGGAGGAGCTGGGAAGAGATGGGAGGAGGGGGTGGCAGACTGGGCTAGCTTTACTAACAGCAGAGGAAATATCTCTTCTGCTTTTTACTTTGGATAGGTGCTGCTAAGTTCACCTTTCTAGGAACACCCGAGTTCTTGGAACTTGGTGAATTGTTTTAGGTCCACCTTCTGAAAGACCTTGCAATTCCTTGTTTATTGTCCTCCCCTTGAGGATCCCTGAGAAGGTGTCCCTGGTCCATAATGTGGTGCTGTGGATAGTTATGGGGGGAAATCATTACACAAATAGTCTGCCAGTCATGTAGATCAATCAATCAATCAGAATAGAACTGGAAGGGACTTTGGAGGTCTTCTAGTCCAGCCCCTCATCAAGCAGAAGAAACTATACCATTTCAGGCAAGTGACTGTCCAATCTCTTCTTAAAAACCTTCAATGTTGAAGAACCCCAAACGTCTGAAGGCAACTTCTGTTCCACTGGTAAATTGTTCTCACTGATAGGAAGTTTCTTCTTAGTTCCAGATTGCTTCCAGATGTTACAAGATACTGTAGGTAACCTCCAAGTCCAGTACATTAACTGCCATGTGGCAGGACTCAGGATGTTTCCCTAAAAAGATTATATGATACATTATTAACTTCTAATAATGTAGGTTCCAATGAAGTTTCTACACATTACACTAGAAATAATTAACATCCTAGAACTTCCCTCAACTTCATATACCTAGCTATATTTTTTTTTAAAAATCCTTCTTATGCTCTTTTTAATGAAATTGTTAAGAAATACTTCTTGGGAAATGCCTGAGGTATGAGCTGTTATCCAAAGAAGGTATTTCTTGCAAGATAAAAGCACAAAATATTAAATAAATACTGATTTTTCACTTTCTCGGATACAGAAAAATGCACCAAGTGTCCAGATGATAAATATCCAAATGAGGAAAGAATTCAATGTATCCCCAAAGTTATAACCTTCCTGTCTTATGAAGAACTTCTGGGCATCATCCTGGTCTCTTTTGCCCTGCTCTTCTTCCTAACCACAGGTCTTGTTTTAATCATCTTCATTAAATACCGAGAAACTCCCCTTGTCAAAGCCAACAACCGGGACCTCTCCTACTTCCTCCTGGTCTCCCTCCTGCTTTGCTTCTTGTCTCCTTTTCTCTTCATTGGTCATCCAAGGAAAGCCACCTGCCTTCTGCGACAAACGGTCTTCATCTTCATCTTCTCAGTCAGTGTTTCTTCTCTCTTGGCCAAAACCATCACGGTGGTGCTGGCTTTCCTGGCCACAAAACCAGGAAATCAGGTGAAGATGGTTGGGGAAGAGCTTGGCCAACTCCATCATCCTTTCTTGTTCTGCTGTCCAAATTATCATCTGCTCCATCTGGCTGGGAGTTTCTCCCCCCTTCCCTGACTCTGACCTCCACTCCCAGCCTGGAGAGATCATCCTGAAATGCAATGAAGGGGCCGTTGTCATGTTCTATGTCACCCTCAGCTACATGGGTTTCCTGGCTGCCATCTGCTTCACGGTGGCTTTCCTGACCAGGAATCTGCCTGGGGCCTTCAATGAAATCAAACTGATCACCTTCAGCATGCTGGTCTTCTGCAGTGTCTGGGTGACATTTGTGCCCACCTACCTGAGCACCAAAGGGAAATATATGGTTGCTGTGCAGGTCTTCTCCATCCTGGCCTCCAGTGCTGGGCTGCTGGGCTGCATCTTCATCCCCAAGTGCTTACATTATCCTTCTGAGGCCAGAGCTGAACACAAAGGAGCATCTGACAGCCAGAACAAATGTAAAACACAACACACCATGTTATTTGAAGAATTGTAAAAGTTCCTTTTATTTGAAAGAATAGATTAATTATTTCCACTTAGATAATATGCAGGAGTCAACGAATGATATATGTATATGTTTTGAAATGGGAAATGGTTGAATTACTGGAATTCTTGTATTTTCCTATTCATCCCAATAAATCTAGCCAAAGAGAACCTTCTGAATGTCATTCAGAGGAATTTAATATTTGGCTACTCCCAAGAACCAGACAGCTTATAGAAAAAAATTTAAGCAATAATGGCTGAAAGGCTAGATGTGTGAGAAAGAGATGGTAGGAAAAGAGGGAAGATGCTCCAAGAGTTGTAGGTTATTCTTCTTCAGAACTGTTGCCCTTCACACCAAGAGGGGGGGCGCCCCTGAAGGCTCTCTTGTTTAGAGACCCAGTCAGCAGCCCTTTCCCGCAGCTACTCCTTCCCTGGGAAAGAGGGTTTTCTATGAGATCCAGCATCCTCCCTCCATCCCTTTATTGGATGAAAAGGACCCCTCGGACAGCCAAACTGAATACCCTTCTCCCAAGTCCACAGGACTGCAACCTCAGCAAAAGGCACTGTGAAGTGAAATCCCAGAGGTTTCCCGGAGTCCGGTGCTGGTGAATCAGCTGATCCAAAGAACACCACCTCCAATGTCCTCTTCGCCTGCCTGCCTGGCCACTTCTTGCAGGGAAACACTCGATGAAGCTGCTGCTTAGAAGCCCTGCTTCGGCTCCCGCCCCCCCAGAGACATCTTCACCCCAGTTCCCCAGGCAGCTCTCTTTGGTGGCGCTCCTGCAGCCTCTGAGCTCTGATGGGGCTGGGAGGGAAGAGGCGCAGAGCCGCTCACTTAGCGCTCTGTCCCCACAGCAGGGCTGGTAGGAAGGCGATGCAGGCGCCCAGCAGCTCTGGTGCTTCCTTGACTGCTGCACACCCTGGGGCTTCCCAGAGATGCTCTCGGGCAGCCCTGAGGGAGGCTTCAGAGGACCAAAGGTGGAGGGGGGAGGGGGCTCTGGCCGAGAGGACGAGGGCCCAGTAAGCGAAAGCAGCAAAATAAAGAGAAATAGTAAGTATCAAAAAAAGAAGGGGGAGGGGAGGAGCCCGGTCCCCCCTTTCTTAATTGGCTTCCAAAGGTCTGCCGAGCAAGGCGGGGGAGAAATAGGGGCTTGTGCAAGGTGTGGGGTTCACTCTTGAGTGCAACCCGAGCCAAAATGGCCCAGAAAAGTGATGATGTCACCTGTTCACCTGCCTGTCAGCCGAGCAGCTCCGCCTGGTCTTCCTCCGAGGGGATGGGGCCCTTCTTGTGGGTGCTGAGGAAACGCCCCTCCCAGGGCTGAACTCCCTTGCCTGCCTTCATGACTCCCTCCGGAGCAAGATCCGGTCTTTTCCTTTCCCTTTGGGTCTTCGGGGCTCCCATTTTCACACATGGGGAATCCAGGCATCTCAGCTGCAGCTTCAGAGCAATTAACTGATATACAGAATACATTTTATCTCCGATTCTTCTGCGCTGGGTTTGAAGCCCGTTTGGGTCACAATCGGCAGTGACTCCTGGGCACTTTCCTAATGGGGCAAAGTGAGACCCTTCCAGGAAGCCATGGCGCCTGCCCGGAGCTTGTGTGGGGCAGGGGCTGCTCACTCTCCCTCCTCAGGTGGCCTAGTGGTCAAGGAAGCAGCCTAGAACCTGAGAGGCTCAGGGTTCGAATCCCACCTCTGGTGTGTAAGTCAGCTGGGGAGGGGCCTCTGGGCCAATGCCTGATCCCAGAAGTGAACTGTCAGCCTTTGTGCTCCTGCGATCAAGACACAACCACCTGTTCTAAGATGGATTAATAAGAGCAATGAGTGAATCCTGCTATCTTTGCTTCTCTGGATCTGGATCTTCCCAAACCTGGACTGAAGGTTTTCCTCTCGGCGAGGCAGAATGGTGGTAAGCGCCACTGAGGAGGGGCCGCCCTTTGCCAAAACAGCTACACCAGTCACAGACCAGCAACACACACACACACACCGACCTTCACCTCCTTGCCCCGCACTGCCCAACCGCCCCCACTTCTCTTGGGAGAGCAGCCGCAACATGCAACCTGCGTCACCCTTTCGACCTCTCACCTGTGGAGGATCCACCACACTCTGCCACGACTCAACTATCTGCCCCCCATTTTCTCAATACTTGGCGTCTAGGAAAATGTGCAACGCTACTCACTCCTGTGCTTACACGGTGACTGGAGGGTGCGAAGGTCTGGATGGGGATGAACCATCCCAACCTTAACAAGAGACAGGTTTCGGCCCACCTGAATCTGGACAGGTGTCACCTTCTACCGCTTCCCCCAAGGGAGCTCAAACCTTGCCTTCTCCAGAAGTTGCCACCCATAGTTGGTCTGAAGCCTGGATGACTCTGTTGGCCACTTCCATCTTGGAGAAGGACAGCCCTGCCTCAGTGGCCCTTTCGCCGCTCTCTGCAAAAGAGGGAGCTGCACACAAGGGGGGATGGGAGGGCAGCTCAGAGGGCCCAAAAGGAAACCTTCAAGCAGAGACAATGGGAAGATGAATGACAACAGGATAAGAGAGTTGGAAGGGACCTTGGAGGTCATCTAGTCCAACCTTCTCCCCGCCCAAGCAGGAGACCCTACACCATTTCTGACAGGTGGCAGTCCAGTCTCTTCTTGAAAGCTTTGAGTGATGAAGCTCCCACAACTTCTGAAGGCAACTTCTGTTCCATGGGTTGATTAGTCTCCTTGTCAGGAAATTTCTCCTTATTTCCAGGCTGAATCTCTCCTTGGTCAGTTTCCATCCATTATTCCTTATCTGGCCTTCAGGTGCTTTGGAGAATAGCTTGACCCCCTCATCTCTGGGGCAGCCCTCAAATATTGGAAGCCTGCAATCCTGTCTGCCCTGGTCCTTCTCTTCCCTCGACTAGCCAGGCCCAGTTCCTGCAACCGTTCATCTCATCATAGGTTTTAGTCAGGTTGAATCTCTCCTTGATCAGTTTCCATCCTTTGTCCCTTGTCTGGAATATGACCAGGATGCAGAGAAGGGAAGGGAAGGGAAGGGAAGGGAAGGGAAGAAGAAGAAGAAGAAGAAGAAGAAGAAAGAAAGAAGAAGAGAAGAGAGAGAAGGGGATTCAGATACTTCTCTGATTCACCCCCTCGCCCCTTACAGATTCGTGCCCTGTTTACGGAGGTTTTCCTTGTTTAATCACTTTGTTAAAACTGGCTTTTTCTTCAAAGGCTGGAATTGCTGGAAGATGAGAAAATTGGGGGGGAAGGGCAATTGGTTGAGGAAAGTGACCGCCTGTACATTGTATTGCTGGGTAAAGAGGGACCCAGAGTAGTGAAAGAGTAGGGAGGAGTTTTCTTTCTTTCTTGCCTGAAACTCTCTCTGTTCTTCTCCTGTGTTGGTGGAAGACCCCGGGCTCCTTCAGAGCTTGAAGTTTTCTCGTTTCTTAAATCAAGGGCGGGCCACGAGACTCGCAGAGAGACAGTGGGAGGATGGTGGGATCTGGTTTCTTACTGCACTCGCACAGAAAATGTCTCTGCGGCACCTGGACCAATGAGAATTCTCCTTTCTGCAGCGTCATCGGTCTCCGGGCAGAGTCTCCCTTGACTTCCCGCGATGGAGGAGAGAGTTCGGCGCAGAGAGAGAAGCGGAGAAAGCGGGAGGGAGGGGGGAGACTTTCAGCCTCGGGGGCCGCAGCCTCCGGGCACCGCGGGATCGTCTGAATGGGAGCCAGGAAGCAAGACTCGTGTCAGAAAAGGGGGGCCCTGGGGGGAGTCTTGCTGCTCCTTTTTCTCTCTCTCTGATACCTCTTCTTAGAACTGCCTGCAACTGCGATGGGTCTCCTCTCTCTGTGCAAGAAGGAAAGCGAAGGCGGCGTTGCTGTGTGATCGGCTGTCCAGGGAGATAATGGAGGCGATCCTCATGAACGAGGAGGCTACATGAAGGCTGACGGAAGGAGGAGGGGAAGGGGAAGGAATATAGGGAGGGGAAGGGAAGCATAATAGAATGGAAACAAATGCAGGAAGGGGAAGGAAAAGGGAAGCAGGAGGGGAATTGGAAGAAGAAGAGGAGGAGGAGGAGAAAGAGGAACTGAAATAAATCCCTTCCCTTCGGATTGTTTTTGTAACTACAAACAATTGAACAAGAATCAGCGCGACCCTCTCAAAACTTCAGAGGTCGAAGCACCAGAAGGCTCCCCCCTTCCCCTCCCTTTCCCGTCTTTTCCTCCCGCGGAGTTTCCCCCCCTGAGCAGCTGCCCCAAAGGGTCTGGAGCAGCCCATTGGCGGCGTCCTCCTGTTACGCAGCTCTTGCACAGCGGAGCAAAGCCCAGCCAGCCAGGCCCCCTCAACCGCCAGCCCAGAGTCCCCGGGAGCGTCGCTCAGCCCCGGGAAGGGCGAGACCGCAGCCGCCGTGGAAGCGAAAGGGATCCAGAGGGAGGGACGGCAGGTTGGGCCGGAGGAAGGAAGAGCCCAGAAGGGAGCGGAGCGTCTTTGGGGCGGCGGAGTCCGACGGCGGGGGGAGCCTCGGGGGGGGGGCTGAACTCTTCGGCCGATGTGGAGGGAGGGCGCCCCCTGTGGGGAGGGCGGGGCAGCGGGGGGCCGCGAGGAGCCTTGGAGCTGCCAGCGGGGAAAGTTTTGGCGCTGTTGGGCAGAGCGAGGTTAGCAAAGGGGGGGGGGTGAAAGGGAGGAAAACACTTGGCGGCTCTTTGGCTTCTCCGCAGCGATCTCTCTGCTCGCCCCTCCAGCTGAGACCCCCCCAGCATCCCTGCTCCGCACCAGCCGAGCCGTCGCAGCCTCCCCGGGAGACTCTCCGCGGTTCTCTGGCCCCTTCAGCTCACTTCCCTCGGAGAGCGCGGAGGGGGGGGGCAGAAGCGCGGGAGCTCTGGGCCTTTCCCTCCCCAGACACCCGAGGTCCCGCGCAGACCCAGAGGCCGACCGCCCACCAGCGGCTTCTGCCGCTCTCCGATCCGGGGACACGCTCGGCCCCCGCCGGTCCTCCGGACGCTCTCCTCCGGGGGGGGGGTGCGCCGCAGCCCCTAGAGACGGAGCCCCGACGTGGCCCGGGAGGGAAGAGGCGCAGAAGCCCCCGCCTGCCATCCCTCCAGCTGCCCGCCCGCCCTGCTCCTCGCCCGCCCGCTGCCCTCGGCCAGGCCCCGGGAGGGGGGAAGGGAAGGCGGCGGGTGGGAGACCGGAGCGGGGCCTCCCGGGTGGCGCTACCCGACCTGGCTGCAAGGGAGCGGGGGAGGCGAGGGGGAAGCAGAGCGGCGCAGCTGCAAAGGGGCCCTTTGGATGGGGAGGGGCCGGGGGTGCCTGGCGAGGGGGAAGGAACCGAAGGGGAGTTTGAATCCCACCTTCCACATCAAAGCCAACTGGGCGGCTCTGAGCCACTCACCAGGGGACCAGGAGTTCGAGTCCTGCCTTAGGCCTGAAAGCCGGTGGGTGAGTTTCATCCACCCTCCAGGAGGTTCTGCGTCCTAATCCTCCCACAGGCTCCATGCATTCCTGGGGGGACTGTGGACCAATCCCCAGCAGGCTCTGTGTTCCAGTCACACCAAGGTACTTATTGATTGGGAGTGTAAAACTTGGGGGGGTCAAATTAATTTTTTTTTAAGTTTTATTATTTTCCAAAAACAAACAAGACAAACATAACATAAAAAACATAAACCAACAACAATTTCAAGTGTGTCGGTCGGTCACAAATCTCGGGGCCATACCCTTCCCATCAATACTCTCTTACAGAAGAAAAAAACCCTTCCCATCAATACTCTCTTACAGAAGAAAAAAGGAAAATATACAAAGCAAACAAGAGGTAATAAAAAAATACAACCACCTATTATCTATTTGGAGAAATCTCAAAAACTTACAAATTTTAATTCATACATTACCTAAGTTATCTCCTCTATTATCCAATATCATTATTATTAACTCTCTACAATATTATAATCTCTATGTTATATTCTCATTCAACAATTTTATTTGTCTCCATCATATCCATATATTACCAAGTTTTTTTATCTAGCCATTGATAAAACATGCTCCATATCTTATAAAACTGTTTTTCTTCTTGATCTCTAATTTCAAATGTTTCGGCACAATCCAAGATTTTCTTAATCACTTCCTCCTCGCAGGTATCTTGTCATTTCTCCAATTTTTAGCAAATACAATTCTAGCAGCTGTTAATACATTAACAATCAACTATTTCAACTCTTTGCTGAACGTCTCTGGCAAAATTCCCAATAAAAATATCTCAGGTTTCAAGTCTATATGTTGTTGTGTCATTTTTTCCAACCACATGTGGATTTTAGTCCAATATCTTTTGCATCAGCGCAAGTCCACCACGTATGGTAATAGGAGCGGGTATCTGGTGACATTTCCAACACTTGTCCGATTTATCCTTAAACATTCTTGCAATCCTTCTTGGGGATAGGTGCCACCTGTAAAACATGTTATACAAATTTTCCTTATAAGCAATTGACATTGTCATTTTATAATTCTGATCCCATAGTGTTTGCCATCTCTCTATCCCATAACCAAAATTTTCCCCCAAGTAATCATCATTTCCTTAACCTGTTCCTCCTCCATTCTAACTTCTAATAAGTATCCATAAAGTTTTTTAATTACTTTTTCATTTGTACCCATCAAAATTTTATCCAATTCAATTTGCTTGTTATAAATACCTTCAGCCTTAAAATCCTCATCATATCTAGATTGTATTTGCAAATATGAAAACCAGTTCATTTTTCTTCCTTGTTCCTGTAATGTTTGCATCGATTTGAGTTCACCCTTTTCATTTAGAATCTCTCCATATCTAATTGTTCCTTTTTATATATTATTGGATATGAAAAAGCTTCAATAGTAGATACCCATAGTGAAATTCGTATATAATGTTGTTTCCTAATTTTTTCCCAATTTAAAAACAAAGCTTCTCAAATATAATGCCTTCTAAAATATCCTTGCTTTTTAGTTCCCTTATACCATAAAAAAGCATGCCATCCTAATAGCAAATCATGGCCTTCTAAAGTTAATAATCTATTATTTCTC
Source organism: Naja naja (assembly GCA_009733165.1). Lineage (NCBI taxonomy): Eukaryota > Metazoa > Chordata > Lepidosauria > Squamata > Elapidae > Naja > Naja naja. The sequence goes on along the minus strand of SOZL01000837.1, from coordinate 30,988 downwards.
AACATTATCCATTCCTTCACCCACATCAGACTTGCAGCTTGATAATACAATTCCCAATTGGGCAGTGCAAACCCCCCTCTTAACCTTGCATCTTGTAATAACTTAAGTTTAATTCTTGGTTTTTTGCCCTGCCATATAAATTTTGATACAATTTTATTTAAATCCTCAAAAAACTCTTTCCCAAGTCTAATTGGGATCATCTGAAATAAATATAAGATTCTAGGTAATACATTCATCTTAACTTGATATTCTACCAATAAGTGATAATTGCATGTTTTTCCATCTTTCCAAGTCTGTCGCTATCTGCTGCTTGAGTTTAATATAATTATCTTCTTTCAGTGTACTGCATCTTGGTGTAATATATATTCCTAAATATTTAACCTTACTTGTAATCTGAATCTCTAATATATCTTCTAACTCTTTCTTACGTTTTGCTAACATATTCTTTGTTAGGATCTTTGTTTTGTCTTTATTAATTTTTAGACCTGCCACCATACCATATTCTTCTATTTTCTCTATCAGTCTAGGTGCTGATTTAAATGGATCCTCTAGTATGAATACCAAGTCATCTGCAAAAGCCTGTAATTTATATTCTTTTTTAATTCTCATTCCTTTTATTTCTTCATCTTCTCTAATACCTCTATTCAACACTTCTAATGTTAAAACAAACAGCAGAGGGGACAGAGGACAACCTTGCCTAGTTCCTTTTCTTATCCCTATAGATTCTGTCAATTCTCCATTTACCAAGATCTTCGCTTTTGCTTATTGTATATTGTCTCAATGGCCTGTATAAATTTTTTCCCAAAACCCATTTGTGCCATTTGCAATATCATAAAATGCCAATTCAAATTGTCAAAGGCTTTTTGTGCATCTAAAACATCAATGCCATCTGTTTTGTCAGAAAGAAGGGACGTGCGGGCAGAGGACTCTGCGGAGCACGATCCTTCACTTACCGTTCGTGGGGGCTAAATAGAGCTCAAAGGGGGCTTGGAGAGCTCCTGAAGGAGAGGGGTCCCTGGAAAGAAACCCCAGGCGGCGGTCTGCGGCGGAATCGGGGTAACCAGAGCGAACAAACGAGCGAGCGGAAGATCGGGAGGCTAGCAATGGCCACCCTTCAATGCTGACAGCCAACTACACTAGCGGTGACCAAGCAGAACCGAAGGTACGGCTTGCGAGACCAAGCAATATCCAGCAAGCAAAAACAAGCTAAGATAATTTAGATGCAATAAACAATAATCAATAATTTGGAAATATCTGAAGAAAAAATTTATAGCTCTAATTTAAAAAGCTGACCAAGCGGCGAGATTCGTGACGAGCGGAAGAAGAGAATAGAAACAAAAATTTAAACTGTTAGAAGGAGACTAAGAATAATATATATAAAACTGAATAAGTACATATTATTAAAATTAAATATACAAAATATATATACAACTTGGATCGGAGCCGAAACAAGACATAAAGATTTCAACTTAAAGATAGCAGCAGAGTTGATTGAAAACGGATGCTGTGGATTCTTTATAAATTAACCAACTTGTTAACTGCGGAAGATTGAGACCGAAAAGAGACAACTGAATAAAATACAAAAACACTTGGACTTGGATTTTACAGATTTACACAGACCTCTTTAAGAAAACTTTTCGAAGATTGCAGCTAACAACAAAGAAAGAAGTAGCAGAAGAGAAAAGAAACTCCCTGAGTCACGCTGCAACAAGAAGGAGCGGAAGTGAAAGTGATACTTTAGATACACGAGTCTTTCGAATTGCTTTCCTTTCTAAACTTTAAGCTTGTAACTTTTAGATAGATACTTTCTCGGACTTTGTTTCTCTTCTTCTTCTTTCCTTTCTCTTTCTCCTTCTTATACTTGAAAATTTCTCTATAATCATACTTTCACCTTTTGCCTTTCTACTTTTTTTTTTCTAACTATTATTGTATATTAAGAAATAACTGCCAATAGTTTGCTAATACTCTCTTAATATCTTAATATTCCAAATAAGTATTTACTTAAAACCACTGAATCATATAACTATATAATTGATAAGCGTTTTACTAGAATTGTTGTCCTAGGAAAGAATTATTTTTATGCTCTGAATTTTAGAAGAGATACTAGATAAGGATAATTAAATATTGAATAAGCATATCTATGTTATATGTATTAAGATAAATCTGTTTATACTAAAACAAAAGAGGGAGGAGATTGGGATATAAACTTGATTTGGGTGGAAAGAAATAAGGGGAAAAGTGAAGTTAATTGATATTGTGAAAAACTTCAAGTGAAATTTGAAAAAATGACGAGTACTATTAATACCTCTAGGACTGGCACAGTTAGGAAAGCTCCTAACCAATTATCAACCACCATGACAGTGCAGAGTCCCTCTGCACAAAAGACAATCGAGGAAACGCTCCCTAAAGAACGTGCAAATTCCTCCAAGGATTTACAAAGTTTATTGCTAAGCATGCAGGAGATGATGGTTAAAAATCATGAGGAGATGAAAGAGGAAATTGGATCGGTTAAAGTAGATTTGAAAGATAAGATACAAAAGATAGACGAAAAATTTGAAATATTTCAGCAGGAGATGAGGAAAAATCAGGAAAAATACTAGAAATAGAAACAAAGGTGATTAAAGAGGAAAAGAGAGTAGATGAGTTGACAGAAAAGTTAATAAGAGAGAACAAAGAATTAGAAACTGCAATCATCCATCTCGAGTCAGAAAAAGCTGCACACTATTTAAGATTCCAAAACGTGAAGGAAGAAAGGGAAGAAAATTTATGGGAGGTTATGACAGATATTCTAGCTGGCACACTAGAGATGCAAAAAGGAGATCTAATGAGGGAAATTGACGAACTGTACAGAGTCCAAACCAACTATGCTAGGAGATTTAACCTACCAAGAGAGATACACGTTAAATTTGTCAAGAAATCACTTAGAGATGAAATTCTATATAGATCCAGAGATAATATTTTACAATATGCCGACAAAACAATAATAATTCTTAAACAAACCCCCAAAAAATAAGAGATTTAAGAAGACCATATCAATTTCTAACGACCAAATTGATAAAACAAAATATTAATTTTAGATGGTTAATCCCAGAAGGTATAATGGTAACCTGGCAAGACAAGAAATATAAAATCGATACTATAGAAAAGGCAGAGATGTTTTTGATCAACAATTAAATAGGGAAGGAGTAGATGAAGACAGGGAGGAAGCTAGGAGAGTCGAAAGGAAAAGATTGGAGACATATAAAAGGTAAATATAACTGATAGTACAGATGACAGCAAGAGAAATCCAGAAGTCCCAGAAGAACTCATGGACATCAGAATCACAGAAGCTAAATATAGGATCCAATAAAAATGCAAACCTATCTGACCTTATCTCTTGGAATATAAATGGATTAAACTCACCAGTAAAAAGGAAAAAGGTTTTTAAGCACTTACAAACTCAAAAAGCAGACATTATAGCACTACAAGAAGTCCATATCACCCAAAAACAGAAACATCTATTAGAGAATAAAAATTAGGTAATATGTTTGCGGCTTTAGATCAAAAAAAAAAAGAGGAGTAGTACTTTATATAAAAGATAAAATCCCTGCTTCACTAATATACTCTGACAAAGACGGTAGGTTACTTATGGTAGAAGTTGAACTTGGACAAATTAAATGTTTATTAGTGGTAATTTATGCTCCAAATGGCCCCCAAGAATTCTTCTTTCAGAAATTATATGATAAACTCAAAGAATTGCAATATCAACAGTTATTTATTACAGGAGATTTTAATGCAGTCGTAAATAAACTATTAGATTATAAAGGAAATAATACCAATCTAGAAAAGAAAAAAAATTACCAAAAATATTTTTGATCTCATGAAGGAATTTAATATTAGTGATGTCTGGAGAGAGAGGAACATGAACAAAAACAGTTTACTCATTACTCTAACCGTCACATGTCCTGGTCAAGACTTGACATGGTTTGGGCGACCAAAAAACTAAACTCAGGAATTTTAGACATAACAATGGAACCAACTACACTAGCAGACCATAATATGATTAGGCTTAGATGGGAAGGGCAACAACCACAATCAAACAATTGGATGCTCCAGAGATCGATTCTAAAAGATGAAGTTTTTAATAAAATATTGACAAGAGAATTAGAATTTTTTTCAAGAAAATGACCCTCATGACACCTCCCTTCAAAACATTGGGATACTGCTAAAGCAGTGATGAGAGGAGTGTCTATTAAATATATGGCCAGGAAAAATAGAGAAAAAGACAAAAGAAAATAAAACTACAGCAGGAATATGATGAATGGCACGAAAGATTACAAGCCACCCCACAAGACGAGCAAATCAAATCTCAATTGAATAAGATTAAACACAAAATAAATTTAACTGAGAAAGAAGAACTAGCCCAGAAACTAAAGAGGACAAAACAATACCAATTTGAAAATGCAAATAAACCAGGACGTTGGTTAGCCTCTAAGCTTAAAAAACAGAATGAAAAAGATGGATTACTAAATTAAGAAATGAACAAGGGGATATATGTTATAAAGAGGAGGATAAAAGGCAGATTATTCAAAAATACTATAAAGATTTATACACAGAGACAAGTTATGTTACAGAAGACCAAATTTTAAAATACTTAAAAATGCAGATCTCACACAAATTTCAGAAGAAGATCAAAAAGCGTTAAACCATTCTATAACCCTTCAAGAAATCTATGTGGCAATTAACAAACAAAAATAGATAAAGTCCCAGGTCCAGATGGCTTACCAGCAGAGATCTATAAAACACAACAAGAAATTTTAGGAAAAGAAATGGTAAAAATTTTCAATGAAGTTTTAGATAAAGCGAATTGTCCTCAATCATGGCAAGAAGCTAAAATATCTATCATTCCTAAATCAGGCTCCGATCTAACAGAACCAGGGAATTATAGGCCAATCTCTCTCCTTAATGTAGACTACAAAATCTTTATGACGATCCTGGCAGAGAGATTAAAAAAATACTCAATAAACTCATATCCCCGACCAAAATGGCTTTCTCCCTCAGAGACATCTCAGAAACAATATCAGAGTAGCGTTGGATATATTAGAGTACTATGAGGATCGAGCGCAGAACAAGCTGCATTGTTATTCTTAGATGCCCAAAAGGCATTTGATAATGTGAAATGGGACTTTATTTTACAGCAGAGTGAATATTTGAAGTTAGGACCCAAATTTTCTAATATAATTAAGGCTATCTATCAAAAACAATATGCTACAATTTTAATTAACGGGAATTTACAGAAAAGTTTCAAATACAAAAAGGAACGAGACAAGGCTGTCCATTGTCACCACTGTTGTTCATTATGACATTAGAGGCTTTAATTAGAACAATCAAAAAGATAATGATATAAAAGGATTAAAAGTAAAAAGGGAAGAATTTAAATTACAGGCATTTGCAGATGACCTTCTTTTCATTCTGGAAGAACCTCAATCTTCAGGACCTAAACTTTTACAAAAATTGGATGAATTTGGTTTAGTAGCAGGATTAAAAATAAATAAAAAGAAAACAAAAATGATCACTAAAAACATGACGAGTAAACAGAAAGAAATATTGACCTTAACAATGGGCATTGAAATTGTCGAAAAAATTAAATATTTAGGAATTATTATATCCCCAGATATAGCACACTCAAGAAAGATAATTATGACCCACTTATTAAACAAATAAGGGAAGATCTAATAAGATGGGACAATTTAAAATTATCCTTTATGGGCAGGATAGCTACGATCAAAATGAATATATTACCAAAAATTCTATTTCTCTTTCAAAATGCTCCCATAAAATTAAAAAACCCTTTTTGATGAATTAAATAGACTGACATCAAATTTTATTTGGCAAAGAAGGAGACCAAGGATAAAATTAAAATTATTACAAGATGCAACTGAAAGAGGGGATTTGGTCTACCGGATTGGGAGCTGTATTATAGTGCTGCAATTATGACTTGGATAAAAGACTGGATAAACCATACAAATACAAGGATACTAACATTAGAAGGCTATAATCTCCAGACAGGATGGCACTCTTTTCTTAGACAAGATAGTTTAAAGGGACACAGCTATGTTTTGAAACACAAAGTAAGACAAACACTTCTACACACCTGGTTCAAAATTAAGAAACAAATGTATATTCAAATACCAATCTGGATATCAACATTAGAGGCTTTGATGCATCCACACTTGCTAAGACACGATAAAATCATTACTTATGAAGAACTGTTAGATGAAAAAGGAGATTTGCAAACTAGACAGCGGTTGAATGAACAGGGAATAGAATTGGAATGGTGGGCCTATCTACAACTCCAAGCTAAACACGCAGAAGACAAAAAGGAATTGGGTATTAGTAAAACTAGGACGGAATTAGATGAAATCTTGTTAGGGCCAGATGTAAAAATGATTAAAAACATATCAAGTATTACTACAAACTAAGTTGGAAGAAGAAATTGTTAAAGAAACAATGATACGCTGGATGAGAGATTTTGGTCATAGTATTGCCCTGAACGATTGGCAAAATATTTGGACCAGAAATAAAAATAACTCTTGCAATTCCATTTAAAGAAAACCTGTATAAATTATTTTACAGATGGCATATAACACCAGCAAGACTATCTAAAATGAACAATAAATTTTCCTCTCTTTGTTGGAAGTGCAATAAGGAAAGAGGTACATACTATCACATATGGTGGAGTTGTGGAAAGGCCCAAGAATATTGGAAAGGAATACATCAATGCTTACGAGAAATTTGTGATGTAGAGTTTAATTTTAAACCAGAATTTTTTTACTGGGAATCACCAATGAGACATATCCGAAGGAAATCTTCTATTTAATGATTCATATTATCACAGCGGCAAGGATGGCCTTTGCACAGAAGTGGAAAAACACTGAAACTCCAACAGAAGCGGAGCTTATGAAGAAAATAATGGAGTGCGAGAAATGGACAAATTGACATTGGAAATTAAAAATAAGGAAGAAACGGACTATTACAGAACTTGGAATAACTTCTATGGATGGTTAGACAAGAAAAAGACTTAACTGACTTTTGAATTGGACTTAACAAATGATGGACAATGAATGTCATGAGCCTAGCCGTACTTGGTTCAACTATAGTATATGTTTTACGTTTTGTTTATGTCAGTGTTTATTTGTTTGGTTATGTGTAATTACTAAATAAAATCAATTAAAAAATTAAAAAAAAAAAATAAAACATCAATGCCATCTGTTTTTCAGGATGTGCTTCATAATATTCCAAAGTATCTAAAATTATTCTCACATTGCTTAATTTGTCATTTTGTAAAAAATCTTTGATCCCTGTGAATAAATTCATTTAAATATCTTTTCAATCTTTCTGCCAGAATCAAAGCAAAAATTTTATACTCAAATTAATGTGGGATACCAGAATTAGGCATTCTGGGTTGTGAGATGGCCGGGTGTCCCTTCCTGTGTGATGTGATGAGGAAAGTGATGTTGTGGGGAAACACACCCTGTTCCAAGTTGGGCAAAGCCATCAGCCTCTGCCTTCTTCTGCCTGTGGGCAAACCAGAGGCCTCCGTGTGTCACTGGGAATCTCAGAGAGACCTCGGTCTGATCCTCAGAGCTTTTTTAACCCGGCTGAAAATGGAATTTGCAAAAGGGCTCAAGTCACAATTAGAGCCATTCTGAAATACCAAAATTGATGACCAACTGAACAGCACTGTGGACTGTATGGTTGGAAAGCAGAAGACCTTCCAAGGGTTCCTGTTGCCAGGTGTTCTACCGCTTCCGCGCCTCCTTTTGGACCTGGATGAATAAGCACTGGACACTCCTGCATCAATCCAGACCGTTTGGTAAAGGATGCTTTTAAAACGGATCCCTGAAACCTCCTCCTGGGGAGAGTCTCAGGGTCCCCTTTCTCGACATCCCCCAACCTTTCACAGACAAGCCATGCTTGGAAGAGGAGGAGGGAAATATTTTATGTATAGTGGAAACTGAAGGGCCTGAATAATGTTAGATTTTGCCATTTTAATCTCTGGTAAAGAAAGAAAAACATGGAGTGAAAGTTCTTAGAAGTAGACCCCTAAGTAACAGCAACTCAAAGTAAAAACCCCAGACAACTGTTGTGGGAAACACTTTCCGTAAAATGGTCTTATCAAGAAAGAACTCTGTCCTAGTGATAGAAGAATGCCTCCCCAGCCGAGAGGAGGTCAAACAGTGAATTTCACATCCTTCTGACATTCCAAGGGTTCTCATGGGGATTCTCATAGGACATGATTCAAGCTTGATTCCCACAGCTTCCATCTTCTCTCTTCTCCTGCTCACTCTCACACACACAAGGAATTTAGAACTTTAATGCAATACTTGCTCAAATGATTACAGGTACTACAATTTAGCAAATTTTATTGAGTTGAAAAGGAAGGGAGTTACAACAAACATATACATATAATTTTCTTTGACTCCTATACAGTATTTTAAATGGAATTAATATCTCCTTCAAATAAAAAAAAATTGAACAATTTCCAATATGACAATGGTGTTATAACTCATGTTTTTATATTTATTCTGGCTGTGAGATGCTCACTTTGTGTTCAGGCCTGGCCTCAGAAGGATAATGTGGCACTTGGGGATGAATATAGCAACCCAACAGACCAGCACTGGAGGCCAGGATGGAGAAGACCTGCACAGCCACCATGTATTTCCCTTTGGTGCTCGGGTAGGTGGGCACAAAAGTCACACCAGACACTGCAGAAGACCAGCATGCTGAAGGTGATCAGCTTGGCTTCATTGAAGGCCCCGGCAGATTCCTGGCCAGGAAAGCCACCATGAAGCAAATAGCCAGGAAGCCTGTAGCTGAGGGTGATGTAGAAATGAAACGGCCCCTTCTGCATTGCAGGATGATCTCTCCAGGCTGGGAATGGAAGTCAGAGTCAGGGAAGGGGGAGAAACCCCCAGCCAGATGGAACAGGTGATCACTGGACAGCAGAAGAAACAGGATGATGGAGTTGGCTGCTTTTCCCCAACCATCTTTGCTCGGTTTCCTGGTTTCGTGGGCCAGGAAGGCCAGCACCACCGTGATGGTCTGGCCAAGAGAGAAGAAACGGCAACTGAGAAGATGATGCTGAAGAAAGTTTGTCGGAGAAGGCAGGTGGCTTTCCTTGGTTGACCAATGAAGAGAGGAAGAAGACAAAGAAGCAAAGCAGGAGGGAGACCAGGAGGGACGAGGACAGGTCCCGTTGTTGTGGCTTCTGACAATGGGGAGTTTCGGTATTTAATGAAGATGATTAAAACAAGGCCTGTGGTGAGGAAGAAGAGCAGGGCACAAAGAGACCAGGATGATGCCCAGAAGTTCCTCATGAGACAGGAAGGTTATAACTGGGAATACATTGGACTCTTCCTCATTGGATATTTGTCATCTGGACACTTGGTGCATTTTTCTGTATCGAGAAACCAAAAGCAACTTTAACATTCTGACCTTTCATCTTACAAGAAATACTTTCTTTAAACAACAGCTGATACCTTGGGCATTTCCAAGAAGTATTTCTTAACAATTTCAGGTGGAGCAGGTGGAGGTCTACACGCTCCCAATCGACCGGAGCCAGCTGAGAACCTTAATTAGACTTACCTGGTAGCTATGAGAGAGCGAGAGAAGTCTATCTCTCCACTCTCATAGCCTCCGCAGATAATCCCCGGCCGCCCTTTTCGGGTTACTCGCGCCCTCCTTCGGTTAGAGGGGGGATCGGACCCGTTAGGGGTAAGGCTGAGGAATTTGTTCAATATCTGTCGGATAAGATTGCTCGTATTGGGACGGGTTATCCTCTGATTTGCAGTGGTCTGAGGAAGAGGTGCAGGAGTCTGGCTATTGTTATCTGGGATGAGTTCGATCCGCTTCCGAGGATGAAGTGGACAGGATTATGCGGGAATGAGTTCCACCACATGTTTGTTGGACCCGTGTCCCTCTTGGCTGGTTTTATGCCGCCAGGGAGGCCACCTGCGGTTGGCTCCGGGCAGTTATCAACGCTTCCCAAGGGAGGGTGTCTTTCCCACCACCTTGAAAGAGGCGGTGGTGAGACCCTCCTGAAAAGCCTGCCCTGGACCGAGAGGACTGTGGAGACAACTTCGTCCAGTCTCCAACCTTCGTTTTTTTGGCTAAGGTTGTTGAGAGTGTGGTGGCTCAACAGGTCCGCTTTTCCTGGATGAAGGGGACTACCTAGATCCGGATCATCGGGCTTCCGACCGGGTACAGCACGGAGATGGCATTGGTCGACGCTGATGGATGATCTCTGGAGGGCTCGGGATAGGGGTTTTTCCCTGTCCTGGTCCTATTAGACCTCTCAGCTGCTTTGGATACCATCGACCATGGTATCCTTTATGCTGCCTTGAGGGGTGGGAGTGGGGGCACCGCTCGGGTGGTTCTCCTCCTACCTACTCGGGGGGTCACAACGGTGTTGGTGGGTGGGGTCAGGTCGCCCCTAGGGTGCTCTCTCTGTGGGGGTCCTCAGGGTCGGTCCTTTCCCCTTTTATTTAACATCTACATGAAGCCGCTGGATGAGATCATCCGTGGTTTGGGGTGAAATTCCATCAGTACGCTGATGATACTAGCTGTACATTTCCACCCCAGGCCAGATCAGTGATGCCCCTCTCCCTGATGACCCCGTGTTTGGATGCTGTGACGGAACTGGTGAGCGGGAACATGCTTCGACTCAACCCGCCAAGACCTGAGGGTTGCTGCATACCGGGCGTCTGACCCAGGCAAGATTATCCATCTTTGGCCATAGGGGGGAGAGGTGTTGCCTGGGGATAGGGCGCTGAATCTGGGGTCCTCCTGGATGTACGGCCTCCCTGGAGGAGTAGGTGGGGGCCGTGCCAGGGGGCTTTGCCCAGCTCACTCATGCCCTTGTTACTCTAGGCTCACTACTGCAACGCCTTCTATTTGGGACTGCCCTTGCATACCATCCGAGATTGCAGCTGGTGCAGAATGCGGCGGCGCTGGTGGTGATGGGAGTTACCCGTTCTCCCATGTGACTCCCCTCCTGCGCTGCCTGCATTGGTTGCCGGTTGCGCCCGGTGAGATTCAAGGTTTTAGTGTTAACATACAAAGTCCTTCACACATGGGTCCTCAATATTTAAGGGAGCGCTTTCTTCCAATGTCGAACCGACGCCTCTGTGCGAGCTCATAGGCAAGGACTCCTCGGGTCCCGCCGGCGGGCCATGCCGGCTGGCGCCCTCGACGACGAGCCTTTTCTGTCGCTGCCCCTGACCTTTGGAATCAACTGCCTTTGAGCTCCGCCTGGCTCCCTGACCGCGACCTTCGCCATGAAGTTGAAGACCTGGTTATTTGACCAACCCGGCTGTGACCCTTGGGGAGGGTTGTTTTAATTATTTTATAAATGTTTGGACTTATAATTTAATCTAATTGTTTTTAATGTATTTATTGTTCTTGTTTTATTGTAAGCCGCCTCGAAGTCTTCGGAGATGGGGCGCATATAAGTTCAAATAATAAATAAATAAATTAATTAATTAAAAAAGAGCATAAGAAGGATTTATTTTTAAATGTATAGGTATATGAAGTTGAGGGAAGTTCTAGATGGTAATTATTTCTAGTGTAATGTGTAGAAACTTCATAGAACCTACATTATTAGAAGTTAACATGGAATCATATAATCTTTTTAGCAAACATCCTGAGTCCTGCCACATGACAGTTAATGTATGGACTTGGAGGATACCTACAGTATCTTGTAACATCTGAAAGCAATCTAGAACTAAGAAGAAATTTCCTATCAGTGAGAACAATTAACCAGTGGAACAGCTGGAATCCAGAGGTTTGGGGTTCTTCAACATTGGAGGTTTTTAAGAAGAGATGGACAGCCACTTGCCTGAAATGCTATAGTTTCTTCTGCATGATGAGGGGCTGGACTAGAAGACCTCCATGGTCCCTTCCAGCTCTATTCTGATTGATTGATCCACATGACTGGCAGACTATTTGTGTAATGAGCCCCCATAACTATCCACAGCACCACATTATGGACCAGGGACCCCTTCTCAGGATCCTCAAGGAGGCCAATAAACAGGAATTGCAAGGTCTTTCAGAAGGTGGACCTAAAACATTCACCAAGTTCCAAAGAACTCAGGTGTTCCTAGAAAGGTGAACTTAACAGCACCTATCTGAACTAAAAAGCAGAAGAGATATTTCCTCTGCTGTTAGTAAAGCTAGCCCAGTCTGCCACCCTCTCTCCCATCTCTTCCCAGCCCCTCCTTCAAAGTCTTTTGATTTACCTCCTTAAGAAATTGCAGATTAAAAACCCACACTAGCGAGCTTCAATCTGTCATTTCATGAAAATGCTCTGGAGAAATCCATTTCTGCCTGGCCTTCCTTTCCTCTGGTGTCACCCACCTTCCTGAGTGGAGAAGGTCCCTCTGGACAAGGAACGAGTCGTAGCAGCAAACTTTTCTTTCTCGAGCCCTCTTGACAAATCCAGGAAGACAACTTTCCACACATTTGGACTGAGGCAGGGACTGAGCAGAAAAGAAGGAAGGCAAAAGAAAATATTTTAGGTCTCTTCATCCCACAGAAAATGGAGGGAGAAATGGACATTAGCCAAGTAGCCTCTGGTCTTCACTGAAGTAAATAAGAAATCTCTGACTACTTCTAAACAAATGCAGGAGGTAGAACAACTGGCAGATCCTTCATTTAGTTCCTCCCTTTCCTTTGAATTTAACATTACAATGAAGCACTTTTTCCACTTGATAAAGTCTATGGATGGTATTGAAAAAAGATTTAAGTATGATGATATAGTCATATTAAAACTGAGAATAAAGTTTACTGTAAGATTTAGGAAACTTTTATTCCATTAGATTTTAATATAGAATAAAAGTGTGATGGAGAAAGAAACCCCTAAAGATCTTGAAAGATTTCATTGCAAAGCCACTCCACTGAGGTCCTGTCTCTTGAAGAACTTTCCTTAGAAGACACCAACTGGCATGGAAGGCCAACCACCCTGGAGACTCTAGGCTTGGCCCACTGGAAATGGGACCCCTGGAAAACATAGAAAAGAGACCAAAATTTCTCCCACCTTATTGAGCAACTTTAGCCACGAAAGAACATCTTGTTTGATAGTAAGTCTCTGACTTTGAAATACCAGAATCTTGTGCTCAAATATCCTCCTTGGAAGAACAAAGAGCCATCGATCCTCAGATCTCCTGTTATCTCTCCGTTTTGGTCCAAGTGCAGTTTAAGGTCAGAAATATTCCAAAATTCATTCTTCTCCAGAAAGGGGTGAAACTGGAATGGGAACATCCAGGAATTTGAAGAGAGAAAACTTGGTTTCTTATCCCACTTTGACTCTTTTCTACAATTGTCTAATCTCCAAATATGCTTAATTAGGACACAAATACTGCCATTATCTTCATAAATGAATGAAAAAGTTTGAGAAAAATTTGTCAATCATACACTGAGAAAATATAGGAAAATAATGACACAATTGGTCAATTATAGGGAACATTCTAGAGAGGATAACAAATAAAACGAACAGAAAAAGATAATTCATAAACTCTTTGAAAACAACAGGTTGATTCCCAGAAAGCATTGGTTTAGCAAGAAGAAAGTTGTCAGGCTAATCTTCTCCCTGTTCATCCTGATGGAAAACCATCCAGATGTGTTAATTCTACTTGATTGTACTAGATTAACAAAATTTTGCAAATCTGAAAGAACAAATCTCCCACCACATCTTTTTTTCAGCTTGAAAAGTTAGTGAGCATCCTTTCTGAGTTTATTTCTCTCCCATTATGCAGTTGCAGGATTCTCCCCTTCTATCTGATCCTTCCTAGGCAGCCTCTTCTCCTCATCCCAAAAGTCATTCTCAGACATTATTACACTTCCTAAATAGATTTG
>SOZL01000837.1:0-16095 GCA_009733165.1 Naja naja | reverse complement strand
CAACCCCTTTTCAAGCAAAAGACCATTAGGGAATCATAGCTGGAAGGGAACTCGGAGGTCATCTAGCCCAACCCCATTCTTGCTGGAGACCCTAGAGAATCATAGCCAGAAGGGACCTCGGAGGTCATCTAGTCCAACCCCCTTTTCAAGCAGGATCCCCTTAGAGAATCATACCCGGAAGGGACCTCGGAGGTCATCTAGTCCAACCCCCTTTTCAAGCAGGAGACCCAAAGAGAATCATAGCCAGAAGGGACCTTGGAGGTTATCTAGGCCAACCCCATTCTCGTGCTGGAGACCCTTAGAGAATCATAGCCAGAAGGGACCTCGGAGGTCATCTAGTCCAACCCCCTTTTCAAGCAGGAGACCCTTAGAGAATCATAGCCGAAGGGACCTCGAGGTCTAGTCCAACCCCCTATTCAAGCAGGAGACCCTTAGAGAATCATAGCCGGAAGGGACCTTGGAGGTCATCCAGTCCAACACCCTTTTTAAGCAGGAGACCCATACAGAATCATAGCCAGAAGGGACCTCGGAGGTCATCTAGCCCAACCCCATTCTCGTGCTGGAGACCCTTAGAGAATCATAGCCGGAAGGGACCTTGGAGGTCATCTAGTCCAACCCCCTTTTGAAGCAAGAGACCCTTAGAGAATCATAGCTGGAAGGGACTCTAGAGGTCATCTAGCCCAACCCCATTCTCCTGCTGGAGACCCTTAGAGAATAATAGCCAGAAGGCACCACGGAGGTCATCTAGTCCAACCCCCTTTTCAAGCAGGAGACCCTTAGAATCATAGCCAGAAGGGACTTCTGAGGTCATCTAGTCCAACCCCCTTTTCAAGCAGGAGACCCTTAGAGAATCATAGCTGGAAGGGACCTCGGAGGTCCTCTAGTCCAACCCCCCTTTTCAAGCAGGAGGCCCTTAGGGAATCATAGCTGGAAGGGACCCAGAGGTCACCTAGCCCAACCCCATTCTCGCAAGCTGGAGACCCTTAGGGAATCATAGCCAGAAGGGACCCCGAGGTCATCTAGTCCAACCCTCCTTTTCAAGCAGGATCCCCTTAGAGAATCATAGCCGGAAGGGACCTCAGAGGTCATCTAGCCCAACCCTCTATTCAAGGTTGAGACCCTTAGAGAATCATACCAGAATGGTCTCAGAGGTCATCTAGTCCAACCCCTTTTCAAGCAGGATCCCTTTAGAAATCAGTCGGAAGGGACCTCAGAGGTCATCTAGCCCAACCCCATTCTCGCATGGAGACCCTTAGAGAATCATACCCAGAAGGGTCTCAGAGGTCATCTATCCAACCCCTTTTCAAGCAGGATCCCTTAGAGAATCATAGCCGGAAGGGACCCCAGAAGTCATCTAGCCCAACCCTATTCTCGCTGGAGACCCTTAGAGAATAATCACAGCCAGAAGGGACTCGAGGTCATCCAGTCCAACCCCCTTTTCAAGGAGGATACCCTTAGAGAGTAATAGCTGGAAGGGACCTCGGAGGTCATCTAGTCCAACCCCCCTTTTCAAGCAGGAGACCCTTAGAGAATCATATGGAAGGGACTCCTCGAGGTCATCTAGGCCAACCCCATTCTCGTGCTGGGGACCCTTAGAGAAACATAGCCGGAAGGGACCTCGGAGGTCATCTAGCCCAACCCCATTCTCGTGCTGGAGACCCTTAGAGAACCATACCTGGAACGAACGTTGTAGGCTCTCTAGTCCAACCCTCTTTTCAAGCAGGAGACCCTTACAGAATCATAGCCAGAAGGGACCTTGGAGGTCATCTAGTCCAACCCCATTCCCGTGCTGGAGACCCTTAGAGAATCATAGCCAGAAGGGACCTCGAGGTCATCTAGTCCAACCCCCTCAAGCAGGAGACCCTAGAAAATCATAGCCAGAAGGGACTTGAGGTCATCTAGTCCAACCCATTCTCGCAGGGAGACCCTTAGAGAATCATAGCTGGAAGGGACCTCGAGGTCATCTAGTCCAACCCCTTTCAAGCAGGATCCCCTTAGAGAATCATAGCCGGAAGGGACCTGGAGGTCATCTAGCCCAACCCCATTCTCGTGCTGGACCCTTAGAGAATCATAGCCAGAAGGGACCTCGGAGGTCATCCAGTCCAACCCCTTTCAAGGAGGAGACCCTTAGAGAGTATAGCTGGAAGGGACCTGAGGTCATCTAGTCCAACCCCCTTTCAAGCAGGAGACCCTAGAGAATCATAGCTGGAAGGGACCTCGAGGTCATTTAGGCCAACCCCATTCTCGCAGAGACCTTAGAGAATCATAGCCGGAAGGGACCGGAGGTCATCTAGCCCAACCCCATTCTCAAGCAGGACACCCTTAGAGAATCATAGCCAGAAGGGACCTGGGGGTCATCCAGTCCAACCCTTTTCAAGGAGGATACCCTTAGAGAGTAATAGCTGGAAGGGACCGAGGTCATCTAGTCCAACCCCTTTTCAAGCAGGAGACCCTTAGAGAATCATAGCGAAGGGACCTCGGAGGTCAGGGCCAACCCCATTCTCAAGCAGGGGGACCTTAGAGAAACATAGCCGAAGGGACCTCGGAGGTCATCTAGTCCAACCTCATTCTCGCTGGAGACCCTTAGAGAACCATACCTGGAAGGGAACGCCGAGGTCTCTAGTCCAACCCTTTTCAAGCAGGAGACCCTTACAGAATCATAGCCAGAAGGGACCTTGGAGGTCATCTAGTCCAACCCCATTCTCAATGGAGACCCTTAGAGAATCATAGCCAGAAGGGACCTCGGAGGTCATCTAGTCCAACCCCCTTTTCAAGCAGGAGACCCTTAGAAAATCATAGCCAGAAGGGACTTCTGAGGTCATCTAGTCCAACCCCCCTTTTCAAGCAGGAGGCCCTTAGGGAATCATAGCTGGAAGGGAACCCGGAGGTCATCTAGCCCAACCCCATTCTCGTGCTGGAGACCCTTAGGGAATCATACCCGGAAGGGACCTCGGAGGTCATCTAGTCCAACCCCCTTTTCAAGCAGGATCCCCTTAGAGAATCATATGGAAGGGACCTCAGAGGTCATCTAGCCCAACCCCATTCTCGTGCTGGACACCCTTAGAGAATCATACCCAGAATGGTCCTCAGAGGTCATCTAGTCCAACCCCTTTTCAAGCAGGATCCCCTTAGAGAATCATAGCCGGAAGGGACCTCAGAAGTCATCTAGCCCAACCCCATTCTCGTGCTGGACACCCTTAGAGAATAATAGCCAGAAGGCACCTCGGAGGTCATCTAGTCCAACCCCCTTTTCAAGGAGGATACCCTTAGAGAGTAATAGCTGGAAGGGACCTCGGAGGTCATCTAGTCCAACCCCCTTTTCAAGCAGGAGACCCTTAGAGAATCATAGCTGGAAGGGACCTCAGAGGTCATTTAGGCCAACCCCATTCTCGTGCTGGGGACCCTTAGAGAAACATAGCCGGAAGGGACCTCGGAGGTCATCTAGCCCAACCCCATTCTCGTGCTGGAGACCCTTAGAGAACCATACCTGGAACGAACGTCGTAGGCCCTCTAGTCCAACCCTCTTTTCAAGCAGGAGACCCTTACAGAATCATAGCCAGAAGGGACCTTGGAGGTCATCTAGTCCAACCCCATTCTCGTGCTGGAGACCCTTAGAGAATCATACCCAGAAGGAACCTCGGAGGTCATCTAGTCCAACCCCCTTTTCAAGCAGGAAACCCTTAGAAAATCATAGCCAGAAGGGACTTCTGAAGTCATCTAGTCCAACCCCCTTTTCAAGCAAGAGACCCTTAGGGAATCATAGCTGGAAGGGAACTCGGAGGTCATCTAGCCCAACCCCATTCTCGTGCTGGAGACCCTTAGAGAATCATAGCCGGAAGGGACCTCGGAGGTCATCTAGCCCAACCCCCTTTTCAAGCAGGAGACCCTTAGAAAATCATAGCCAGAAGGGACTTCTGATGTCATCTTGTCCAACCCCCTTTTCAAGCAGGAGAATACCCTTAAAGAGTAATAGCTGCAAGGGACCTCGGAGGTCATCTAGTCCAACCCCCTTTTCAAGCAGGAGACCCTTAGAGAATCATAGCCAGAAGGGACCTCGGAGGTCATCTCGGCCAACCCCATTCTCGTGCTGGAGACCCTTAGAGAATCCTACCTGGAAGGAACGTCGTAGGCCGTCTAGTCCAACCCTCTTTTCAAACAGGAGACCCTTACAGAATCATAGCCGGAAGGGACCTTGGAGGTCATCCAGTCCAACACCCTTTTCAAGCAGGAGACCCATACAGAATCATAGCCAGAAGGGAGCTCGGAGATCATCTAGCCCAACCCCATTCTCGTGCTGGAGACCCTTAGAGAATCATACCTGGAAGGAACATTGTAGGCCCTCTAGTCCCACCCCCTTTTCAAGCAGGAGACCCCTACAGAATCATAGCCGGAAGGGACCTCGGAGGTCCACTAGTCCAACCCCCTTTTCAAGCAGGAGACCCTTAGAGAATCATAGCCGGAAGGGACCTCAGAGGTCATCTTGATTGTGGAACTCCCAAAGGAAGATGCAATGATAAGTGAAGAAGAAGAACAACTTGGAGCAGTAGGCGGTCTATCTAGAGAACAAAAAGAAGTTAGAACGACTAGAGATATAAGACTTAAAATGGAAGGGAAAAATTGGATTTCAATGAATATAAATGGACTCAATTCAATTGCCAAAAGAAGGAAAATATTTCATAAATTAGAGAAATTAAAATTTGATATAATTTGTCTGCAAGAGGTCCATATTAAAAAGCAAAATGAATATGTATTAAGGCAAAGAAAGTTAGGAAAGCTATTTACATCACTGGCTCAATATAAAAAAAGAGGAGTGGCTCTATATATTAAAGATACAATTATTGCAGAATTGATTTATACAGATGAAGATGGGAGGATTTTAATGGTGGAGATAATGGATAAGAATACTAAAATGCTTTTGATAGCAATATATGCACCAAGTGAGAATCAAGAAGAATTTTATAAGAAATTATATCAAAAAGTGATTGAATTAGACTATGCAAATATCTTTCTGATGGGAGATTTTAATGGGATAATTAATGATCAACTTGACTACAAATCTGAAAGAAGTAAAAAGAAAATTAGAAGAAAGCTACCCAAGTCCTTCTTTCAAATGATAGAAGAAATGAATATTAAAGATATATGGAGAGAGAGAAATATTGGAAATAAAGAATTTACTTTTTATTCAAATAGACATGAATCATGGTCAAGAATAGATATGGTATGGGCATCTACAGATATGCAGATATAACGCCAAGATGCAGTACTTTGAAAGAAGACAATTACATAAAACTTAAACAGCAGATAGCAACAGATCTTAAAAGATGGGAAAATATACAATTATCCCTTATTGGTAGAATATCGACAGTTAAGATGAATGTATTACCTAGAATTCTATATTTATTCCAGATAATCCCAATTAGACTCAGGAAAGAGTACTTTGAAGATTTAAATAAAATCACATCAAAATTTATATGGCAGGGCAAAAAGCCAAGAATTAAATTTAAGCTATTACAAGATGCAAGGTTAAGAGGGGATTAGCACTACCAAACTGGGAATTGTGTTATCAAGCTGCAAGTTTGATGTGGGTGAAAGAATGGATAACATTGAGAAATAATAGATTGTTAACTTTAGAGGGTCATGATTTATTACTAGGATGGCATGCTTTCTTATGGTATAAGGGAACTAAAAACAAGGATATTTTAGAAGACACTATGTTCGAGAAGCTTTATTTTAAATTGGGAAAAACTAGAAAACAACATTATATACAAATTCCATTATGGGTATCTACTATTGAAGCTTT
This sequence comes from Naja naja, assembly GCA_009733165.1. Classification (NCBI taxonomy): domain Eukaryota; kingdom Metazoa; phylum Chordata; class Lepidosauria; order Squamata; family Elapidae; genus Naja; species Naja naja. Next base: position 10,295 of record SOZL01000837.1, on the reverse strand, counting down.
TCATGTTCAATAATATACAAGAAGGAACAAACAGTTAGATATGGAGAGATTTTAAATGAAAAGGGTGAACTCAAATCGATGCAAACACTACAAGAACAAGGTATAAAATGAATTGTTTTTCATATTTGCAAATACAATCTAGATATGATGAGGATGTTAAGACTGAAGGTATATATAAAAACCTAACTGAACTAGATAAAATTTTGATGGGTACGAACAAAAAGTGATTAAAAACTCTATGGTCATTTATTAGAAGTTAGAATGGAAGAGGAGCAGGTTAAGGAAACAATGATTGCTTGGGGGAAAAATTTTGGTTATGGGATAGATCTAGAGAGATGGCAAACACTGTGGGATCAGAATTATAAAATGACAATGTCAACTGCATATAAAGAAAATTTGTATAAGATGTTTTACAGGTGGCACCTATCCCTGAGAAGGATTGCAAGAATGTTCAAGGACAAATCGGATAAGTGTTGGAAATGTCATCAGATACCTGGCTCCTACTATCACATGTGGTGGACTTGCGCTGATGCTAAAAGATATTGGACTAAAATCCACATGTGGTTGGAAAAAATGACACAACAACATATAGACTTGAAACCTGAGATATTCCTGTTGGGAATTGTACCAGAGACACTCAACAAAGAACTGAAATATTTGATTGTTAATGTACTGACAGCTGCCAGAATTGTATTTGCTAAAAACTGGAGAAATGATAAGACACCTCTGCAGGAGGAAGTGATTAAGAAGATTTTGGATTGTGCCAAAATGAGTAGATTAACATTTGAAATTAGGGACCAAGAAGAAAAGCAGTTTTATAAGATATGGAATATATTCTATCAATGGTTAGACAAAAAAGTTTGGTAATATATTTTTGGGAATATAAAGATAGATAGAACTGTTGAAACAATATAGAGATTATAATATGATAGAGGATTAATAATAATGATTATAGTTTTTCCTTTTTGTAATACTGAGTATGAATAATGAGGGGAAGGCACTGTGATTTTTGACCGACCGACATACTTGAAATTGATATGGATCTATGTGTTGTATGTTTGTTTGTTACGTTTGTTCTTTTGGAAAAATAAAACTTTTGTTAAAAAAAAAAAGAGTTGTAGGATATTCTTCTTGAGAACCATTGCCCTTCACACCAAGAGGGGGCTGTCCCTGAAGGCTCTCTCCCTTTCCTGCAGCTGCTCCTCCCCTGGAAAAGAGGGTTTTCTACGAGATCCAGCATCCTCCCTCTGTCCCTTGATTGGGTGATAAGGGCCCCTTGGACAGCTGAATCGAATCCCTTCTCCCCAGTCCACAGGACTGCAACCTCGGCGAAAGGCACTGTGAAGCGAAATCCCCGAGGTTTCCCGGAACCCGGCGCTGGTGAATCCGTCGCTCAAAAGAACACCTTCCCCGATGTCCTCCTCGCCTGCCCGGCTGCACACTTCTTGCGGGGAGGCACTGGCTGAAGCTGCTGCTTAGAAGCCCTGCTTTGGACTCCGGGCCCCCAGAGACCTCTTCACCCCGGTTCCCCAGGCAGCCCTCCTCGGCGGGGCTCCTGCAGTCTCTGAGCTCTGATGGGGCCAGGAGGGGAGAGGCGCAGAGCCGCTCGCTTAGCCCTATGTTCCCGCAGCCGGTCTGGGAGGAAGGGAATGCAGGTGCCCGGTGGCTCTGCTGCTTCTTTGCCTGCTGCACTCCCTGCAGCTTCCCAGAGAGGCTCTCGTCCAGCCCTGAGTGGGGGGTGGGGTTCTGCAGGGCCAAGGCATGGGGTGTGGGGGGAGGGGGCTCCGGACGAGAGGACGAGGGCCCAGAAAGTGAAAGTGGTAAAATAAAGGGAAATAGTAAGTAGAGAAAAAATAAGGGGGAGGGGAGGAGCCCAGCCCCCCCTTTCTTAACCGGCTTCCAAAGATCCACTGAGCAAGGCAGGGGGAGAAATAGGGGCTTGTGCAAGGTGTGGGGTTCACTCTTGAGCTCAATCCGAGCCAAAATGGCCCAGAAAAGCGATGACGTCACCCGTTCACCTGCCTGTCAGTTGAGCAGCTCCGCCTGGTCTTCCCCCGAGGGGATCAGGCCCTTCTTGCAGGTGCTGAGGAAACGCCCCTCCCAGGGCTGAACTCCCTTGCCTGCCTTCACGGCTCCCTCCGGAGTGAGATCTGGTCTTTTCCTTTCCCTTTGGGTCTTCGGGGATCCCATTTTCACACACGGGGAATCCAGGCATCTCAGCCGCAGCTTCAGAGCAATTAACTGATACACAGAATACATTTCATCTCCGATTCTTCTGCGCTGGGTTTGAAGCCCATTTGGGTCACAATCAGCAGTGACTCCTGGGTGCTTTCCTAATGGGGCAGAGTGAGACCCTTCCAGGAAGCCATGGAGCCCTGCCCAGAGCTTGTGTGAGGCAGGGGCTGCTCACTCTCCCTCCTGAGGTGGCCTAGTAGGAAGCAGCCTAGAAACTGAGAGGCTCAGGGTTCAAATCCCACCTCGGGCATGAAAGTCGGCTGGGGGGCCTCTGGGCCAATGCCTGATCCCAGAAGTGAACTGTCAGCCTTGTGCACCTGCGATCAAGACACAATCACCCGTTCTAAGATGGATTAATAAGAGCAACGAGTGAATCCCGCTGTCTTTGCTTCTCTCGATCTGGATCTTTCCAAACCTGGACCTCCGTAAACAGGGCACGAATCTGTAAGGGGCGAGGGGGTGAATCAGAGAAGTATTGGAATCCCCCTCTTCTCTTCTCTTCTCTTCTCTTCTCTTCTCTTCTCTTCTCTTCTCTTCTCTTCTCTTCTCTTCTCTTCTCTTCTCTTCTCTTCCTTCCCTTCCCTTCCCTTCCCTTCCCTTCCCTTCCCTTCTCTGCATGCTGGTCATATTCCAGACAAGGGACAAAGGATGGAAACTGATCAAGGAGAGATTCAACCTGACTAAAACCTACGATGAATGGTTGCAGGAACTGGGCCTGGCTAGTCTAGGGAAGAGAAGGACCAGGGCAGACAGGATTGCAGGCTTCCAATATTTGAGGGCTGCCACAGAGAGGAGGGGGTCAAGCTATTCTCCAAAGCACCCAAAGGCCAGACAAGGAATAATGGATGGAAATTGACCAAGGAGAGATTCAACATGGAAATAAAGAGGAATTTCCTGACAGGGAGAACCATCAACCCCTGGAACAGAAGTTGCCTTCAGAAGTTGTGGGAGCTTCATCCCCGGAGGCTTTCAAGAAGAGACTGGACTGCCACCTGTCAGAAACAGTGTAGGGTCTCCTGCTTGGGCAGGGAGGGGGTTGGACTAGATGACCTACAAGGTCCCTTCCAACTCTGTTATCCTGTTGTTATTCATCTGCCCAAACTCTGCTTGAAGGTTTCCTTCTGGGCCCTCTGAGCTGCCCCTCCCCATCCCCCCTTGTGTGCGGCTCCCTCTTTTGCAGAGAGCGGAGAAATGGCCACTGAGGCAGGGCTGTCCTTCACCAAGATGGAAATGGCCGACAGAGTCATCCAGGCTTTAGACCACCTATGGGCGGCAACATCTGGAGAAGGCGAGGTTTGGGCTCCCTTGGGGGAAGCGTAGAAGGCGACACCTGTCCAGATCCAGGTGGGCCGAAACACGTCTCTTGTTAGGGTTGGGTTGGTTCCTCCCCATCCCGACCTTCAGGCTCCATATAAGCACAGGAGTGAGTAGCGTTGCACATTTTCCTAGGTGCCAAATATTGAGAAAATGGGGGGCGGAAAGTTGATTGGTGGCAGAGCATGGTGGATCCTCCATGGGTGGAAAGTAGAAGGGGCGATGCAGGAGGGGGCTGCGGCTCCTCTCCCAAGAGAAATGGGGGGGGTTGGGCAGCACAGGGCAAGGAGGTGAAGGTGTGTGTGTGTTGCTGTTCCATGGTTGGTGTGGCTGTGTTGGCAAAGGGCGGTGCATTTTTCTGTATCTGATAAAGCAAAAAAGCAATATTTCTTTAACATTCTGTCCACAGGTGGTATTCAGCACGTTCTGACCAGTTCTGGAGAACCAGTAGTAGAAATTCTGAGTAGTTCAGAGAACCGGTAAATACCACCACTGAGTGGAGATTTTACAGTATCCTTCCCATGCCACACCCACCAAGCCATGCCCACAAAACTGATAGTAAAAACATTGAATCCCACCACTCATTCTATCCTTTTATCTTACAAGAAATACCTTCTTTGGATAACAGCTGATACCATGGGCATTTCCCAAGAAGTATTTCTTAACAATTTCATTAAAAAGAGCATAAGAAGGATTTTGTTTTTAAAAAATGTAGCTAGGTAAAGTATATGAATTGAGAGAAGTCCTAGGATGTTAAGTATTTCCGGTGTAATGTGCAGACTCTTCATAGGAACCTACGTTATTAGAGGTTAATAAGGAATCATGTAATCTTTTTAGGCAAACAGACTTGGAGTATCTTGTAACATCTTGGAGTATCTTGTAAACTTCCTATCAGTGAGAACAATTAACCAGTGAAACAGCTGGCCTTCAGGGGTTTGGGGTTCTACACATTGGAGGCTTTTAAGAAGAGATTGGACAGTCATTTGCCTGAAATGGTATAATTTCTTCTGCTTGATCAGGGGCTGGACTAGAAGACCTCCAAGGTCCCTTCCAGCTCTATTCTGATTGATTGATTGATTGATCTACATGACTGGCAGACTATTTGTGTAATGAGTTCCCCCCATAACTATCTACAGCACCACATTATGGACCAGGGACACCTTCTCAGGGATCCTCAAGGGGAGGCCAATAAACGGAATTGTAAGGTCTTTCAGAAGGTGGACCTAAAACAATTCACAATTCACCAAGTTTCAGAGAACTCAGGTGTTCCTAGAAAGGTGAACTTAGCAGCATTTATCCAAAGTAAAAAGCAGAAGAGATATTTCCTCTGCTGTTAGTAAAGCTTGCCCAGTCTGTCACCCCCTCCTCCCATCTCTTCCCAGCCCCTCCTTCAAAACCTTTTTGATTTACCTCCTTTTAGACAAGAAATTGTGCAGGTTAAAAAAAAGCGAGGTTCAATCTGTCTTTTAACTTGCACTGTCATGAAAATGTTCTGGATGGATCCAGTTCCACCTTTCTTTCCTCTGGGGTCACCCACCTTCCTGAGTGGAGATGGTCCCCTCCGGACAAGGAACGCAGTCGTAGCAGCAAACTGGCTCTCCTTCTCGAGCCCTCTTGACAAATCCAGGAGGACAACTTTCCACACATTGGGACTGAGGCAGGGACTAAGGTGAAAATAAATAGGAATGCCAAAGAAAATGTGTTAGGTCTCTCCATCCATGGAAAATGGAGGGAGAAATGGATGTTACCCAAGTAGCCTCTGGTCTTCACTGAGGTAAATATGAAATCTCTGACTACTTTTAAACAGATGCAGGAGGTAGAATAACTGGCAGATCCTTCATTTAATTCCTCCCTTTTGCTTTTGGAATTTAACAATACAATAAAGTACTTTCTATTTAATAAAGTCAGGAGGGATGGAAGGGAAAAAAGATTTAAGTATGATGATATAGAATAAAGAATAAAGTTTACTGTAAAAGATTTAGGAAACTTTTATTCCATTCAATTTTTTAATATAGAATAAAATTGTGATGAAGAAAGAAACCTCTGACCAGTAAGATTTTGAAAGATTTCATTGCAAAACCACTCCAGTGAGGTCCCGTCTCTTGAAAAACTTCCATTAGAAGACACCATCTGGCATGGAAGGCCAACCATACTGGAGACTCTTGGCTTGGCTCACTGGTAATAGGACCTCAGGCTTTGGAAAACAGAGAAAAGACACCAAAATTTCTCCCACCTTATTGAGCAACTTTAGCCGTGAAAGAGTATCTTGTCTGATAGTAAGTCTCTGTCTTTCAAAATACGCCAGAGTCTTAGACTCCATAACCTTCTTGGGAAGAACCAAGTAGCCAAAGATCATCAGATCTGCTGTTATCTCTCCAGTTTGGTCCAAGTACAGTTTCAAGTTGGAAATATTCCAAAATTCATTCTTCTCCAGAAAGGGATGAAACTAGAATGGGAACATTCAGGAATTTGAAGAGGAGAAAACTTGGTTTCTTATTCTGCATTGAATGTTTCTTCTACAATTGTCTAATCTCCAAATATGCTTAATTAGGATACAAATACTGCCGTTATCTTCAGAAATGAATGAAAATGTTTGAGAAAAAGTTGTCAATCATACACTGACAAAATATAGAGAAAATATAATGGACACAATTGGTCAATTATAGGGAACATTCTAGAGCAGATGACAAATAAAATGAACAGAGAAAAAAAAGATAATTCACAAACTCTTTGAAAACAACAGGTTGATTCCCAGAAAGCATGGATTTAGCAAGAAGAAAGTTGTCAGACTAATCTTCTCCCTGTTCATCCTGATGGAAAACACATCCAGATGTGCTAATTCTACTTGTTTGCAATGCTACATTAACAAAATTTTGCAAATATGAAAGAACAAATCTCCCACCAAATCTTTTTTCAACCTTAAAGGAGGTTGAGGATCCTTTCTGAGTTTCTTTCTCTCCCATTATGCAGCTGCAGGATTCTCCCTCTTATCTGATCCTTCCTTAAGCAGCCTCTCTTCTCCTCATCCCAAAAGTCATTCTCACGTATCATTAACTTCCTAAATAGATTATGGGAACTCTTGTTAGATATTTACATAAGTCACTCCTATTTGGTTGTTCTGCGACAGCGGTAAAGCAAAGAGCCGTCACTGGTTGTAGCCACGAACAGCTCGCCTGTAAAAGGAGCTGCTGCGGCTGCCGGAGTTGTTCTGAACAATGTAATAAAGAAGCTAAGCAATCTGAGCCTCCCGCGTTGTCTCTCGCCCTCAACTTAACAACTCTGGTGACATAACTGGATTTAAGTAAAGGACTCACAAGCCATTTTGTGATGTGATTAGAGACCTGAGGGATAATATGACGACTAAGTGGATAAACACAGTCTTCAAAATGATACTCAAATAATTTTGAATCTTTCAAAATCTTTGCTATGAAACCTGAAGGTGATGGATAACAATTTGCCATTTGTCATCAATTTTTCTATATTGTCATTAATATGGTAATTAATATGATCTTAGAGTAAGCTAATTTGATGTGATTTAAACTTAGGATATAAAGTTTTTAAACTTGAAAGTCTTGTTTGAAGCTTTATTTTAAAAGTTTGATAAAATAACAATGTTTTAAATCAATTTAAAGGTGATAATCAGAAGCCAGCAACAATTGTTGGATTGCATGGATTGGATGGTTGGATGGTGGGATAGTGTGGAACGTAATTTGCTGTTGGCATCCCTGAAGGAGGAGTCTGGTTGGAACAAAGACAAAACAAAGGGGGGATCCCACCATGCTCATTGCAAACCCTCACATATGGGGATTTGTTTAAAAAAAGAGAACGCAGCATTTTCAAATTAGCTAAATATCAAAATGCCCTGGTATCTACTCTTTGGAGCCATTATTCCCTGAGTAATTGAATTGGCCAGATCTGCTGAGATGGTTCCCCTCCTTCTCCTCTGGATTTCTTCTCCAAAGGATTAAAGGGTAATGGATCCACATCAGGACCCCATACCTGCCAGGGCTGCAGCCTTGGAGCCTCCAACCTCTTTTCTGCCTCCTTCCTTCCCCTCCTCAATCTGGAGGAATAGGCAGCATTCATGGTCTGGGCCAGAGTCTTCATGAGGCAGTAATTCTCATAGTTACTTACGATCTGGATCCTGTTCCTTTTCCACTGGGTCTCCAGTGGGGCTTTCTGGGTGCATCTTCTGCGGCCTTTGACAGAGAAGACATCCTTTGAAAGGGAACAGCGGAAATAATGATCTTGAAACGGATCTTCCACAAATAAATAACGTGCAAAGGCATCATCTAATGGCCCTTCTTTTAGCTGATAACCAAGCTTCCAAATACTATGGATGTATTTGAAAAGTCTGTACTTTGCCATTTGATACCATACATGATTTGTGATGATCCAGACTTTCCCTTCAATGAATCCTGGCAAACGCATAAGTGTTAAATGGAAAGGAAGAATTATGTCTGAAATTGAATCATGTTCTACAAAGTGAACAAAGACGTTGACTTGTCTCCACTTAGAGAGGGACTCCCTGAGGGATGCTGCATGTTCAGTTGCTGAGAATTGTTGTGATATAACAACACAAATTCCATTCCTGACCAGCATAGGAGGGAAAGTCCTCATGAAATTCTCTCCATTATCTGTGCCTGAAGCAAAGAGGCCAATCAGGGTCCATCTGAAATGGAGGAGCAGTTGGACGATTGCTGGGTACTGGATCCCTTCTTTGGGGACCATCCGGTAGAAAAAAGGGAATTTACTTTTATCACTCGGAGTCTCTGAAGCAGTTTTGCAACTGATCTGAAAAAACAGTGAAGAAAGCTGTGTTATACTTGGCATCAGATCAAATCCAAAATATTAGACCTTAATAAATCCAACCTGGTTCCAACCTGGTTCTCATGAATATATTAGAATAGTTTGTTAATTAGACAATGTTTAAAATATTACATGCAGAATATTAGCAAGATTGAATAATAGTGGAAAATAATAAACAAATGAAAAAAACAATAAAAATATAAATTATTGCAACTAGATTAACATGTGAAAAATGCCAACTGAAGGATTCTATTCCAATAAAGGGCCTATGATAATATTTGAGGATTGCTGCATCTTTTTCTGCTTCTATATCCCAGAATCTTTGTGGAGGAAACTTTTTAGCTTCTTCTCCAGTTGTACAAGAAAGAGGGAGACCTCAGTTGCAGTCTATGATCAGAATGGCTTTTTTTGGCTTCTGCCACATACTGCTGGCTCATATTTAAGGGATTGTCCACTCGGACTCCAAGATCTCTGTCACAATCACTGCTATTGAGCCAGGGGTCACCTAATCTGTAAGCGTACATTTGGCTTTTCTTGCCTAAGGTTTAAAATCTTACTTTTCTCTACATTGAATTTCATTTTGTTAGATAAGCCCAGTATTCAAGTCAATCTAGATCCATCTGGATCTTCAGCCTGTCTTCTGGGGTGTTGGCTATTCCTGCCACTTTAGTGTCGTCTCCAAATTTGATGGTTTTCCCATCTATCCCCCATCCAAATCATTGATGAAGATGTTAAAGAGTCCTGGGCCTAAAATGGAGTCTTGGGGTCCCTCACTCCTAATTTCCCTCCATGCAGATGAAGCTCCATTGAGGACCACAAGCTAAGTCCATCTGGGGGTGATGCTGTCTATCCTACATAGTTTTAGCTTATTGAGAAGTAGGTGGTGGTTTACTTTGTCAAAGCCTTTCTGAAATCCAAGGATACAATGTGCACTTGCATATCTCTGGTCCACTAATTTAGTAATTTTTTTTCAAAGAATGAAATAACATTTATTTATGATCTGTTTTGGATCCTTCATTAGTCCTAGGAAGTCATTCATATCTAAACTGAATAACAAGGGTTCAAATATGCCTCCTTCCCTTCCTCCTTGCTAAGTATTGATCCTTCTTCTCAGGGCTCCATTGAGCCCAAACCTCCCTCTCAAACAAGGGCTTGGATCAGGGCCAGATGTCGGAGCTCCATTTTGAGGGCAATCCATTTCCTCCAACATATTTCTCTGTTTATTGTGTCAAATGCTGCACTAACATCTAGAAAGCCAGCAAACTGTGATTTAGCTCACTGATTGTGTGTGTGTGTGTGTGTGTGTGTAATACAGTGTATCGTATTGTAGCATTTTACAAAAGAAAAGAAAAAATAACAAATATACTGAAGAAAAAATAATAATACAATATAATAATTCTAACCATATTTACAATTATATTCACTTATTTATGTTCTTGTTAATTATAATAACATACTTGTAATTTTGAACAACACTCATATGTTACTTAAACATAGCACTTTTTTCATCTAATTTCTACCTCTTATCATTTTTACCATTGATAGTGTTATGTTCGGAAGGAGACAGGACGCGAAGTGCTTCAGCTCTTTTATTTTCAGACTACAGCTCAGAATGAACCCAAAAGTGGCTTAGCCGCGGCAGCTTTTATAGCCAGCTGCCACGGCTGGTAATAATGGCTGTGCTTTCAGTTCCTTTTCTACAACCAATCATTTCAAACTCTGTACTTCTATAACCAATCATTTCAAACTCTGCATACATTACACCCCTCCCCACTTGGTCCAGTCCATACTCAAACCCCATCTATCTAATGTATTCTTGTAAATAGGTGGGGCCTTTACGGTTTGTTTGGACCTGCGTAGTTCAGGTGTTCTAGGAACCTCCATTTGTTTGGAGGGAATGGAAGTTGTTGACATTTCCTTATTTGGACTCTTTTGGC
>SOZL01000836.1:0-24294 GCA_009733165.1 Naja naja | reverse complement strand
GAGAGTTTATCTGAGAGGGCACATGTTTGAAAGGGGCAGGGGTCTCCTGCAACCAAATATGAATTTTACACCAATATTTCCACACTTCTGGGCATTATGAATGTAATATTTTTAATATTTTAATGGTGAGTGTGGGTCTAGTTTGTCTTTTTTCAATGTAAGTTGGTTAGTTTGTTTTTTTTAATGCAAGAAGTCAATAAAGTGTTTGAAAAGAAAAAAAAAGAAAGGGGCAGGGGTCTCCTCCTACAGCCATGACCCCCCCCATGGGCAGAACCCAAGCAGTCAAAGTCACTCGGCTGGGTTCCTGTGATGGATTGGCCAAGCGGCCATGAACTGCCTTCCAAGGCGGGACTCAGCAAAGATGAATTTCTCAGGTCTTGGGAGGTAATTTTGTCTTCTCGGGGCACCTTCAGGCGTTCATCTTCCTGGCCGATGGGGCTCTTGATTGGACATGACAGGCGGGCTTGCTCTGTGCGGCAGGAAAATAGAGAGATATCCAAGCGCGGAGAAGTGCCGTAGCGTTTCCCAGCCTCAGAATCTTTTAAGACAGGGGGACTTCAGCTCCCAGAATCCCCCAGGCAGCATGGTTGACAGTCAGTGGAAGGAGAGAGAAAGGAAGGAAGGAGTGGGTGGGAGGGAGGGAAGGAGGGAGGAAGGAGCAAGAGGAAGGAGGGAGGGAAGGAAGGAAGGAGCAAGAGAGAGGGGAAGGAACAGGAAGGAAGGAAGGAGCAAGAGGGAAGGCAGAAAGGAAGGAAGGAACAAGAGGAAGGGAGGGAGGGAGGAAGGAGTGGATGGGAGGGAGGGAAGGAGGGAAGGAAGCAAAGGAAAGAAGGAAGGAAGGAAGGAAGGAAGGAAGGAAGGAAGGAAGGAAGGAAGGAAGGAAGGAAGGAAGGAAGGAAGGGAGAGAAGCAACCTGGAATTAAGGAGAAACTTCCTAAAACAGAGAGGACAATTAACCAGTGGAACTGCCTGCCTCCAGAAGTTGTAAATGCTCCAACACTGGAGACTTTTAAGAAGAGATTGGACAGCCGCTTGTCTGGAATGGGAGAGGGTCTCCTGCTCAAGCAGGGGGCTGGACTAGAGGACCTCCAAGGCCCCTCCCAACTGTGTCATTCTGTTGATAGGCAGTTCCCGCCCCTTTCCCCGCCCCGCCTCCCTTCGGTGGAATTGCACAATTGGCTTGAATGGCTGTTTTGACAGGGGGAGAAACCACCCCCGATAGCAGTGGTTCCATAAACCACGAATCCATGTCTGTCTACGAGAAAGAACGGTACATCCATGCTCTGGGAAGCCCCTCGGCATTAAATGGGAAGCCAACAGGGTGCCATTCCAGCGATCTGGCCCTGAAAAGGGACCATAATCCCCGTCCGGAGGGAGGGCAACGAGTTTGGGGCTTAAATCGTATATTTGGGGATGGGGCGCTTGATTGGCGCTTCTGGTTTGAGGCTTTAGAACAGGGGCCTTCAGACTTGGCCCCATTAAGACTTTGTGGACTTCAACTCCCAGAATCCATGCTGACTGGGGAATTCTGGGAGTTGAAGTCCACAGAGTCTTAACAGGGCCAAGTTTGGAGATCCCAGCTTTAGAATAATGGGGTCTGATTGTGGCCACTTGAAGGTGTGTGGATTTCAATTCCCAGCATTGGAATTGACCACTTTCGGTGCCCTTGTTAGGTTGGCAGTGACTCTACCGTATATTAGCCAGGGGGTCCATCAGGGGTGGGATTCAAAGTTTTTAACAACCGGTTCTCTGGGTGTGGCTTAGTTGGTGGGTGTGGCTTGGTGGTCATGTGACTGGGTGGACATGGCTTGGTGGTCATGTTATTGGTTGGGCATGGCCAACTCAACATCACTCCCATCGAGGCACGCATCTCCTCGCCTGGCCTCTCATGACTGTGGGGATACTGCAAGAGTCGTAAGTGTGAAAAAATGGTCATAAGTCACTTTTTTTAGTGCCATTGTAACTTTGAATGGTCACTCCACACAAGCAAAGTACCAGCAAAGGAGGGAAAAATAACTCCAGAGACATTCCTGAGACAGGAAGTCTAGTCCTGCCAAGAACGTAATAAGGGTTAACGGAGAGGCAGTTTCTGTAAGCAACACCAGAATGTTTCCTTCCTGCCTTCCTTACAGGATTAGTCCTGTAATCTTCTAACAACCGGTTCTCCGAACTGCTTAGAATGTTAACAACCGGTTCTAGTGAATAGGTGCGAACTGGTAGAATCCCACCCCTGGGGTCCATGGTTCTCCCCCCCCGCCCTTGCACACACCCTGTAGAGCACTTCAGCTTGTTCCTTGCACACTCACTGTCCTTGCAGATTATTCTCAGCCTTGCACACGCATCCTCCTCACAGGGTGCTCCAGCTTGTTCCTTGCATGCACACTCCTCTTAAAGAAGACTCCCATCCCACTTTCTTGCAGGCACATCCTTCTTGCACATGACCCTCCCCAGCCTATTCCTTGCACACACACCTTTCTTACACATGACCCCCCCAGCCTACCCCCTTGTACGCCTGCCCATCTCCCTTGCACACACACCTTTCTTACACACTCACCCCTAGTTTTCTTTTGCACGCGATGTCTCCTCCAGGACTCCCAGGACTTACTGCACACATTCTACTTTTTCCCCTTACACTCTTTTGCATTACATGCGTCTTCCTTCATGCACATGACCCCCAGTGTTCCTTGCACACACATGCCTCTTCCAGAAGACCTCCAACACCCTCCCTTGCACACCTACCCTTCTCCCTTGAACATACACTTTTCTTGCACATGGCCTATTCCATACATTACACTACACATGGTCTTCCCCCAAGACCCTCTCCCTTGCATTACCTGTTTTTTTCTTTGTGCATACACATCGGCCTTCTACTTACATGTCCTCCCTTGTCTGTTCTTGTACTCACACCTTCTTCCAGAAGACTTCTAGCCTTTCACCCCTTGCACACACACAAGCTTCCCTTTCCTCCATTTCCCAGGCAGACCAGACCTGTCTCTTGCACACATATCCTTCCTGCACACAACCCCCAGCCTGTTCCTTGCACAAACATGCCTCTCAGAAGGCCTCCAATCCCTTGCACACCTGTCCTTCTTGCACATGACCCCCCCTAATGTGTTCCTTGCACACACACTCCTCTTCCAGATGACCCCCAGCCCCTCCCTTGTACACATACACACACCCTGCCCTTCCCTCCTTTTCCCATGCAGGCCAGGCCTCTTCCTGGCTTGGCCAGCTGGTGCCTCATCCGTCTCGCAGTGTCCAGAGTGGCCGTATTTCATCTCCACGGCTGCCACAGCAGGAACCTCTGACCCGAAGGGCTTCTCGGAAAGTGATTTCTTGCTGCCGGAAAGCTGATGGCCCTTCATTTAAACCCAGGTCAGAGACGACCAGCGCGGCTGGTGGTGGGATCCATCGCTCTGACGAATGGGTGGAGGGAGGAGGGGAAGGGGAGAGGAGGAGAAGGAAGAGGAGGAGGAGGAGAAGGGGAGGGGGAAGAAGAGGAGGAGGGAGACGGAGAGGGGGAGGAGGGGGAGGGGGAGGGGAGGAAGAGGAGAGGAGGAGGAGGGGAGAACGAGGAGGAAGAGGAAAAGTCGGAGGGGGAGGAAGAGGAGGAGGGAGAGGGGAGGAGGAGAAGGAGGAAGAGTCGGAGGAGGAGGGGGAGGAGGGAGAGGGGAGAAGGAGGAAGAGTCGGAGGGGGAGGGGGAGGAGGGGGAGGGGAGGGAGAGGGGAGGGGATAGCTGTTCCAATGGTTCCTTGCACACAGGAAATTCCTTCTTAGTTCTAGGTTGAATCTTTCTTTGATTAATTTCCATGTTGCCCGCCCTTCCTTCCTTCCTTCCTTCCTTCCTTCCTTCCTTCCTTCCTTCCTCCTTCTCCTCCTCCTTCCATTCGACATTTTCTTTCCTTCCTTCTCTTCCTTCCTTCCTTCCTTCCTTCCTTCTTCCTCCTTTTTCCTTCTTCCTCCTCCATCGATCCTTTCCTTCTTCTCCTTCCTTCCTTCCTTCCTTCCTTCCTTCCTTCCTATCTCTTGCTTGAGCAGGGGGTTGGACTAGAAGACCTCCGGGGTCCCTTCCAGCTCTATTCCGATGGATTGAGCGGTGGTCGCCCAGTTCTGCCAACCCTCCAGGCCCGCAGACTGCCGGCTCTTTGATGCCTGGCAAAATCGCTTCCCGTTCTTTCGGCTCCTCGAAAACCAACAAGCCTCGGCGGCGTTTCTTCTTTGCGCTGGAGTTTTTCCGGGGGCGGGGAGAAGAGACGGGCCCGGCTCGAATCTGTGTTGATTTTCCTGCGAGATTCCTTTGCCAGGAGGGGGAGTGGGATTACCGCTGCCTTGATCTTCAAAAGCAGAAAGAGGGGAACGAGAGGGGGAGAGAAGGTTGCGTGAACACACAAACACACTCACTCAGTTACTCACACACACACACACACACACACACACCGAATGAGAGATTCAACCTAGAAATAAAGGATAAATGTTCTGACAGTGAGAACAATCAACCAGTGGAACAGACGTTGCCTTTGGAAGTTGTGGGAGCTTCATCCCTGGAGGCTTTCAAGAAGAGACTGGACTGCCCTCAGTCAGAAATAGTGTAGGGTCTCCCGCTTGGGTGGGTGGGGGGTTGGACTAGATGACCTCCAAGGTCCCTTCCAACTCTGTTAATCTGTTAATAGCATTCTTCCAATATTTGAGGGGCTGCCCAAGAGAGGAGGAAGGGGTCAAGCTATTCTCCAAAGCCCCTGAAGGCCAGACAAGGAGTAATGGGTGGAAACTGACCAAGGAGAGATTCAACCTGGAAGTAAGGAGGAATTATTAGTGAGAACAAATCAACCGATGGAACAGACGTTGCCTTCAGAAGTTGTGGGAGCTTCATCCCTGGAGGCTTCCAAGAAGAAATTGGACTGTGTTGAGGATTTTTAGAGTTAAGAGGTGGGTGGTTCGTTACCTTTCTCTACTGTGAAGTTATCAGGAAAAAGTCTGAGCCCAGTGGATCCAATTCAAAGTTGTTTATTATTATAAACAAAGTACAAAAACAATAAAATAAGTTAAAGGTGCTTCAGTATTCAGTGTCCATTTGTTCCTTGTTAGAGTCTTTCTTTTCTTTCTTGTGTCAGTCACCTGTGTGACTGGATTCCCTGATCCTCCTCGTGACTTGAGGCAGGATCCTTCCAGCTGCATGATCCCAAGCAGCTGGAACATCAGTAATGGAGGAACTGGCTAGATGCCACGAGGCTAGCCCCTTAAATAGTCCAGAGTCAGGTGAGGTGGAGCTTAGCAAAGCCCGGGAAAATCCTCAATCACAGCTATGCTGTGATTGGTCCATCCAGTTCTTTTGTTTACCTGAGGAGGGGGCCAGGAGAAAGAGCACAGCCACCTCATGGAAAATTCCTTTTCCACAGACTGTCATCGGTCAGAAATGGTGTAGGGTCTCCAACTTGGGCGGAGGGGGGGGGAGGTTGGGCTAGATCAGTGATTCTTAACCTGGGCGATATCGCCTGCTGGGGTGATTTTGTTTTTCAGGGGGTGATGGAACGAAAAGGGGCGATGTGGGGGCGGAAGGAACGGAAGGGGTGATATGGGGGCGATGGAGCAAGATATGTTGGGAGAGAGAAAGAGATCTATATTGGTAGATAGGTAGGTAGATAGGCAGGCAGGCAAACAGACAGGCCTTTTGGATGGATGGATGGATGGATGGATGGATGGATGGATGGATGGATGGATAGACAGAAAGAATGCAGAGTGGCAGCACTTTGGGAAAGCGGTGGCGGCGGCTTTTCCCAACATGCTGCCGCATTCGAGGTGCCGGTTCAGGTGCGGTACAACAGTCAATGGGCTGAGCCTGCAGGGCGGTGCAAGCCCCTGCTGCCTCTTAGCCCCCAAGGGGCTGGCAGAGGGGTGCTAAGAGGTGACAGGGGGCATTCGAGGTGCCGGCCCTGCAGACTCACCCATTGACTCTAGCACGCTCCAGAGCTGGCGCCATGGGTGAAACTGCAGGGCGCCGGCACCGAACACCCCCCTGCCACCTCTTAGCACCCTCTGCTGCCCCTTGGCCTTGGGGACACTAAGAGGTGGCAGGGGGTGAGTGCGTCAAATGCGGCTGCGGTGGCACATAACGTGCCACCGCTTCCACATTGGAGGCACCGGCTCTGGAGCATTACTACAGTCAGTGGGTGGCAGCACCTCGAACGCCCCCCTGCCGCCTCTTAGCGCCCTCTGCTGGCCCCTTGAGACGCTAAGAGGCGGCAGGGGGCAGTTATGTTGGGGAGGGGCGATGACAACTTCCTCAATGGCTCAAGGGGGCGATTCTTTCAAAAAGGTTAAGAACCACTGGACTAGATGACCTCCAAAGTCCCTTCCAAATCCCAACTCTGTTGATCTAATCTAATCTAAACCTTTCCTTTCGGGGCTTTATCCATTCGACACAGGTGAATACACCCTTGTGGTACCCGTTTCACACATGCAGAATACCAGCAGTCCAAGCGATGGGGGAAAAAAAAAAGCCCAGTTCCTTCCCCCCATTTTCTAGTCTCCCACCGCCTCTGCTTAATGGGCGTGCACATTACTAGGACTCTCTGTGTGAAATATTGATCTGTCTGTCTTCCACTGCGTACGCGTAACAGCCTGGGAAAATGTCAGGTTTGCCACTCTCCATTTATTGGCATTATCCCCAGTGTGTTATTTTATTTGTGTTTATGACAGCCGTTCTATGATATCTCACTCTGCCGTAGAAACTGGAATCGAGGACTGACAATATGGTGGATCAAACTGTACTTTACTCCGATATCAACACTTCCCATAAACCATCTTCTCGTTTCTCCCACACTCTTCCCTGATCCTTCCTTCCTTCCTTCCTTCCTTCCTTCCTTCCTTCCTTCCTTCCTTCCTTCCTTCCTTCCTTCCTTCTAGCACTGCTGATGTTCCCTAGCTGGGTCATGAAACGTCTGCAAGAAAACCACCCAGCTCAGAGAGCACCAAGGACCCAACTATCTTCCTCTTTTCCTTCCTTCCTTCCTTCCTTCCTTCCTTCCTTCCTTCCTTCCTTCCTTCTGTTCTGTTCTGAACCAGGCTTCCCAAGACCGTAATTAAGCAGATGCTTAGTTAAAACAACTCTTGTTTTATTTCAATGCTGGGAAGTATGTGCATTCCCAGCCGGTAATGAGTCCCAAACAGTCCCTCGAGATAAGCACCCACCTTTCTCTCCTTTGAATTGCTGCCAACAACTAGAGTGCCAAATGAACTATAAAAAAAAAAAACAACCGAAGTACAAAGTCCACACAGAGTTTCAAGGATTAATCCAAACAGAGTGAATGACTTTGCTTCCTGCAAAGGTTTCGTCACCTTTGCCTGACTTTTATCCCTTATGGGAGGCGCAATCACCTCCCAGCCTTATTCCTGAGTCGCCCCTTTTGTCTTAGCTGCTCTTGCCTTCTAGCAGCTCTGCGCACTGGGAACAGGGTCCCCTTGTCCTCTGCCTCGCTGCTGCCAGACTCCGGAGGCCCACCTTGGTTAAGATCTGCTCCATCTCTGAGGACACCTCAATAGACATCTCAACCAGCAGCTGGGTCAACCAATGACCCAACAACTGCACCACAAAGCTCATCCGTTTCCCAGTAGAGGGTCTTCTGGGACGTCCCACTGCCAGAAAGACCGAGAGCCCTTGGTCAATCAGAACAGAGCTGGAAGGGACCTCGAAGGTCATCTAGTCCAACCTCCTGCTCAGCCAGGACACTCTATCCAATTTGTGACAAGTGTTTGTCCAGTCTCTTCTTAAAAACCTCCAGTGATGGGGCACCCACAACTTCTGGTGGCAAGTTGTTCCACTGGTTAATTGTCCTCCCTGTTAGGAAGTTTCTCCTTAATTCCAGGTTGCTCAGGGGTGGGATTCAAATATCCCAACCACCGGTTCGCTGCCCGGTTGCTGGGTGGGCGTGGCCATGGTGGGCGTGGCCTACCAAAGTTTAGGGGAGGGCTGGTTTTCGCCTTCCCCAGAGTCCAGAGGCTTCCCGCAGGCCTCCCACAGGCTCTGGAGGCCCTCTGGAAGCCGGAAACAATGCCATTTCCGGACTTCTGGAACTTCCGGAACTTCTGGGAGGGCCGTTTTTCTCCCTCCCAGAGCCTCCTGCACTTACCAGCATCCAAAACAGACCACATGGAGACTCCTGGGAGGGGAGGGGTAGGCTGGTCCAGCCAGTCGGTTCAACTACCGGTTCAGCGAATCAGATGTAAATTTAACATCCGGTTCTCCCAAACCGGCCCAAACCGGCTGAATCCCACCTGATCAGGTCTCCCCTGGTCCTTCTCTTCCCTAGACTAGCCAGGCCCAGTTTCTGCAACCGTTCGTTGTATGTTTGAGCCTCCAGTCCCCTCATCTTCCTGGTTGCTCTTCTCTGCCCTCTTTCCAGAGTCTCAACATCTTTTTTATAGTGTGGTGACCAAAACTGGATGCAGGACTCTAGGTGTGGCCTTTACTAAGGATAGATAGATAGATAGATAGATAGATAGATAGATAGATAGATAGATAGATAGATGGTAGATGATAGATATATTGATAGATTAGATAGGTAGATAGTTAGATATGTAGATAGATAGATAGATGATAGATAGATAGATAGATAGATGGTAAATGATAGATATATTGATAGATTAGATAGGTAGATAGTTAGATATGTAGATAGATAGATAGATAGATAGATAGATAGATAGATAGATGGTAAATGATAGATATATTGATAGATTAGATAGGTAGATAGTTAGATATGTAGATAGATAGATAGATAGACAGACAGACAGACAGACAGACAGACAGACAGACAGACAGACAGACTAGACTAGACTAGACTAGACTAGACTAGTCAGGCCCAGTTCCTGTAACCATTCATTGTATGTTTTAGTCTCCAGTCCCATAAATTATCCTGGTTGCTCTTCTCTGCCCTCTTTCCAGAGTCTCAACCTCTTTTTTATAGTGTGGTGAGCAACACTGGATGCAGGACTCTAGGTGTGGCCTTACTAAGGCTTTACAGAGGGGTATTAACACTTCCATATGCTCTTGATTGTATCCCTCTGTTCATGCAACTAGGCAGCCAAACCAGAAGGCAGCCTTTCTTTATATTCTGCCAGTCAGTTCCAACATTTAATTGCAGGCGGCGTTGATGACACTTCTCCCAAATGCCACCTTCCCCACCACCCCCATCTCCCAGCTGTGGCTTATGGGATCTGAAGTCCAGCCTCTCTGGCAGCCTCCAGACTGGGAAAGAGCCTAGATGTTTCACAAGCTGCTGGAGTCCTTGCCTCCTGGAGCTGGCTTTCATAAGCTAGGAAATACGGATAATGGAAACCGCACTAAAAATTAATTATCCAAGGGTTTCGGTGTTGTGGTTTTTTTTAAACTTACGTTTTGCACCGGCTTCCAAAATTAAGCCTCCTTCTTGGTTTCCATGCGAAGGGGGGTCTTGGAGAGCGGGGTGGGAGAGGCATCTGAGCGAACTAAAAATACGGCGGCTTAATGGAGTTCATTTGCTTGCTATTTGTTTTAATGGAGCTAATTTGCTCCTTGCACGTTTTTTTTTAAAGACCCCCTGGAAAAAAAAGCAAAACCATGCATCTAAAGATGAGGATTTGCAGCAGGAAAAGAAGGGGATTGTGGGGGGGGAACAGAGGGGGAATTGGCCAGGGTCGCCCAGCTGCCCCTCCCTGTGTTATGAATGCCTATTGAAATGGAAAGAGGTCTTTTTTCGTGGCAATGTCTGTGAGGGGGGGGAGGTTAAAAAAGGGTAGCTAGAAAAAGGTGGAATAGATAGCACCACCACCAGATGGACTCGTAACTGGCTGGCAAAATGTACTCAATGAGTAGTCCTTAACGGGTCTACGTCTACCTGGAGGGAAGTAAGCAGTGGGGTGCCACAAGGTTCCATCTTAGGCCCAGGACTCTTCAATATCTTCATTAACGACTTAAATGAGGGAATAGAAGGGGAACATACCAAATTTGCAGAGGATACCAAGCTGGCAGGAATAGCCAACACCCAAGAAGTTAGGCTCAAGATCCAGGTGGATCTTGACAGACTAGAACACTGGGCCACATCTAACAAAATGAAATTCAATGTAGAGAAAAGGAAAGTCCTACACTTAGGCCAGAAAAACCCAGAGGACACATATAGACTGGGTGAAACCAGGCTCAATAGCAGGAACTGGGAGGGGATCTTGGAGTCTTAGTGGACAACCAGCTAAATAGGAGCCAGCAATGTGCAGCCAAAAAAGCCAATGCAATCCTAAATTGCATTAACAGAGGGATACAATCGAGATCAAGGGAGGTACTAAGACCACTCTATAAAGCCTTAGTAAGGCCACACCTAGAGTCCTGCATCCAGTTTTGGTCAACACACTATAAAAACAGATGCTGAGACTCTAGAAAAAGTGCAGAGAAGAGCAACCAGGATGATTGAGGGACTGGAGACCAAAACATACGGTTGCAGGAACCTGGCCAGTGTAGTCTGTCTGTCTATCTGTCTGTCTGTCTGTCTGTCTGTCTCTCTCTCTCTCTCTCTCTCTCTATCTATCTATCTATCTAATCATCTATCTATCCATCTATCTATCCATCTATATATGTATGTCTGTCCGTCCATCCATCCATCCATCCATCCATCATCCATCCATCCATCCATCCATCCATCCATCTATCTGTCCATCCATCCATCCATCCATCCATCCATCTATCTATCCTTAGTAAAGGCCACACCTAGAGTCCTGCATCCAGTTTTGGTCACCACACTATAAAAAAGATGTTGAGACTCTGGAAAAAGTGCAGAGAAGAGCAACCAGGATGATGAGGGGACTGGAGGCTCAAACATAGGATGAATGGTTGCAGGAACTGGGCCTGGCTAGTCTAGAGAAGAGAAGGACCAGGGGAGACAGGAGAGCATCTTCCAATGTTTGAGGGGCTGCCACAGAGAGGAGGAGGAAGGGGTCAAGCTATTTTCCAAAGCACCTGAAGGCCAGACAAGGAACAATGGATGGAAATTCATCCAGGAGAGATTCAATCTGGAAATAAGGAGGAATTTTCTGACAGTGAGAACCATCAACCCATGGAACAGAAGTTGTGGGAGTTTCATCCCTGGAGGCTTTCAAGAAGAGTTAAAGACCTGGTTATTTGACCAACCCGGGCTGTGACCCCTCCTTGGGGTAGGGATGGATTTTAATCTTTATTATTATTGTATTGTTTTAATATTTGGGCTTGCAATTTAGTTTAATGGTTTTTTAAGTATTTATTGTTCTGTATTTTAGTTGTGACCCGCCCCGAGTTTTCGGAGATGGGGCGGCATACAAGTTCAAATATAAATAAATAAAGAGACTGGACTGCCATCTGTCAGGAATGGTGCATGGTCTCCTACTTGGGCGGGGGGTTGGACTAGATGATCTACAAGGTCCCTTCCAACTCTGATTATCTGTATTTTGTAGAGTAGCTAGGATTGTATGGTTGCTTCTGGCTTTTTGGCTTTTGGACATAGATCCCCAGCAGGACCCTCCCCTGCAATTAACCTATTTATTTATTTATTTATTTATTTATTTGTTTGTTTGTTTGTTTGTTTGACTTATATGCCGCCCCCTCTCCGAAAGGACTCGGGGCGGCTCACAGATTAAAAGAAAATACAACAATAAATTACCTAAAAAGCATATTAAACAAACTAAGCCGAATTAACATTAAAACCCCCAAAGATTAAAATCAAGAAAACCCAAGGAGTCAGCATAGCCCAGATTGTAAAAACAGCCAGGTTTTTAACTCGTGGCGGAAGGTACGGAGATCAGGAGCCAGCCGGAGCTCCAGTGGAAGGAGATTCCACAAAGTGGGGCCGCCACAGAATAGGCTCTTCCCCGAGTCCCCGCCAAGCGACATTGAGTCGCGGACGGCACCCTGAGGAGGCCCTGCCTATGCGCCCGTGCGGGCGGTTGGTACTTGAAACTGGGAGGAGTCGTTCTCGTAGTATCCTGGACCCATGCCGTGCAGGACTTTGAATGTTAACACTAAAACCTTGAATCTCACCCGGAGGGCAACCGGAAGCCAATGCAAGTCGCGCAGGAGGGGTGTAACATGGGAGTATCGGGAGGCTCCCAACACTACCCA
The DNA here is from genome assembly GCA_009733165.1 of Naja naja. NCBI lineage: Eukaryota > Metazoa > Chordata > Lepidosauria > Squamata > Elapidae > Naja > Naja naja. The sequence goes on along the minus strand of SOZL01000836.1, from coordinate 12,181 downwards.
CGGGGCCGCATTCTGCACCAGCTGAAGCCTCCGAGTGGCATGCAAGGGCAGTCCTAAGTAGAGAGCGTTACAGTAGTCCAGTCGGGAGACAATGACAACGACATTTTGGGGTTCTTCTTACCTAGTAACCTTGCAAAACCAGGTTTTGGGGATGGGGAAGAGGAGGGTGTTAACGCAGTCCAAGGCGGGATGAAAGCTCGTCATTGAAGGTTATGGGTCAAATGTCTTAAGGGAGAGATGGAAGGATTGGACCCAACGGGTGCAGGGAGAATGTGTGACAGGAGTGGGGGGGAGGGTCTTTAACCTCCTGCACACACCCCAATCCTGGCTCTGGAGCAGGAGGGAGGTTCTGGGCCAGACTCTGCCAGGGAGGCTTCATGGCCGAAGAGAGATCACAAATAGGGTGAGGGTCTCTCCACTTTAGTCTGGCACCTTCGTTATGATTCTATAATGGGAAGGGAGGGGGGGGAGGAAAGTCTGGAAGGAGAGGAGAGAGAGAGAGAGGGATGAAGGAACATCTGGAAGGAGGGAGGGAGGGAGGGAGGGGGGAAAGTGGGAAGAAGGAAGGAAGGAAGGAAAGAAAGAAAGACAGAAAGAAAGAAAGAAAGAAAGAGAAAGAAAGAAGGCTGGAGTTTATTTATTTATTTATTATTTATTTATTAATGGGACTTATATGCCCCATCTCCAAGACTCAAGGCTTACAATAAAAACAAACACAATAAATATTTAAAAAGAATTAAACCAATGGTCCCAATTAATACAAAACTTAAAAACCACCAAAATCTAAAAAGTTGAGGGCAGGGAGGAAGGAAGATAGATGATTCACCTACATTTGTGTGTGTGTGTGTGTATACAAGTAGGATGTATGTGAGAGTGTGTGTGTGTGTGTGTGTGTGCATCTCTCTGTGTATATATACATAATCTCTGTGTGGACAGGAAGACTATAATAAACACAGCAGATACACAGCAATTTCGAAATTGCCTGAATTGTGGCATGTGGACACGGTGTTTTTATAGTTCCCCGAGAAGCCAGGTGGAGAACTGGCAATTTCCTCCTATTCAGCTCTGGCGTGGGGAGGGGGCCGATTGGGGAGGGGGATGTGTGTGAATCCCAAGCCTGCTGGCCTCCTCTGGGCTTTTCCTCCCAGGGTTTCCGATTCTCCTCGGGCGTGGCGGCTGACCGACGGGGGCCTCTGAATGGTGGCTCCAGCCCTCCTCCCGCCTTCTCAAGCACCCGCCTGCCAGGCAGCCTTTGGCAGGAAGCGTGGAGCCCCTCACCCTCTCGGCAGGCCTGTGTGCCTGCAAATCCTCTTTCCTGGGGTTTCGTATAAACCAAAAGATAAAACCAAAGAAGAGGAAGGGAGACACGAAGGAAGAAAAGGCTACAAAAGAAGAGGAGGGGGAGGATGGTCAGAAGCGCACCAACATGCCCACTGTCCTTGTCCGAATGTCTCCCTTTTGTCCATACCTATTTCATGTCATCGTAACCATGTTCTAATTATATCTGTTATCTAATACATGCTTGACAAATAAATATAAATAAGAAATGAATAACAAATAAGGGGTCCTTGGCACTCTCTGAGCTGGTTCCCTGCAGACGTCTCATGACCCGACTAGGAAACATCATCAGTGCTAGAAGGGGGAGGGGGAGGAGGAGGAGGAGGACTGCAGGATCCTTGGTGCCCTCTGAGCTGGGTGGTTTTCTTGCAGACGTTTCATGACCCGACTAGGAAACATCAACAGTGCTAGAAGGAAGGAAGGAAGGAAGGAAGGAAGGAAGGAAGGAAGGAAGGAAGGAAGGAAGGAAGGAAGGAAGGAAGGAAGGAAGGAAAGAAAGAAAGAAAGAAAGAAAGAAAGAAAGAAAGAAAGAAAGAAAGAAAGAAAGAAAAGAGGAAGATAGTTGGGTCCTTGGTGCTCTCTGAGCTGGGTGGTTTTCTTGCAGACGTTTCATGACCCAACTAGAGAACATCATCAGTGCTAGAAGGAAGGAAGGACGGAAGGAAGGAAGGAAGGGAAGGAAGGAAGGAAAGAAAGAAAGAAAGAAGGAAGGAAAGAAAGAAAGAAAAGAGGAAGATAGTTGGGCCCTTGGTGCTCTCTGAGCTGGGTGGTTTTCTTGCAGACGTTTCATTACCAAAGTAGGTATCATCATCAGTGCTAGAAGGGGGAGGCAGAGAAGGAGAAGGAGGATTAGGAGGAGGAGAAGAAGCGGAGGAGGAGCAGGAGGAGAAGGAGGAGGGGAAAAGTAAGGGGAGGAGGCTGGGGGCTCCTTGGTTTCTCAGTTTGCTTGTTTTTTTTAGAGACATTTCATAACCCAACTAGGAAATATCATCAGTGCTAGAAGTGAGTGGAATATGTGGGGAGGACAAGGATGATTCTGGGGTCCTTGGTGCTCTCTAATCTTGGTACTTTCCTTGCAGACGTTTCACTAACCAAACTAGGTGACATCATCAGTTCTAGAAAAAAAAACAACAGACTTAACGAAATTTAACTTTCCTCTCCAACACGGATCGCGTCAATCTTATAATCTCCTTCCACCCTAGATGTTACGCAAATCCCTTCACACACACACACACCCTCATTTAATCCACATAATTTTCAAAACAGTCCTCTGACTCTTCATCCTATCCTTTCCCACCCTCCCTTTCATTCAAAGCACAAGCACTTTTCAAAAACTTCCACGGTTTCCAATCTGTTTGAAAAGTTCTTGTGTGTGTGTGTGTGTTGTGTGTTTGTGTGTGTGTGTGTTTCCTCCTTTCACCAAGTAGCTCAGTTTTGCAATCTCAGCAGAGTCTCCCACTATCCCAGCCCATTCCTCCAGTGTGGGAATTTCATTATTCTTCCTTTTGTCGCTCGGCATACAAGCCTCCCTTATGCAGTTTGGCTGCAATCACCGTATATATATATATATATATATATATATATATATATATATATATATATATATAAAATCTGTCCACCACCAAGCTTTTCTAATTCATTATCCAGCAGTCCAATTTTGAAAAGTTCTGCTTTCTCCAGAATATTTATCTTTACAATCCTTGGCATTCATCGTATGCGTTTGAATCCATAATCGCGTAGCTTCCTCCCCCACAAGCAAGCCCCAATCTGCGGAATGAAAATGTCATCTCGTGTTTTTCAAATTTCCATTTTTGGGGGGACGGGGTATATATGTATTTTTATTCATGAACATTTTTAATATAGTGTATTGTCGTTTACAGGAAAAAAACAAAAACAAAAACATGAATGCATGTACTAATAACAATAGTCGTAGTATAACAGAATAATTTTAACTAGTTTTCTCTTAATATTAACTTACTAGCTCGATACCCGTGCTTTGCTACGGAACTATGTGGTCAGGCTTAGTTTTTGGGGAGGAAAATAAAGGGGCAAAAATTCTGCCTCTGCCTATCAGCATCCATCAGTATGCATCTGGCTAGCGTCCTGTCAGTGTGTGAGAGAGTTGAGGGCTGTTTGGAAACTGAAAGAGTATTTGCTGGGTGAGCAAGAAGGAGACAGGAAGGAGCCTGAACAGAACTTAGCTCAACTGTTGTGTACTAAAGGTGCTTGGTGCTATGAAAGTGAAACTGAAACTCCCCTGCTTGTGTTTTGCATTTGGAAGAGATTTCTTTCCAGGTGGGGAGGGGGAGTAGAACTCCTTAGCATCAGAGCGTGTTAATAATAATAATAATAATAATAATAATAATAATAATAATAATAATATAGGAAATATCATGCAAAGTCAAGATGGCCACCAGGGACCATATGATGAAAGCTGTCCTGACCGAGACCTTCCCAAGATCACGAAGCCGACTTCTCGTCCCAATAAAACCCCTTGTAATTCAGTTTACAGTGAATTCCTCTCCAGCAAGTCCCGGCCAACAGTCTTTCAAGAGATTTCGCAACTACAGACCTTGATCAGGCTTGGAGAGTTGCCAGGCAGATAGCTTCCAAACACCACACTGCAGCAGCAATTGCGTGGCAAGAAGTCATGAACACACCTTCACCCTAATGAATTGAACTAATTGTCCCCTGCAAAACCCCACTCCCCTTTCGCTCCCCTTTCAATCCCTATGGGAGGGGCCATTTGCTGGTCACCTGTGCCCTTACTCCTGAGTTGACCCTTGTTCCTGAGCTGTTCCCTTCTTCTGGCAGCTCTGTGCATGTGCACACTGGGAACAGGCTCCAGCTGTTCTTCTTCCCCACCGATCTCTGACTCCAACAGCAGCTGATAACTGTTGGACAGCCCTGGCCCCATCTCTGCCTCTTGTTCCTCAGCTATTCCCTTCTTCTGGCAGCTCTGTGCATGTGCACAGTGGGAACAGGCTCCAGCTGTTCTTCTTCCCCACTGATCTCCAATGGCAGCTGATAACTGTCAGACAGCCCTAGCCCCATCTCTGCCTCTTGTTCCTCAGCTGTTCCCTTCTTCTGGCAGCTCTGTGCATGCACACACTGGGAACAGGCTCCAGCTCTTCTTCTTCCCCACTGATCTCTGACTCCGATGGCAGCTGATAACTGTTGGACAGCCCTGGCCCCATCTCTGCCTCTTGTTCCTCAGCTGTTCCCTTCTTCTGGCAGCTCTGTGCATGCACACACTGGGAACAGGCTCCAGCTGTTCTTCTTCCCCACTGATCTCCGACTCTGAAGTCAGCTGATAACTGTTCAGAGGGCCCTGGGCCCATCTCTGCCTCTGATGCAGAGACCTCGTCAGAGCCTTCCCCAGACTCCAGGACTGGCCCAGGTTCCTCCCCAACCTCCTCACTCTCCAAATCTGCCCGCTGGCTGCTGGGGGGGGGGGCACAACAAACGCTCCACCTCTTTTTACCTAATTGGCAACAAATGTTTTTTTAAAAGCTTTCATCGCATGGTCACTGTGGCCATCTTGACTTTTCTGACCCCACCCAATGGGTCTAGAGCCCCAGCCTGCCTCGGGCCCCCACACCCCAGTTTTCCAGGCCATCATTAGCCTCCTACAAGGAAATAACAAACCAAAAATCCAGAAAACACCACACACACAAGAATACATTCACGCTCGTTACAGACGACAGGGGAAAATAAATAAATTAAAGGGGAAAAAAATTAAATAAGGCCCTAGGGAGATATTATCCTTTTCCACATAATGGCCGATTGGAGGGAATCAAATAGCAAAATGCAAAATTAATCGGGGAAAGTTTATTGCGAAGCAGCTGAATCCTTTGCAGAGAGGGGGGGGTTTGGGAAGGGGGTGTGTTTTGCCTCTGAAGCAGAACAAAACTCCAGGTTGCCCCTCAGGGAAATTAACCCCTTCCTCTGCAGAGCGCCAGGGGAAGTGAAATAGACCCTCCATGGCCAGAGGCAGTCGGCTGCGGGTGTCAGGTTCTATGAAATGGGTGAGGAGACGTTGAGTCCCTGTACAGTTCTCCAATTTAGCAACTTTGCTGGCTGGGGGATTCTGGGAGAGGAAGTCCTCCCCGCTTAAAGCCTGCTGGCTAGGGGATTCTGGGAGAGGAAGCCCACCCCTCTTAAAGCATGCTGGCTGGGGGATTCTGGGAGAGGAAGCCCACCCCTCTTAAAGCAGGCAGGCTGGGGGATTCTGGGAGTGGAAGCCCTCCCCTCTTAAAGCAGGCAGGCTGGGGGATTCTGGGAGTGGAAGCCCTCCCCTCTTAAAGCATGCAGGCTGGGGGATTCTGGCAGTGGAAGCCTTTCCCTCTTAAAGCAAGCTGGCTGGGGGATTCTGGGAGTGGAAGCCCTCCCCTCATAAAGCAGGCAGGCTGGGGGATTCTGGGAGTGGAAGCCCACCCCTCTTAAAGCATGCTGGCTGGGGGATTCTGGGAGTGGAAGCCTTTTCTCTTAAAGCAAGCTGGCTGAGGATTCTGGAAGCCTCCCCCTTAAAGCATGCTGGCTGGGGATTCTGGGAGAGGAAGCCCTCCCCTCTTAAAGCAGGCTGGCTGGGGGATTCTGGGAGTGGAAGCCTTTCCCTCTTAAAGCAAGCTGGCTGGGGGATTCTGGGAGTGGAAGCCCACCCCTCTTAAAGCAGGCAGGCTGGGGATTCTGGGAGTGGAAGCCCACCTCTTAAAGTTGCAAGATTGAAAACACTGATAAGAGCCACTTTCTGCGCTGAGCCAGGAACTGGCCTGATTCCTCCTTTCTTACATCCTCGAGAAGGAAACCTGGGTCGGTCCATTTTTAGATTAATTCCTTAATATCTTGCAGCGAGTGCGAAGAGAGGCCAACAGATGGCTGAAGGGATGCAGTCAGCAATTTGCAATCTTTGGCCAGAGAGGGAAAAAATAGACCACACCGTGGCTTATGGGCTGGGGGGAGGTCACTTCTATGGGTCCCCCACCGGCTTTTCCAGACAGATGTAACAAGCAGGAAAGACATGATGGCCTTGAGGATACAATTTTTCATTGGTTTGTTATTTATTAAGAAATTCGTATGACTACCCAACTCACGCCGGATGGACAGCTTACAGAAGTAAAACCGCAACTATGAGACCCTATATATCCCCACTTCCTGGTGATAACAGTCAAACCAACTATTTGATGGGCATGGGCTCCATATCTTCAGGGCCTTGGGAAAGAGTGCCAATAGCAATGCCAATTTTATCTCTGCAGGGAGGGAGTCATCACAGAGAAGGCCTTTCTTCTTCTTCTGTTTAATATATTTTTTATTATACATTTTCTTTAATATACAAAACTATCCATAATTATACAATGTCATTGTGTACTGGATACATCAAGTACTGATACTAATACCAGTCTATAAAGCCTTAGTAAGGCCACACCTAGAGTCCTGCGTCCAGTTTTGGTCACCACACTATAAAAACAGATGTTGAAACTCTGGAAAGAGGGCAGAGAAGAGCAACCAGGATGATGAGGGGAGTGTAGGCTGAAACATATGATGAACGGTTGCAGGAACTGGGCCTGGCTAGTCTAGGGAAGAGAAGGACCAGGGGAGACAGGAGAGCATCTTCCAATATTTGAGGGGCTGCCACAGAGAGGAGGAGGGGTCAAGCTATTTTCCAAGGCACCTGAAGGCCAGAGAAGGAATAATGGGTGGAAACTGACCAAGGAGAGATTCAACCTAGAAAAAAAACCTAGAAATAAAGGAGAAACTTTCTGACAATGGGAAGCATCAACCCCTGGAACAGAAGTTGCCTTCAGAAGTTGTGGGTGCGTCATCCCTGGAGGCTTCCAAGAAGAGATTGGACTGCCATCTGTCAGAAATGGTGTAGGGTCTCTGCTTGGGCAGTGGAGGGGTTGGACTAGATGACCTACAGGGTCCCTTCCAACTCTCTTAACCTAATCTAAAAGTCAAGGACTTCCTGTACCGATTGATTTGCCTCGGACTCCCGTCATCTTTCAGTTGTGTGTCCAAGGACTGACGGCGAGCCGCAGGTTGCCAGTAACGGCTGTTTCCTCCATTTCCTCCATGATGTTTCTTGCCCCAGTGCTCCCCTGATGTAGAATGGCCCATCGGAGCCCATTTCGGCTGATGGATTTCCGGATTGTCGACAAATAAGCATTCCCCTGCCTGCCCTGGCGCTGAATTTGCTCTGGTCCTTGATTCTGACACACCAATCGCCCACTCCTCTCTGGCAGCGCCAAGCTCCCCTTTTGGCTCAGGTCCCCAGCCAGGCACATGAGGAGCAGCAGATGGGCAGAAAAAATGTGCCGTTTAGTTTGACAGGTCCGGCTTTATGCGCTGGATGTAAGGCAGGGCAGAGCCATTGGCTGCTCCAGGGAGGGTGTGGGCACTGCCCATTCTCCTAGGACAGGGTTTCCTCCCGACCTTGGGGTTGTTTATCCATTGATTTATCCATTAATTTATTTACCTATCCATTTATTGATTGATCTATCTTTGTCTGTTTATCATTTTGTCTATTTATCTATTCGTCTAATTCTTTTTTCTGTCTAAGATTACAAAAAATGGCTTCTATATATATAGTTCCATCTATATATGTTTCCACCTATCTACTATCTATTATCTATCTACCTAGCTACCTATCTGTCTGTCATCGGTATCACCTTTCTCTGCCCCACCTACCACACACACACACACACACACACACACACATATATTTATATCTGTAATCTTTCTCTATCACCTCTCTCTCTCTCTCTCTCTCTCTCCTACCTACCAACACACACACACACATGCTGGGGGATTCTGGGAGTGGAAGCCCTCCCCTCTTAAAGCAGGCAGGCTGGGGGATTCTGGGAGTGGAAGCCTTTCCCTCTTAAAGCAGGCAGGCTGGGGGATTCTGGGAGTGGAAGCCCTCCCCTCTTAAAGCAGGCAGGCTGGGGATTCTGTGGAAGCCCACCCCTCTTAAAGCAGGCAGGCTGGGGGATTCTGGGAGTGGAAGCCTTTCCCTCTTAAAGCAGGCAGGCTGGGGGATTCTGGGAGTGGAAGCCCTCCCCTCTTAAAGCAGGCAGGCTGGGGGATTCTGGGAGTGGAAGCCCACCCCTCTTAAAGCAGGCAGGCTGGGGGATTCTGGGAGTGGAAGCCCACCCCTCTTAAAGTTGCAAGATTGAAAAACACTGATAAGAGCCACTTTCTGCGCTGAGCCAGGAACTGGCCTGATTCCTCCTTTCTTACATCCTCGAGAAGGAAACCTGGGTCGGTCCATTTTTAGATTAATTCCTTAATATCTTGCAGCGAGTACGAAGAGAGGCCAACAGATGGCTGAAGGGATGCAGTCAGCAATTTGCAATCTTTGGCCAGAGAGGGAAAAAATAGACCACACCGTGGCTTATGGGCTGGGGGGAGGTCACTTCTATGGGCCCCATCAACCCTAAGACATGCGTCACTGGCTGCTACCTCACCTGGCCAGAGGGGGACCCCTCTTTTGGGGGGCAGCCCCTCAAATTTTGGAACCCTGCTATCATATCCGTCCCCAGTCCTTCCTTTCTCTAGACTGGCCATTCCCAGTTCCTGTCCTTTGACCCTTGAAATATGAATGGTCACCAGTCACCCTTGGGCTAGCGGGGGTGTCCTTCCTGATGTCCATCACCTCAAGTCTCTGCCCACCCCCCCCCCCAAGCTGCCCCATGGAGAACGTTCCTCCAGGCCTTCCTGTCCTCTACCATCTTCTGGAGTCCATTTAACCTCACGCCAACTGCTTTGGTGACTCCTTCTCTGCCATCCCCTTCTTCTTCTTTTGCCCTCAATCGTTCCCAGCATTCATGTCATGCCCCCGTCAGAGTCTGAATCCGAGGAGGAAGATGAACAACTGACAGGGAGCAGGAGTTGGCTGTGGAGGAAACTGGGGAAGGGCAAAGTCCAAGCTGGGCAGAGCAGGGCAGGACAAAGGAGAAGGAGTTCAGAGAAAGACCCAGGCCCATCCACCCCTCTTCATCCTAGGGCACACAGGGAGGAACGGAGAAGGGAGCAACAAGGGTTGCGTGGCTTACGGGGGAGGAAAGGGCCCTGATTCCCTTCATTAGCCACAGCTAGGAAGAGAGTTTAAAAGAGATGCAAACTGAGTGCAGCATCTACTGGTAACAAATGTGAGTTTATCTTGTGTTGACTTTGCTTATCTGTGATCCTGGCATCTTCCCAACCATATTGAGTTATTGCCGTGCCTTCACACCTGGAATTCTTGCTCCTGCCCTGCGGGACTAATTACCTCATTTTGCCTGGATTGGACTTTAAGTTACAGTTTTTGTTGACCAAGTTTTGGACTTGATTCTCTGCGGCCAAAGGCTGTTCCTGGGAGAGTTTTTCTCCAGCCCAGAAGGTAACCAGGACATTGGGGGGGCAAAGTTGGAACTAATAAAGGGACTCCTACAGATTTCTGACTGTGTTGCCTTTGTGCCATGCCCCTTTGGGTCATTACAATTTGGCTCTTCTCCAGCAAGTCCTTCTTCCTTCCCATGAGGTGGCCAAAGTCTATGAGTTTCATCTTCAGGATCTGGCCTTCTAAAGAGCAGTCAGGGTGGATCTCCTCTGGGACTGACCGGTTGGATGGCCTTGCAGTCCAAGGGATTCACAGGAGTCTTCTCCTCCAGCCCCAGAGTTCAAAGGCCTCCATTCTTTGGCACTCAGCCTTCCTTACGGTCCAACTTTCACAGCCACACATTGCCACTGAGAAAACCAGAGCCTGGGCTCTATGCACTTTGGTTGGCAGGGGGATGCCTCGGTTTTTTGCTTCTTCTAATTCTGCTAATTGCTTCCTTGTAAAGGTTGCCGTTTAACATTATCTTATCTTCATCCGATGTTCACACCTCCAACCTCTCCTGCAAATGAGCCTTCTTCCTTCCAGCCTCCTCCCTCCCTCCCTCCCACCCACCCAGCCAAACCCCTCTTCATGCCTGCCCGAGTTTTCCCACGCCAGGACGTAGCTCCAATTTTATTTATTTATTTATTTGACATCATTGGCACTTTGCGGGGGCTCAAACTGAGAGAGACAGACAGACAGACAGACAAAGAGAGAGATTAAGAGAGAGACAGAGAGACAGAGACAGACAGAGAGACAGAGAGAGAGAGAGAGAGAGACAGACAGACAGACAGAGACAGAGAGAGACAGAGAGACAGAGAGACAGAGACAAAGACACACAGAGAGAGACAGAGAGACAGACAGAGGCAGAGAGAGACAGACAGACAGAGACAGACAGACAGACAGAGAGAGAGAGAGACAGACAGACAGACAGAGGCAGAGGCAGAGAGAGAGAGAGACAGACAAAGAGAGAGATTGAGAGAGAGACAGAGAGAGACAGAGACAGACAGAGACAGAGAGACAGAGACAGAGAGAGACAGACAGACAGAGACAGGCAGGCAGGCAGGCAGACAAAGAGAGAGATTGAGAGAGAGAGAGAGAGAGAGGCAGAGAAAGAGAAAGACAGAGACAGAGAGACAGAGACAAAGACAGAGAGAGAGAGAGAGAGAGAGACAGACAGACAGACAGACAGAGACAGAGACAGACAGACAGATAGACAGACAAAGAGAGAGATTGAGAGAGAGAGAGAGAGAAACAGAGACAGAGGCAGAGAGAGAGAGACAGACAGAGACAGACAGACAGACAAAGAGAGAGATTGAGACAGAGACAGACAGACAGACAGACAGACAGACAGACAAAGAGAGAGAGAGAGAGACAGACAGACAGAGGCAGAGAGAGAGAGAGACAGAGACAAAGACACAGAGAGAGAGAGAGATGTGATTCAGGCATTCCACGCCACTTAATAAATTACCCAAAGATTAGCTGTTTCGGGGGCAGAGAAAGAAATTATGAGATTTAACATTTTGTAATAACAACAATTAGTTGTTAAACAGCATTTTTCCTTAAGAAGAGGAAGGGGAAAAAGGCAAAAGGCAAAAAGTAAATTAATTCTGCTAATTAGCTGTCAAGCATCAAAGCAAGTGAAGCGGGAGGGCGGAGGGAGGGCTTCGTATGCAAACTGGCACATGTGCCAATGTGCCCTCGCCATGCGCGGAGGGGCACTCCGAGCCCAGCTTCGCTCTCCCATCTTCCGATTTGAAGGGGAAACGGAGCTGTCAACATATTTTTTTCAGCAATGGTTTCCTGTAAAGCCCCCTCCTGACTTTCCTTCCCTCTTGCAACGTGGCTGGGAATGCTGGGATTTGTATTAGCGCTTCCAGAGAGCATGACATTGGATCAGTTTCGTCCGAGAAGGGGAATTCTTGTCGGGGTTTTGGAAGAAGGCAACTGTGATCAGGACAATCAGTTTCGGGAAGTGATGAAGGGTGTTGGCTTGGAAACCAGGAGACGGTGAGTTCTAGTCCTGCCTTAGGCATGAAAGCCAGCTGGGTGACTTTGGGCCAATCACCAGGAGATGGGAGTTCTAGTCCCACTTTAGCCATGAAAGCCGGGTGGGTGACTTTGGGCCAATCACCAGGCGACGGTGAGTTCTAGTCCTGCCTTAGGCATGAAAGCCAGCTGGGTGACTTTGGGCCAATCACCAGGAGACGGGGAGTTCTAGTCCCGCCTTAGCATGAAAGCCAGCTGGGTGACTTTGGGCCAATCACCAGGAGACGGTGAGTTCTAGTCCCACTTTAGGCATGAAAGCCAGCTGGGTGACTTTGGGCCAATCACCAGGAGACGGTGAGTTCTAGTCCCGCCTTAGGCATGAAAGCCAGCTGGGTGACTTTGGCCAATCACCAGGAGACGGTGAGTTCTAGTCCCGCCTTAGGCATGAAAGCCAGCTGGGTGACTTTGGGCCAATCACCAGGAGACAGTGAGTTC
>SOZL01000082.1:24199-75999 GCA_009733165.1 Naja naja | reverse complement strand
TGGACTGCAACCGCACTGAAAAAAATGTGGCAGCTGGAGGTTTTTAACAAAATTACCAACCTTTGGCTTTGCTCTGCTTCTCCAACGCACCACTGCAGATGCATTCTAGGCACCGGCCCCACAGGTCCACCCCATTGAGCCTGCTGCACCAGAGGCACTTGCCCAAGCAAGTCCAAGTGGAGTGGTGCAGCAGTCAATGGGGTGAGCCTGCATGGCCAGTGCCTAGAACGCGGCAGCGGTAGCGCATTGGAGAAGCAGAGCAAAGCCAGAGGTTGGTAATTTTCTCTACAAAAAAACCTCCAGATGCCGCATGCTTTTTTTTCAGTGCAGCTGGACTCCAGTTGCACTGAAAAAAACGCATGGCACCTAGAGGCTTTTTGCAGTGAAAATTACCGACCTCCGGCTTTGCTTGCTCCGCTTCTCCAACGCGCCGCTGTGGCCCTCAGTGAATGTTGCACATGTGCAATAAGGACTGACTGGGCAGGGAACAGAGGAGTGGGCGGAGAGGAGCAGGGCCAGCCAGGGGCCCATTTTACCAGTTCTCCAAACTACTGGGTACGGTAATGAACTGGTAGAATCCCACCCCTGCGAGGGGCCTACCTCCAGCGCCCCCCTGCCACCTCTTAGCACCCCTCTGCTGGCCCCCTTGCCTCTTAGTGCCCCCCTTAAGGCATCCCACCACCCCAGGGGTGGTACATACTTGGGAACCACTGGATTAGAGATTGGATAGTATTAGAAAATAGAAGAGCCTTGCAGTTAGAAGGCCATGACTTGCAACAAGGATGGCATGTGTTCCTATGGCCTGACAAGCCAGGCTTACACAGACACTTTCAACAACATAGAATTAGGCAAGCACTATTTAAGATCTGGAATAAAACTAAAAAGCAGATATATTTAGAAATGCCAAATTGGATATCAATATTAGAGGCAGTAACACATCCAAATTTATTAAAACAAGGGAAAGCTATTATTTATAAAGATGCCTTAAACGAAGATGGAGAGTTAAAAACTAGACAGGACTTAAAGCAACAGGGGATGGAGTTGGAGTGGTGGGAATATCTACAGATACAAGCAAGGTATAAAAAGGATAAAAAAGAATGGGGGATTAACATGCAAGAAACAGTTTTAGACAAAATTCTATTGGGACCAGAGGACAAATTAATAGGGAAAATGTTCAAATTTCTATTAGCCTACAAATTAGAAGAACAGATAAAGGAGACAATGGTAGTATGGGCTAGAGATTTCGGGCATAGTATCAAATTGGATCAATGGCAAACAGTATGGGAAAGGAATAAAAAGATTACCCTGGCCACTGCATATAAGGAAAATGTACTTAAAATGTTTTATCAATGGCATCTTCCACCAGCCAGATTGGCTAAGATGTACAAAAGCCAGTCCCCAAATTGTTGGAAATGCTCAGTGGAACAGGGAACATATTACTATGCCTGGTGGAGCTGCAAAAAAAGTGCAAGAGTTTTGGCTTAGGACAGGGAAGTGTTTGGAGGAAATGTTGGGTTTTAAGTTAGATCATGTACCAGATTGTTTTTATTAGGCATCATATAAAAATACAATAAGGATGAGCTATATTTGATTATACATGTTATTACTGCAACAAGAATAGCATTTGCCCAGAACTGGAAGGAGAAAGACATACCGAGTGAAGACGAAGTAATAAACAAAATTCTGATATGCGCTGAAATGGACAAGCTAACTTTAGAGATGAAAAACAAAGACAAGTTGGAATATTATGCAATCTGGAATAGATTTTACCACTGGTGGGGGCAGAAAGGAAGGTCTTAAGTTGGGAAAAGAGTTGTTGAGAGGGCAAATGAGTGTATGAGATGAAAATAGAACCAATGATTCTGGAAAATGCAATATATGAACGAACAAATGTATATATGTATACATTTGAATAATTGTAGGTCTTGGTGTATTCGGGTCTTGTCCCGTGTAAGATTGAGAATACCTTGGCAACGCGTTTGATGAAATCTCATCCGTCATCTTCAGGCTGGTGTCTTCAGCTTCGTTCTCCTGGGAGAAGTGTGTGATTGTGGCTGTTTTTCCCTTTTAAACTCTAGAGTTGGCTGTGTTGTTACTTCTTGATTGGTTTGTGGAGTTGATGTATGCAGATTGGATGGATTTTTCCTGAGACCCTGTGTGGCTGAGGTGCTGGCTGTGTGTCTCTCAGCCTTTTGTGTTGTAACGACCTGGGTAATGGGCTGTGTGATGACCTTCTGAGTTCTATTGTTGTGACGTCCTGGGTGTGGTGCTGTAATCTCCTGGGTCGTTGTCTGTGCTGCAACCTCCTGATGTTTTGTGTTGTGATCTCCTGAGTTCTGTGATGTAGTATCCTGGGTGGAAGGCTGTGATGTGGCATTCTGGGGCCTTGGTTTGGCTCCGAGTTTGAGGTCTGGCTATGTGTTTATAAGCGTGTGTCAGTTTGCTTAGTTTGGGGTTGGAGGGGGTGTAGCAGCTGGTGTTGCAGCCATGGTCTGGTTTCTGGATGGTGGTTGCCTTTCATCTGTGGCGTGGGCTTGGGTTTGAGTCTGGTGAAGGAGATTGGTGGTGGCATCATGTGTTATTTTGGGTCCAGTGTTGGTTTTCGTGGCTGGGACTTGTTTGTTGATTAGGGCTAGTTTCCAGATGTCTGGTAGGCGGAAGTATCATCCCGTTTATTCATGTTATGGGGTGTTTCTCTATTTCAATGGCTTCCTAATTATTCTCTTGTTGAAGTGTTCAGTATTGGAGATAAGTTTGGATCCCTCAAAATCAATTTCATGTCCTGTGGCTTTAAGGTGCTGGAAAAGGGAGGAAGTTTTTCTTCTTTTCTGACTGCGTTCTTGTGTTCTGCGATGTGTGCTTATTCTCCTGTTGGTTTGTCCAATGTATGTGGCTGGGCAAATTTTGCATGGTATTTTATAAACTCCTTGGTTTTCTAGCTGGATCTTGTCTTTGGGGTTTCTTAAGATGTTGGCTATTTTTGGTCAGTGCCAAAGGCTGTCCTGATATTGTGTTTGTGGAGAATTTTGCTGATTTTATCTGTGGTGCCTTTGATGTAAGGGAGGAGGCGATGCCATTGTCCTGTTCTGTGTCTTGGTTTTGGGGAGTCTCCTTGGATTAGGTTGGTGATTGTGCTTCTTTGGAATCCATTGGACATTAATACATTAGTGAGGGTGTGTAATTCTGTTCTCAAGTGGTCTTTGTCAGCTAGGCTTGGTTCTGGAGATGAGGGTCTTGGCTACGAGTTGATCTGTGCCGGGTGGTGATGGGATTGTGCATTTAAGTAGCGGTTAGTGTGTGTCTTTTTCTGGTAGATGGTGTGTCCTAGGGAGCCGTTGGGTTTTTTGTAAATTTGAATAATTGTATATAGGAAAATATATATCTGTGTGATATTTACCAAAAGTTATGTCAAACCGGTTTCACTACATTCAATGTTTTTAACTGTTTTCTTCAATAAAATATAAAAAAGAGAGAAAAGAAAACAAGCACCATCAAATGTCCCTAAAAAAGTAGCACCGTCAAATGCTTCTGTGATAGATAGAAAAACACCCCAAACCTCCCTAGGAAAAAAAGAAGAGGTTGGTGATAGGAGATTCAATTCTCAAGGGATCAGAACCAGCTGTCTGTAGACCAGACAGTCAATCCAGAGGAGTATGTTGTCTCCCTGGAACTAAAATCAAAGATGTGGCTGAGAACCTAACCAGAATAATAAAACTCACAGACTACTACCCGTTTCTACTACTACATGCAGGGATAAATGACACAAAAAAGGACTTGAAAACAATATTGAGTGATTACAAGCAACTAAGCAAGAAAGTCAAGGACTTGGGTGCACAAGTAGTTTTTTCATCTGTACTGACAACGAAAGGACAACATCCAGTAAGAGAACAAAGAATTCTAGAAGTGAACCCCTGGCTAAAGGGTTGGTGTCGCCTAAAAAACTTAAGATTCCCTGACCATGGTCTGTACTATCTCCATGATGGGCTTCTGGCAAGTGATGGGTTGCACCTCACAAAGACTGGGAAGAATGTTTTTGGAAAACAACTGGCTCAACTTATCAGGAGGGCTTTAAATTAAAATTGAGGGGGGATGGTGACCAATCTTTAAGATCTCCAGGACCTAATTCCAAGCAAAAACCCATAGAAAGCAAGTCAAATAATGAAGCATTTATTTATTTATTTATTTATTTATTTATTTATTTAATTTGACTTGTATGCCGCCCCCTCTCCAAAAGGACTCAGGCGGCTCACAGCTAAAACATAACAATAAATAATTACCTAAAACCAGATTAAATGAAAACAAGTCAAATACAAAATTTAAAACCCCAAAGTTAAAACAACCATCAAGCCTCCCCAGGAGGTCAGCACAGCCCAGACTGTGTAAATAACCAGGTCTTTAAATCGTGGTGGAAGGTGCGGAGATCGGGGGCCAGCCGGAGCTCTGGCGGAAGCTGATTCCATAAAGTGGGAGCCGCCACAGAATAGGCCCTCCCCCGGGTCACCGCCAAATGACATTGAGTCGCAGACGGCACCCCGAGCCCCCGCTGCGCCACAGGGCGGTTGGTATTTGATGCCGGCAGGAGTTGTTCTCATAAATACCCTGGACCCATGCCTTGTAGGACTTTGAATGTTAACACAAGAACCTTGAATCTCACCCGGAATACAACCGTAGCCAATGCAGGTCGCAGGAGGGGTGTAATATGGGAGTACCAGGAAGCTCCCATCACTACCCGCGCGGCTGCATTCTGCACCAGCTGGAGCCTCCGGGTGGTATGCAAGGGCAGTCCTAAATAGAAAGCATTACAGTAGTCGAAGTCGGAAATAACGAGTGCCTGAGTGATGGCAGGGCATCTCGGTCCAGGTATGGGCGCAAATGGCGAACCAGCCGGATCTGGGCAAAGGGCCCCCTGGCCACGGTTCCCACCTGATCCTCCAACTTGAGCCATGGGTCCAGTAGGACCACCAGATTCTGTGCCCTGTCCACGGAGGGCAACACCTCCTCCCCCATGACCAAAGATGGAACCTCAAAGCTGGTCCGAGATGTCGGTATGCACAACCACTATGCACAACTCAAGAATCTTGGGAAACTCTGAAAAGTAAGATCATAAAAGCTCAGACCAGCACAATACCACTGAGAAAAAAAACAAGAAACACAAGAAGAAACCAGCATGGCTACATAAAGATCTCTCTGGCAAATTGAAAGACAAAAAGGCCAAGTACAAAAAATGGAAAGAGGGACACAAAACTAAGGCAGAATATCAGCAGATAGCCAGAATCTGCAAAGATGAAGTCAGGAAAGCAAAGGCTGAGAATGAACAAAGACTTGCAACAAAAGTCAAAGATAATAAAAAAAATTCTTCCAACATATAAATAACAAGAAAAAAATCAAGGAAACGGTCGGTCCACTAAAGAGAGAAGACAGCAAGAAAGGAACAGGCAACAGAGAGAAAGTAGAGCTGCTTAACTCATTCTTTGTTTCGGTCTTCGCACAAAAAGAAACTATAGCCCATCCTACCAAAAATATAACTGTAAAAAACAGACTAGAAATAAAAGTTGAAATAAGCAAAAAAAAAAAAGAGAACATTTATCTGATCTTGATGAATACAAACCACCGGGGCCTGACAGATTACATCCCAGAGTTCTAAAGGAGCTGGCGGATGTCATCTCAGAACCACTGCACCACATCTTTCAAAAATCCTGGAGCACCGGGGAACTAGCAGAGGACTGGAAAAGAGCTGATGTGGTTCCCATCTTCAAAAATGGAAAAAAAACCCAGACCAATCAACCTAACATCAATACCTGAGAAGATATTGGAAAAGATAATAAAAAAACAGATCTGTAAACATCTAGAAACGAGTAAAGTAATAATTATTTATTTTATTTATTCATTTAATTGGATTTATATGCCGCCACATCTCCGAGGGGACTTGGGGTGGCTTACATAGAAATATATAAACAATAAATACAACATTTATCAAAATCTAATCCAATTATAAAATCAAATTAAAATACCCTTGAATTAAAATTCCCAACCCTGCTCAGTCCAGGCCGGCCTGTGCAAACAGCCAAGTCTTGAGATCACGGTGGAAGGAGCACAGGTCCAGGGCCAAACACAGCTCCAGGGGTAGCTGATTCCAAAGGGTGGGCGCCCCCACAGAGAAGGCCCTCCCCCGGGGGACTGCCAACCGACACTGTCTGGCCCGGCACCCCAGGAGGAGCCTGCCTGTGGGAGATGCAGGGATTAGACCTTGATGCTGGTAGGAGGTGCTCCTGCAAGTACCCTGGAGCTGAGCCATGCAGGGCTTTATAGGTTAATACCAGAACCTTGAATCTTACACGGAGGGCAACTGGCAACCAATGAAGATCGCGCAGGAGGGGTGTCACATGGGAGAATCGGGCCACTCCCATCACCGCCCACGCGGCCGCATTCTGTACCAGTTGAAGCCTCCGTATAGTCCCCAGGTAGAGAGCATTGCAGTAGTCAAGATGGGAGGCAATGAGCGCATGAGTGACCATGCGTAGGGAATCTCGGTCCAAGTAGGGGTGCAACTTGTGCACCAGGCGAACCTGGGTGAAAGCCCCCCTGGTGACGGCTCCCACCTGCTCCTCCATACTGCGCTGTACATCCAGGAGGACACCCAAGTTGCGCACCCTATCCACGGGGGGCAACACCTCTCCCCCCCTGACCAAAGATGGAATTTCTTGAATCCGAGATGCCGGTATGCACAGCCACTCAGTCATGTCTGGGTTGAGCCGGAGCCTGTTCCTCCCCATCTAGATCCGCACCACCTCCAGGTACTGGAAGAGCACGGGGAGGGCATCACTGAGGTGGTCCGGGGTGGAGATGTAAAGCTGGGTATCATCAGCATATTGATGATACCTCACCCCGAAACCACGGATGATCTCACCCAGCGGCTTCATTTACATTTTCTTATGTCCTCTCCAGCTATATTTAATGGGGTTGTGGTAGGCCCAAAGACTCAATTGATGTCAACTTTTTTGACGTCTGTATTGATTTCTCTTGACATCCACACCATGTCAATTCTTGAATATGATTCGTGTCTATTTGAATAGTGAGTAAATTGTCGTACCTCCAGTACCTCCTTTCTTTAAATAAGTCTTGTAGGTC
The DNA here is from genome assembly GCA_009733165.1 of Naja naja. Taxonomy (NCBI): domain Eukaryota; kingdom Metazoa; phylum Chordata; class Lepidosauria; order Squamata; family Elapidae; genus Naja; species Naja naja. The sequence goes on along the minus strand of SOZL01000082.1, from coordinate 68,871 downwards.
TAGATCCTCAACCATATCAAAAAATGTTCTGGGTAATGTTCTTCTATTTCCTTTCTTTACTTCATTACTTTATTTCATTACTTTTATAGTCTAATTCTTTGTCTACTATGGCATTAAAATCCTTGAAAGAGGCTGTGGTGAAACCCCTCCTGAAGAAGCCTGCTCTGGACCCAGCCATTTTAAACAACTTCCGTCCAGTCTCCAACCTTCACTTTTTGGGTAAGGTTGTTGAGAGCGTGGTGGCTCAGCAGTTTCCGCTTTTCCTAGAGGAAGCAGACTATCTAGATCAATTGGGCTTCCGGCCTGGGTTTAGCATGGAGACGGCATTGGTCGCTCTGGTGGATGATCTCTGGAGGGCACGGGACAGGGGATTGAGGTGCCTCAAGGGGTTGGGAGTAGGAGGCACTGTTTTGCAGTGGTTCTCCTCCTACCTTTCGGGGCATTTGCAATCGGTGTTGGCGGCGGGGCAGAGGTCGACCCCGAGGGCTCTCACTTGTGGGGTCCCTCAGGGGTTGGTCCTCTCGCCCCTCTTGTTCAACATTTATATGAAGCCATTGGGTGAGATCATCCGGGGTTTTGGGGTGAGGTATCATCAGTACACTGATGATACCCAGTTGTATATCTCCACCCCAAACCAAATCAGTGATGCCCTCTCCATGATATCCCGTTGTCTGGATGCGATAGAGATTATTGGGGACAGACCAGTGGTTCTCATGGTTGCCAGGAACAGCCTGGGTCAAACAGCTCTTGTTCCTGATGTTGTGTGTAGTAGAAGGACTAGCCTTCATCCCCTGTGTGATGCCTCTGCTCGGACAGCTGGTTAAAGGCGAATAGGGATTGGGAAAGAGTTGATCATCTTAAGAGGACCTTTGGGAAGTAGGCTTCCCAAGGTCCTCGAGGGGGGGATGAAGGAGCAGCTGTTCTGTCAGCAGGAGAGAAAAATCACCCTGCTGCTCAGCCACTCAGTCTTGTCTGGGTTGAGCAGGAACCTGTTCCTCCCCATCCAGATCTGCACCACCTCCAGGCACTGGGAGAGCACGGGGAGGGCATCACTGAGGTGGCCTGGGTTGGAGATGTAAAGCTGGGTATCATCAGATGATCTCGCCCAGCGGCTTCATATAAATGTTGAATAGGAGGGGAGAGAGGACCGACCCCTGAGGGACCCCACAAGTGAGAGCCCTCGAGTCGACCTCTGCCCCTGCCAACACTGGATTGGCGAGCCCCTGAGAGGTAGGAGGAGAACCACCGAAGAACGGTGCCTCCCACCCCCAAACCCCCAAGGCGCTGCAACAGGATACCATGGTCAATGGTATCGAAAGCCGCTGAGAGATCTAATAGGACTAAGACAGAGGAATAACCCCTGTCCCGAGCCCTCCAGAGATCATCCATCAGCGCGACCAATACCATCTCCGTGCTGTATCTGGGCCTGAAACACAATTGGCACGGATCTAGGTAATCTGCTTCCTCCAGGAACCTCGGAAGCTGGGAAGCCACACATTAGCTCAACAACCTTCACCATAAAGCTTAAGGTTGGAGACTGGATGAAAGTTGTTCAAAACGGCTGGGTCCAAGTTGTAGCTTTTGAGGAGGGGCCTCACCACCACCTCTTTCAAGGTGGCAGGGAAAAACCCCTCCCGCAGTGAAGTGTTGGTAACTGCCTGGAGCCAGCCACACGCCTCCCCACGGGCAGCATAAACTAACCAGGAGGGACATGGGTCCAACCGCCACATAATCCTGTCCACTGTATCTGAGGATACAGGGTCAAACTCCTCCTAGATGACATCAACAAGACTCGCCATTGACTCCACGCATCACTCAAGCCAGTTGGTGTCCAACCCGTCCGGATCCGAAAGATCTTTTCCAACAGATGTTGACCAAACTCCTTGGCTCATCCCTGCAAAGGGTCTACCCCCACCTCCCGATTAAGGAGGGAGCGGCTGAACCCAAACAGGGCAGCCGGTGATTGTAGATGCAATGAGTGGGAGAAGTAGGATCTCTTCACCACTCTCATCGCTTCCAGGTAGGTCCTCAAAAGGACCTCAACTGGGCTCAGTTGATTCGGACCGAGGACCTCCAACTGCTCTCTAGGCCCCTCTGGCATTTCATTTCCCGTAGTCTGCGGGTGTAAACCAGGGGCAGGGATCAAGGCCGGGTTAAGGGTCAGGACAACCTGCCGAAAGCCCCAGAGGCCTGCTGCCAGGCTTCCGCTAGGGCCTCAGCCGAGTTGTAGGGCCAGGGAGAGTAATCCGGGCACCGCTCTGGAACCGTTCAGGGTCCATCAGGCACCTGGGGCGGAACCACCTCATTAGCAGTCAGCATGGGTTTGTTAAAAACAGATCATACCAAACCAATCTTATTTCATTCTTCAGCATAGTGACTAAATTAGTATCTTTTTATTTATTTATTTATTTGATGGCAGTTCTGTGTTGCCCTATCTCCCAAAGGACTCAGGGCGGCTTACAATGATAAAAAATATAATACAAATATTAAAAAACAATTAAATTTGAAATCCCAATAACCAATTAAAATTAATAAAACTGTCAGTAAAACCCCATCCCCTCCATCAGTCCAGGTCGGCAAGCTGGAAAAGCCATGTTTTCAGGCCTAACGAAGGATTGGAGGTCCACCCAAAGCTCCAGGGGGAGCTGATTCCATAGGGTGGGTGTTCCCACAGAGAAGGCCCTACCCCTAGGGGTCACCAGCCGACATTGTCTGGCTGACAGCACCCCAAGGAGGCCCTGCCTATGGGAGCGCACGGGACGTTGGGAAGTCATTCCAGGCAGCAGGGTCTCCCACAAATACCCCGGTCCTAAGCCATGAAGGGCTTTATAGGTCAATACCAGCACCTTGAATCTCACCCAGAGGGCAACTGGTAACCAGTGCAGCTCACACAGGAGGGGTGCAACATGGGAGTATTGGGACACTCCCATTACAACCCACGCAGCCGCATTCTGGACCAGTTGAAGCCTCCAAGTGGTCCTCAAGGTCAGCCCCATGTAAAGAGCATTGCAGTAGTCTACACGGGAGGTAACGAGCGCATGAGTGACGGGCGAAAGAACCGACCCCTGGGGCACCCCACAAAGGAGGGGCCTTGGGGCTGATCTCTGCCCCCCCATCAACACCACCTGCATCACCTGAGAGGTAGGGAGGAGAACCACCAGAAAAGTGCGCCCCCAACCCCAACCCTCAAGTAGGATACCATGGTCGATGGTATCGAAAGCCGCTGAGAGATCTAATAGGACCAGGACAGAGGACAGAGGAATAACCCCTATCCCATGCCCTCCAGAGATCATCCACCAGTGCGACCAATGTCATCTCCGTGCTATACTCGGGCCTGAAACCCGATTGGTACGGATTGGTAGTAGACCAGCGAAATACTGTGGACATAATATACTTAGACTTCAGCAAGTCATTTGACAAAGTAGAACACCACCTACTTCTTGGGAAGCTAGAAAAAAGTGGAATAGATAGCACCACCACCAGATGGATTCACAACTGGCTGACAAACCGTACTCAACGAGTAGTCCTTAATGGGTCTAAGTCTACATGGAGGGAAGCAAGTAGTGGGGTGCCACAAGATTCCGTCTTAGGCCCAGTACTCTTCAATATCTTCATAAATAACTTAGATGAGGGAACAGAAAGGGAACTTAACAAATTTGTGGATGAGACTAAGCTGGCAGGGATAGCTAACACCAGTGGTGGGATTCAAAAACTTTTACCACTAGTTCAGTGGGCGTGGCTTGGTGGGTGCGCTTTGTGCACGTACACACACTTTGCGTGCACACGTGCGCCAAACACGCATTTTGCGCAGGCACAGAGGTGTTCCAACTCACCTCCTGCAAGCCTGCACTCTCCCGGTTGCTTCTGCAGCTGCGCTTCAAAAGCAGAAGATAAAGGTGAGTATGGGAGCCCGGGCGGGCGGGCGGGCCCAACAGCAGAGCAGTGGCGAGAACCAGTTCGGTGTCCGCTGCTCATCGCCGCTACCGGCTTGGCAGAACCAGGCTGAACAGGTAGCATAACACCACTGCCTAACACCCAAGAAGATAGGCTCAAGATCCAGGTGGTTCTTGACAGACTTGAACACTGGGCCTTATCTAACAAAATGAAATTTAATGTACAGAAAAGTAAAGTCTTACAGTGCAAGAAAAACCAAAAGTACACATATAGACTGGGTGAAACCAGGCTTAATAGCAGTAACTGTGAGAGGGATCTTGGAGTCTTAGTAGACAACTAGTTAAATATGAGTCAGCAGTGTGCAGCAACAGCCAAAGTGCCAATGCAATCCTTAATTGCATTAACAGTGGGATACAATCAAGATCAAGATTTCTGACAGTGAGAACAATCAACCAATGGAACAGTTTGCCTTCGGAAGTTGTGGGAGCTTCATCACTGGAAGCTTTCAAGAAGAGATTGGAATGCCATTTGTCAGAAATAGTGTCTCCTGCTTGGGTGAGGGGTTGGACTAGATGACCTACAGGGTCCCTTCCAACTCTGTTAATCTGTAAGAAGACATGATGAAAATTCTTTAATTTCACAAAATACAGTTGTGCTCATAAGTTTACATACCATGGCAGAATTTATGATTTCTTGGCCGTTTTTCAGAGAATATGAATGATAACACAAAAACTTTTCTTTCACTCATGGTTAGTGGTTGGCTGAAGCCATTTATTATCAATCAACTGTGTGTACTCTTTTTAAATCATAATTTATTTATTTATTTATTAATGGGATTTATATGCCGCCCTATCTCCCGAAGGACTCAGGGTGGCTCACAACAATAAAAACATACAATACAAAATTAAAATTTAAAAATATTAAATAGAAATCCCAAAAAACATTAATTAAAGCCAGCAACAGCGAATATACACTAATAAAACCAATTAAAAAAACCCCCTCAGACCAGGTTGGTCTGTTGAAATAACCATGTCTTCAGGTCACGACGGAAGGATCGAAGGTCAGGGGCCATCCACAGCTCCAAGGGCAGCTGATTCCACAGGGTGGGTGCCCCCACAGAGAAGGCTCTCCCCCTGGGGGTCGCCAGCCGACACTGTCTGGCCGACGGCACCCTGAGGAGGCCCTGTCTATGGGAGCGCATGGGACGCTGGGCAGCCGTTACTGGCAGTAGATGTTCCTGCAAATAACCCGGCCCTAAGCCATGTAGGGCTTTATAGGTAATTACCAGCACCTTGAATCTCACCCGGAGGGCAACCGCAACCAATGCAGTTCATGCAGGAGGGGTGTAATATGGGAGTATCGGGATACTCCCATCACATCCTACGCGGCCGCATTCTGCACCAGTTGAAGCCTCTGAGTGGTCCGCAAGGGCAGCCCCATGTAGAGAGCATTGCAGTAGTCTACAGGAGGTAATGAAGCGATGAGTAACCGCACGAAGGCAGCATCGGTCCAGATAGGGATGCATCTGGCGCACCAGGCGAACCTGGGCAAATGCCCCCCTGGTCATGGTTCCCACCTGATCCTCCAAACTGAGCCATGCATCCAGGAGGATGTGCAAGTTGCACACCCTATCTACGGGGGGCAACACCTCTCCCCCCATAGCTAAAGGTGGAACATCCTGGATAACTCGAGATGCCGGTACATACAGCCACTTGGTCTTAGTCGGGTTGAGCCAGAGCCTGTTCCTCCCCATCCAGACCCATACTGCTTCCAGGCATCGGGACATCACGTCGAGGGCGTCACTGGGTTGGTTTGAGGTGGAGATAAAAAGCTGGGTATCATCAGCATACTGATGATACCTCACCCCAAAACCATGGATGATCTCACCCAGCGGTTTCATATAGATGTTGAACAGGAGGGGAGAGAGGACTGACCCTGGGGCACCCACTGGAGGGGCCTTGGGATCGATCTCCGCCCTGCCAACACCGATCATAACCACCTGAGAGGTAGGAGAACCACCGTAAAACAGTGCCTCCCACTCCCAACCCTCGAGGCGTTGCAGTAAGATACCATGGTCGATGGTATTGAAAGCTGCTGAGAGATCTAATAGGACCAGGACAGAGGAATAACCTCTGTCCCGAGCCCTCCAGAGATCATCCACCAGCTCAACCAATGCCGTCTCTGTGCTGTACCCAGGCCTGAAACCCGACTGATATGGGTCCAGATAATCAGCTCCAGGAACACGAGCTGCTGGGCCACCACACTCTCAACAACCTTCGCAATGAAGCAGAGGTTGGAGATGGGACGAAAGTTGTTCAAAATAGCCGGGTCCAGGGCAGGCTTCTTGAGGAGGGGCCTCACCACCGCCTCCTTCAAGGCGGAGGGGAAGGATCCCTCACTCAAGCGTTGACAACTGCCTGGAGCCAGCCTCGTGTAACCTCCCGGGTGGCATAACCCAGCCAGGAGGGACACAGGTCCAATAAACACGTGGTGGCACTCAGTTTCCCCATGATCCTGTCCACTTCATTCGGAGTCACAGGATCCAATTCTTCCCAAATGGTATCCACAAGACCAGTCGCTTCCCCACTGACAGACCCTGACCAGTCGCATTCCAGACTGGCCCGGATCTGAGCAATCTTGTCTGACAGATGTTGACTAAATTCCTCGGCCCGCCCCCGCAAAGGGTCCTCCCTTGTCTCCTGATTAAGGAGGGAATGGGTGACCCTAAACAGAGTGCCAGGTATCTCTTGAGGGCCGCAATGAGAGCAGAGAAGTAAGCATACTTCGCCGCTCCCATCGCTGCAAGATAAGACCTAGTGAAGGTTCTTAACTGCGATCAGTCAGATTCGGACCGACTGGACATCCAACTGCTCTCTAGGCCCCTCCTCCGACGCTTCATCTCCCGGAGCTCTGCAGAAAACCAGGGAGCCAGCCGGGATCTGCACCGGGTCAGAGGCCGCAAAGGGAACAGGTCCGAGAGCCTCTGAGGCAGCCCTTTGCCAGGCATCCACCAGGGCCTCGGCCGGGCTGTGGGTAAGGGAGACAGGAATCGACCCAAGTGCCATCTGGAACCCTACCGGGTCCATCAGGCGCCTGGGGTGGAACCACCTAATCGGTTCCACCTCCCAGCGATGTGGAGTGGCATATTGAAAAGGCCAGCCAGAGGAGGTAATGATTGGTCCATGACAGGGGTAAGATAGTTGGTGATCCCCCACCAAGAACATTACACCACTACCCAGAGATAAAAACAAGGTCAGGCGTGTGCCCCCCACCATGAGTCGGACCCTGAATTATTTGGGTCAGTTCCATGGCTGTCATGGAAGCCATGAACTCCCAATCCATCCTCGACGCCCCACCCAGAGAAGGCAGATTAAAATCCCCCAGAACAATAAGTCTGGGGAACTCAACCGCCACCCCCGATAGGACATCAAGTAGCTCGGGCAGGGCCGTTGTCACGCAGCTGGGAGAAAGGTACATGAGCAACAGACCCAACTGACCACCAGGGCCCAACCTCAGGAGGAGAGACTCACACCCACCTATCTGAGGGACAGTGACCTCCCGCAAACAAAGAATCTCCCTAATAACAACTGCCACCCCCCCGCCCCTACCCTGGGCTCGAGGTTTGGTGCAGCACACGGAAACCTGGCGGGCACAACTCAGGCAGAGGGACTCCTCCCTCTGGGCCCCACCAAGTCTCTGTAATGCAAGCCAGGTCTGCATCTTCCTCCTTGATCAATTCACAGATGAGGGGAGCTTTGTTCATCACGAACCTGGCATTTACATAAACGAACCTGGGCCCAGTGGCCTGGTCTCCCGTATGCCCAGGGAAATGGGCGGAAACAAGATGGTCGGAGCGCACCACCGCTTGAAGATAGTGGGGGCGTGCTCCCGAGTTCTGATACAGCCCTCTGTTCCTCCATCTCTTGCCATTCCCAATTGCCGTTGGGATTGCAATCCCCGCCCCTTCCCCTAGAGCCCGGCACCCCAACCCCGTTCTCTCCCATTGCACGACCCACTCCTGACCTGGGCTTGAATTGCAATTGGTCCGATGGAACCCCCTCAAGTTCCAACCGGGACCTACATCCCACCCCCTCCCAACCCCTTTAAAAATTTAGTTAAAAATTGGACAACAGTCCCTTAAAACCCCTCATTTTACAACTAAAACCCCTGTTTGCACTATGCCACCTCTTGGGATCCCAGGATCCGTCATTAAGGTAGGCCTTCGATAGTCCAACAGGCCACATTCGGGACAGGGGGACATTCCCCAGGACCTGTAACTCTGCAGTCGAATAAGTCTTTAAGGTCATAATAGTCCATAAAAATGACAACTGAAACTACCCAAATGACCCTGATCAAAAGTTTACATACCCACGTTCTTAATACGGTGTATTGCCCCCTTTAACATCAATGACAGCTTGAAGTCTTTTGTGGTATGTGTGGGTGAGGCTCTTTATCTTCTCAGATGGTAAAGCTGCCCATTCTTCCTGGCAAAAAGCCTCCAGTTCCTGTAAATTCTTGGGCTGTCTTGCATGAACTGCACATTTGAGATCTCCCCAGAGTGGCTCAATGATATTGAGGTCAGGAGACTGAGATGGCAACTCCAGAACCTTCACTTTATTCTGCTGTAGCCAATGACAGGTCGACTTGGCCTTGTGTTTAGGATCATTGTCATGTTGGAATGTCCAAACGTCCCATGGCTTCGGCTGATGAATGCAAATTTTCCTCCAGTATCTTTTGATAACATACTGCATTCATCTTGCCGTCAATTCTGACCAATTTTCCTGTGCTCACATCCCCAAAACATCAGCGATCCACCTCCGTGTTTCACAGTAGGGATGGTGTACTTTTCATCATAGGCCTTGTTGACTCCTCTCCAAATGTAGCATTTATGGTTGTGGCCAAAAGCTCAATTTTGGTCTCATCACTCCAAATGACTTTGTGCCAGAAGGTTTGAGGCTTGTCTCTGTGCTGTTTGGTGTATTGTAAGTGGGATACTTTGTGGCAGTTGCATAGTAATGGCTTTCTTCTGGCAACTCGACCATGCAGCCCATCTTTCTTCCAGTGCCTCCTTATTGTGCATCTTGAAGCAGCCACACCACATGTTTTCAGAGAGTCCTGTATTTCACCTGAGGTTATTTGTGGGTTTTTCTTTGCATCCTGAACAATTTTCCTGGCAGTTGTGGCTGAAATTTTAGTTGGTCTACCTGACCGTGGTTTGGTTTCAACAGAACCCCTCATTTTCCACTTCTTGTTTAGTGTTTGAACACTGCTGATTGGCATTCTCAATTCCTTGAATATCTTTTTATATCCCTTTCCTGTTTTATACAGTTCAACTATCTTTTCCCACAGATCCTTTGACAATTCTTTTGCTTTCCCCATGACTCAGAAGCCAGAAACGTCAGTGCAGCACTGTATGAAAGATGCAAGGGTCTGTCAGGAGTCCAGGAACTCACTGACCTTTTATACACACACACTAATTACAAGCAAACAGATCACAGGTGAGGATGGTTACCTTTAATAGCCATTCAAACCCCTTTGTGCCAACCTGTGTGTATGTTATCAGGCCAAAATCACCAGGGTATGTAAACTTTTGATCAGGGTCTGTTGTCCTGATTTAAAAAGAGTAAACACAGTTGATTGATAATAAATGGCTTCAGCCATACACTAACCATGAGTGAAAGAAAAGTTTTTGTGTTATCATTCATATTCTCTGAAAAATGGCCAAGAAATCCTAAATTCTGCCATGGTATGTAAACTTATGAGCACAACTGTATAGAAAGATTTAACCATAGTTTCAGTTGGAAAATTTGACCATCCTAGACCAAGTCCAAAAACACCAGGGAATTTCTAGAAGCCTGGCACTCTGACAAATCAGCTATCAATAGACACATAGACATTAACAACATCTACAGACTATGCAAAAAAGACTATCACCCAGCTCAAAAAGGAATAAAAATAGGATAGGATAGGATAGGATAGGATAGGATAGGATAGAATAACAGAGTTGGAAGGGACCTTGGAGGTCTTCTAGTCCAACCCCCTGCTTAGGCAGGAAACCCTACACCACTTCAGACAAATGGTTATCCAACATCTTTTTAAAAACTTCCAGTGTTGGAGCATTCACAACTTCTGGAGGCAAGTTGTTCCACTGATTAATTGTTCTAACTGTCAGGAAATTTCTCCTTAGTTCTAAGTTGCTTCTCTCCTTGATTAGTTTCCACCCATTGCTTCTTGTCCTGCCCTCAGGTGCTTTGGAGAATAGCTTGACTGCCTCTTCTTTGTGGCAGCCCCTGAGATATTGGAACACTGCTATCATGTCTCCCCTAGTCCTTCTTTTCATTAAACTAGACATACCCAGTTCCTGCAACCATTCTTCATATGTTTTAGCCTCCAGTCCCCTAATCATCTTTGTTGCTCTTCTCTGCACTCTTTCTAGAGTCTCAACATCTTTTTTACATCGTGGTGACCAAAACTGAATGCAGTATTCCAAGTGTGGCCTTACCAAGGCATTATAAAGTGGTATTAACACTTCACGTGATCTTGATTCTATCCCTCTGTTTATGCAGCCTAGAACTGCGTTGGCCTTTTTGGCAGTTGCTGCACACTGCTGGCTCATATTTAAATTGTTGTCCACTAGGACTCTGAGATTCCTCTCACAGTTACTACTATTGAGCAAGGTACCACATACACTGTACATTTTCTTGCCTAAATGTAGAACCTTACTGTTTTCACCATTGAATTTCATTTTGTTAGATAGCGCCCAATGTTCAAGTCTGTCAAGATCCTTCTGTATCTTAAGCCTATCTTCTGGAGTGTTGGCTATTCCTGCCAGCTTGGTGTCGTCTGCAAATTTAATGAGTTCCCATCTATCCCTTGTCCAAGTCATTGATGAAACATAAGACCAGAACTATGGCACTAGTGGCGGTGATTTTGAAGGCTGCCACTGTGAACCCCTGGGCCAGCCAGCCAGCCCTGAACTGTTTGGGGTGCTGTGGTGGCCCAGGCCCCTGAACGGGTGCTGCTGTCATTCCCCTTCCTGGTGGCTGGTTTGAACTCAACCAGGAACGCTGGTTCCATCAGGCGGGCCAGGATCGGGTGGACTGCTATGGCCTAGCGGGGGGACTGGATACTCCCCGGGTTGGCTGTTTGTGGCCCTGGATCCGGTCAGGGGAGTCGGGCATTTGGGACTCTCTGGATTTTCCTCATCGTATCAGTCTGTTCTATTCTGTTCCACTATTACTGTTTCTATCGCCAGTTCGGCCGCCACCACCTTTCCCCAGAATTTTTTGGGGTTGCTATCATCTCTATCAATGGCCACGGGTCCTTATTTATCTGGACCTTTCCTTCCAGGACTTTGATTTGGGACGGTCCCATCGCTGTGAGAGGACGATGGAGGACTATCCCTCTACTGTGAGAGAGTAGAGGGGTTTAACATCGGATCCTCAGTTCCAGGACTATCTTGACCCAATGCGAGAGAGTGGTGGGTCATTTATTGTCATCTTCAGCCTCTAAGTGGATGAGAGACCATTTATGAGACTGAATTTCTGGATACTGTTTGCCTGTACTTTTTCTCCATCCGGACGCTAACATCTCTCACCCGGTCATATGTGGCCAGACTTTATTCTACCCCCAATGAAGTTTGTCATCTATTGTTATGGGACCCTACTGCAAGTCGGAATTGTAGCCAGGACTGCTCTTGTCCTTGAGTTGGGCTCAATGGGCTGCACAGCTTACCTTAATGACGATCTTGGGATCCCGAGAGGTGGCATGCCCACCAAGGGGTTAAATTCTAAATTGGGAGCTAAGGGTCAATTTTAAAAATTTAATTCGGTCTAAAGGGATAGGGAGGGGGTGATGGTGGAGGGGTCCCCTTATGACCCGGGTGCGGGAGTGGGTGGGGGTTGGGACCAGCGGGGCTCCGGGCCCTGAGGTCGGGCTGCATTCCCAGGGTGGTCGGAATTGGAAGAGGACGAGGCATAGGGCCATATCAGGTGAGGGGAGCCGACACCGCACTTAAGGCCGGTCGCCACTCCGACCCTATGGCCTCCTCCCTAGGGGCAGCGGACTAGGACCCCTGGGCTTAGGTTGGTGTATTTTAATGCCAGGTCCGTGGCAAATAAGTCCTCCCTCCTTCGGGAGATCATTGAGGAGGAGGCTGCGGATCTGGCTTGTATCACTGAAACCTGGTTGGGCCCAGAGGGGGGTGTCTGGTTGATTTGTGCCCACCAGGTTTTCGGTTTTACACCGCCACGGGCCCAGGGTAGGGGTGGTGGGGTGGCCGGTTATTCGGGAGGCCATGTTTCCAAGGGAGGTCTCTGTTGCAGAGATGTGAGCTGAGGTGGGGCCTAATGGTCGGGTGGGCTTGCTGCTGGCATACCTTTCCCCAGCTGTGGCAGCTGCCCTACCTGGGCTTCTCGATCTCCTCTCCGGGTGGCGGTGGAGTTCCCTGACCTATGGTCTTGGGGACTTCAACCTGCCTTCCTGGGGGTCGGGTTTGGCCCAGGAATTCATGGCTTCTATGGAGGCCATGGGCCTGACCCAGTTAATACAAGGCCCTACTCATGAGGGGGAAATACTCTTGACCTAGTTTTTGTCTCTGAACAGTGGCGGAGTGACAGAGGGCAAGTCACATGGTCTTGCCCGCTCCATGGTCTGATCACTATCTCCCTACGGCTGGTCTTCCAACAGGCTGTCCCCCACTGCTGGGATGAGGAGCCACTTAGATGGTTCCGCCCCCAGACTGATGGACCCGGAGAGGTTCCAGGCAGAACTGGGGTTTTTCCTACTTCCCTTGCTCACAGCTCTGCCGAGGATCTGGCAATGGCCTGGCAACGGCCTGCGCCGAGGCCTCGACAGGGTTGTCCCACATCCCCACATCGTGGATCCCGGCTTGCCCCTTGGTATACTGAGGAGCTCCGGGAGATGAAACGCCGTCAAGGGGTTTAGAGAGCAGGTGGAGGTCTACCGTTCCCAGTCCGACCGGCCCAGCTAAGAGCCTATATTAGGACTTACCTGGTAGCTATGGGAGAGGCGAGAAGGTCTTATCTCTCCACTCTCATAGCATCCGCAGAATAATCGCCTGCTGCCCTGTTTCGGGTTACCCGCTCCTCCTTTGTTTAGAGGGGCGGACCCGCTTGGGTAGGAGCCGAGGAGTTTGTTCAATATCTGTCGGATAAAATCGCCGATTCGGATGGGTTACCCTCTGATTTGCAGTGGTCGAGGAAAGGGGTGCTGGGAGTCTGGCCATTGTTACCTGGGATGAGTTTGATCCTGTTTCCGAGGATGAAGTGGACAGGATTATGCGGCTAATGAGTTCCACCACATGTTTGTTGGACCCGTGTCCCTCCTGGCTGACATATGCCGCCAGGGAGGCCACCCTGCGGTTGGCTCCGGCAGTTGTCACGCTTCTTTAAGGGAGTGGTTTTCCCGCCTTGAAGGAGGCGGTGGTGAGGCCCTTCTGAAGAAGCCTGCCCTGGACCCGACCGTGTTAGACAACTTTCGTCCAGTCTCCAACCTTGCTTTTGGCAAGGTTGTTGAGAGTGTGGTGGCTCAGCAGGTTCCGCTTTTCCTGGATGAAGCGGACTACCTAGATCCGTATCAATCGGGCTTCCGACCGGTTACAGCACGGAGACGGCATTGGTCGCGCTGATGGATGATCTCTGGAGGGCCCGGGACAGGGGTTTTTCCTCTGTCCTGGTCCTATTAGACCTCTCTCGGCTTTCGATACCATCGACCATGGTATCCTTTTGCGTCGCCTGGGGTTGGGAGTGGGAGGCACCGTTCTTCGGTGGTTCTCCTCCTACCTCTCGGGGTGGTCGCAATCGGTGTTGGCAGCGGGGGTTAGGTCGTCCCCTAGGGTGCTCTCTTGTTGGGTCCCTCAGAGGTCAGTCCTCTCCCCCCTCTTATTCAACATCTACATGAAGCCATTGGGTGTGATCATCCGTGGTTTTGGGGTGAAGTTCCATCAGTACGCTGATGATACTCAGTTGTACATCTCCACCCCAAACCAGATCAGCGATGCCCTCTCCCTGATGACCCGGTGTTTGGATGCGGTGTACGGATTTGGATGAGCGGGAACATGCCGACTCAACCCGCCAAGACTGAGTGGCTGTGCATACCGCCTCGGCCCGGTCAAGATTGTCCATCTTTGGCCATAGGGGAGAGGTGTTGCCCCTGTGGATAGGGCGTGGAATCTGGGGGTCCTCCTGGATGTACGGCCGGTTGGAGGAGCAGGTCGGGGCCGCCAGGGGCCTTTGCCCAGCTCCGCCTTGTTCGACAACTCGCCCTTTTCTGGACCGAGATGCCTCGCGACAGTCACTCATGCCCTTGTCACCTCTAGACTCGACTACTGCAACGCTCTCTATTTAGGACTCCCTTGCACACCATCCGGAGATTGCAGCTGGTGCAGAATGCGGCAGCTGGTGGTGATGGGAGTTACCCGTTCTCCCATATTACCCTCCTGCGCGGGCTTGCATTGGTTGCCGGTTGCACTCTGGGTGAGGTTCAAGGTTTTAGTGTTAACATATAAAGTCCTTCATGACATGGGTCCTCAATACTTAAGGGAGCGTCTTCTTCCGATATCGAATGCCGGCCGCCCTGTGCGAGCTCATAGGCAAGGACTCCTCGGGATTCCATCGGCGGGCCAGTGCCGATTGGTAATTCCCCGACGATGAGCCTTTTCTGTTGCGGCCCCTGACCTCTGGAACCAACTGCCTTTGGAGCTCCGCCTGGCCCCTGACCTCCGCACCTTTCGCCGTGAGCTAAAAACTTGGTTGTTTGATCAACCTAGGCTGTGACCCCCCGCCCCCCGGGTTGGGATAGTCTTAACGGTTTTAGTTGATTATATTTGGACTTGTAATTTAAATTTAATAGTTTTTTAAGTATTTATTGTTTCAAATTTTAATTGTGAGCCGTTCCGAGTCTTCGGAGATGGGGCAGCATACAAGTGCAAATAATAAATAAATAAATAATAAATGAATTAGTTTTATTAGATCAATATTGACACAGCTTTATAGAGACATATCAGAAGTCTGGTGAACATAGATTTATACTAGTTTTCTTTTCAAGTAGAAGAGGCTGAAAGTACTTCAATTATTAAATCTTCATTATTATCATCACTTTTACAGTTTTGAAGACAAGAGAAATGGGAAGTGGCTCACTCAGGAATACTCCCACATGTCCTTTCCTTCCTCTATCTTCTGAAAAAACTGGGAGGACACTGAATGGCCATCAGTGTGAACTGGAGAAAGTTTCTAAGATCTGCATTCTAGACTAAAGGAATTAAATTTTAAATGAATACCATAAATAAAGTTCTACTCTTTTTCTATCCCAGATCACTGGAAATGTATTTGGTTTTACTAGTATTTTCCTAGAAGAAAATGTTAATAACATTCTCAGTTTAGGAGTCCTTTACATCTAAACCCTAAAATGGCCAACTATATCTCCTGGACATTGTAAGTCTCTTTGGCTCAGTTCCAGGCAGAGACTTTCACAGGTGAGGTGGCGGTTTCATTGATTTCATTGACTTTTGTAACTTTTTCAAAGTTATATCCCTCAAACAAGCCTATGTCATTCCACCACAAACAGTGAGTAAGTTCAAAAACCAAACCTACTTCCCTCTCCCCCTTTAAAAAAATCCTAGGAATTTGGTTGGCAGGGCTGCATTCTTTTCCATACTTATATGAAAATAATTGAATGGATGGATCTAGGGATTCACCAGGAATTGAATTCACCTTCTAATGCAATAGAGGTACATAGATGGAAACTCATGGGAATTACAAGGTCTTGATCAAGGAGAAATTCAACCTGAAAATAAGGAGAAATTTTCTGTCAGTAAGAACTGCAATCAACCAATGGAACAGCTTGCCTTCAAAGCTTGTGGGAGTTCCATCACTGGAGGCTTTCAAGAAGAGACTGGACTGCCATCTGTCAGAAATGGTGTAGGGTCTCCTGTGGATGGGGGTTGGACTGGATGACCTACAAGGTCACTTCCAACTCTGTTAATCTGTTAAATCTGATCTGAGTGGCTTCAGAGTCAAAAAGCAAAGAAAAACATGTTGGAGAGGGAAGAATTGCCCTGGGGGAGAAACGAACATCTTGGTCATTATTTTCACCTTTAACACATCATCATTCATTTCAGTCTATAATTTTGCATCTACCATGCTTTCCCCAATCAAAATTAAACAATATTAGCCCTTGTCATATTTTTTTCCTCAATTAAATTTGAATCCTGGCTTTTTTCCCCTTTCTTTTTGATTTTGAAGGATTTTGCTCCTTCTCTGTCCCAAATTCTTCTGCAAGAGACCATTCCTTTTGATTGTTTCTTTACACATCCAATACTTCTGGTGTTATTTCTTCTCCTTTTCATACAATGTCCTTTTTTAAATCCTTCTAGAACCAATAAGTAACTCAAGAGTTCAAGTACCTGGTGCAAAATATAACATACCCTCTTTGTAGAAGAAATTAGCAATTACTTGTCAATTCCTGTGGATATTAATGATATAATTATGTAGGGCTCAAATGGATATATGAGATGCCAACATTGTTTTCTATTTGATATTTAATTTTGGAGGATAGGGAATAAAAGAATCCTTAATTCATATCATTGAACATTCAGGTTTTGCAAAAGCCTAAACAAGAAGATGAGGAGGGCACAAAATTCTGTCTTTGGTTCACTGATACTATGCATGACCATATCCAAAAATTGTTGCAAGATTTCATTTTAACTAGAAATGCTTCATAAAAATGGCATAGAAATACCTAAGGAATGGGCATTCATAAGAAATAAAGGAATGCTTGAGCCTCTTCAGAGACAGACTGAAATCCGCGACTGTGCACAGTTTCAATCCATGCTCGCCGCTGGAGCACCCCAAGCTGGCTGGCTTCCGGGTTAAAACCACCCTGTAGAGGTGGTGAAGAGGGGGAAGCCGCCAATAGGGTTGAGGAGAGCCGCATCTGTCCTCCCCAGCTTGTCTTTTTCCCTTTCCTGAATGCGGTTGCAGTGGTGGCCAGAAATGGCCATCTCAAAGAAGAACTCCACCAGATAACATCGTGCAGGAGGAAGTTTGAAGGAGAAAGTTTGACAGACCAGGCTTGACACTGAAAACATCTACCTAAGGTACCTGGAATCTGAACAGTAAAAAATAATACCATTCCTAAAAAGACTTTTAAAGCGTCGAAGGAAAATGAAAGGAAAAAGAACTGGCTTCTTTTTTCTTCTCCTCTAATATTGGCAGTTTTAAATGGTTTGGAATATTAAGAAAAGATTGGCACAAGAAATGGATATTAATCCACTTTGACATTAATAGGCTGTTGTCAGCTGAAAATAAAGTGTCAAAGTGATAAAGATTTTTGAATAACTTTAAAGATTTTTTTTTATAAAGAGAGAGAGAGAAAGAAAATAGAGGAAGAAGAGTAAAAGGAGGGTGGAGTCTGGAAATGGAGGATACCACCTGTACTTAAATAGCACTGAGAGTGGAATTGTTACAAGACTGGAAAAGAATACATTGTAACTGAAACTTTGTTGCAAGCCTACAAAGCCCTGGAAAAGCAAAAGTGAGAAAAGAAGCAAGAAATAGCTTTGGACTTTTGGAGGCTTCCTGGAATTTTGGACAGAGGATCCTAGTGAAGTGGATTAAAACTAATTGGCAGTTGCTTTTAAAAAAATCCTTTTCAAAATGTCATCATCTTTTGAAGAATTAAAAATGCTACTTAAAGATTATAAAGAAGAAGCACAATTGATAGAAATGGGGATCCTGAAATATAGAAAACAACAGGAAGCACTGGCTGAACAAGAAGGGTGGGACAAAGAAGAAGCCATTTTTAATGATCAAATAACTTTAAGCGTGGTTAAGAAAAAGGGGAAGGAGAAAAAGGGGAAAAGAGGAAAGAGAGTTAAAAATCTAAGATTTGAAGCAACAACCAAAAAAAAGTATATTCTGAAAAGTAACTATAATACTATAAGGAATCAGAAGGGAGGATTGCAGAAGGGACAATTAGATAGAAAAGGGAACAAAAAGGGAAGGGAGAAGAAGAGGGGGGGATGGAAAAGAAGTTACAAAAGATTGAATCAAGAGGTACAGCAACAAGGAAAGTATACAAGACTTAAAGGGATAAATTTATTTTGGCATAGAGATAATGGTTAACTTAATTTAAAGAGAGGATTCTGCAAGGGTACATGAGATAAATATGGTTACATTAGAAATAGAAAGAAGTTAGAAAATGTTTTAGATGATTAAAGTGATGTGCATTTTTTAATAAGTAAATGAGGTAAAGAGGATAAGAGAATAAGGCTTTTAATAATTTAAAAAGAAAGTATAAAAACTAAAAGAAGTATGGAATGCTTTAATATTGTTCTTTGCTGTTGAAATATAGTGATATGAATGTTAAATGGTAACAAAATGGAAATATTTTAAATAGAAATGAATGAATAAGATGATTATTAATATTAATGGCTGAATTGAATTTGAATAGAAATAATTATCTTAGTTACTATTGTTATATATATGCACATTTTCTTTTCTTCCTTGTTAAGAATTTAATGGGTATTTGTAAAGGAATGTACCAAGCAGAATCTGATTGATAATAGTTAGATGCTATAAAATAGAGGTGAAATAGAGGTAATAGAGGTAACTGTAAAGTTGAAACTTAAATGTTAAATAATAATTGGAATAGATAACAATTAAAAGAGATAGAGATATCCTCCAGATAAGCAATCATAGGGCAAAATATGTTTTACAAGATAGTATAAAATTGTAAACAAGACAGATAAAAGTGTAAAAATATTGATTGGAAAGATATTAAAAATTGGAAAAAGAATTGTAATTAAATTAGGGAATGAAGTAATTGAAATAAGATTATAGAAGGTAGAGAAAGGAGAAAAAAACCATGGAAAGAAAAAGTGAAAATTGTTACGACAAATGGATTAGAACATATAAGATGCGTGAGCAATTGAATTTATATCTGTATGGAGAAGTGATGGGATGGGAGCATACTGTTCTCAAAAAAAGAATTTTTATGTTTCTGTTTTTTTTTAATATATATTTGTTTGTGTGTACTTGTTTGTCGGGAATGGTTCTGGGATGATAATATGAATTGTTATAAGATAAATTAATTTAAAAATATGGAATATTCTGCATATGAGAATATATAAAAATAATTGTAGTTAAGGAGGATGGAGAAGATGTACAAAAATAATTGTAACCTACTGGCATACTGTATGTTTTGTCTGTATATGTTTGTTTAAAAATAATAAAAATCTTTGGGGGGAAAAAACAAAATGAAGGAATACTTGTGTTCCATCATGTCAAAGCCTCTACATAAAACAGCAATTATCAACCAAAATCTGGTCCCAGTTGTGATGACAGGCTGAGAACTGTCTCATCCAGATGCACTTTATCTTGTTTATATAAAAAAAGTCTATTAGATTTGAATGCACTTATGGACTTCATCTCATATTTATACAACTCCCGGTAGGATTTATGCAAAGCCAGCGTGACTTTCACTTCCTATTTAAACTCTCATTCGCCTTCTTCAGGCTCATCTCAAAACTCATCCCTCCAAACATCTTCACAATGGCACCCCACTTTTTGATTCTCATCATGCTGGCTGCCTTGTTGAAAGGTTTGTAGCTTGGACCATGTTAAGGATTTTTCACATTCAAAGGAAATTTCATCTTTTAATCATGGCTCCTATTTCCTAACTATTATCCAGTTGTCTTTGGTATTTTTTTTATTAGGTGGTCTCTCCCAGATAGTCCTGACCCAATCAGATCCAGTGCTGAAGAAACCAGGAGAATCCCATAAACTGACTTGCTGTCACTGGATTCAATGTTAACAGCTACTATATGAGTTGGATCAGGCAGAAACCTGGCCAAGGACTGGAATGGCTTGCTTACTACTATTCATCTAGTAGCAACTATTATTCACCAACAATCCAAGGACGGTTTATTGCCTCCAAGGACAGTTCCAACTTCTATCTGCAAATGAATAACCTAAAAGCTGATGACACAGCTGTCTATTATTGTGCAAGAGACACAGTGAGATAGATCTTAAGGGATCTCATGCAAAAACTTTCTTTTAACTGCTGAAATGTCTCAACCAAAGAACCATAAAATGAGTTGTCTACCATCTGGAACAAAATCACTTAGGCAGAGAAGGGATGGAAATGAAAAATAAAAATAAAGATGCCCTCATTTTTACTCCATACTTAGTGTGGTTGAACATATTTGACTTATTAGTTTCTAACTAGTTCACTGTGGTTTTCTGCAGGTTCTTCTTCTCCCAGGGCCAGATGACATATCAAAATATCTTCCCTTCCCTCTTTAGGGATTCCTTTCCAAAATGGGATTTCTTCCATCAGAAACCATATTTTTCATTAAATATGTTTAATTATATGGAATTGCCTTTCTTCTGGGTGGATAAGGGGCAAATGTTTTTTTTAATACATTTGAAGGAGAAAATGAACTTATTACATCTAACTGAGGAATGGTCTTATCTATCTTTTGGGTGGGAAGATAGTTCGGCTTTGGAGATTGGACTTATTAATAGTCAATCAATTAGCAATTGATAAGAGATGGTATAAAGAAACAAACATGAATATTTGATTCAGGACCAATTATGATTAATATTTGGGATGATTTGGGATTGAAGCTGTGGTAATTTTTCTACAAGTTGATTATAATAACAGTTTGTTAACAGAAGGATTTGGATTTTCAGTGTTGTGTTTCTCTTATTGTTTACAATTTTCATTACTTTTATATTTTGTATTATGTGTTTATTATTGTTGTTTTTTCTGTTAATTATTTTGTTATGAATTTACTTTATAGATGACAGGCTAACAATTTGTAAATATATTTAGTAGTTTAATAGTTTAAAATTTCCTTATCCTGTTTCTCAAGGGGTAGGAAACTGACATTGCTATATTATATTAATCAGTATTCAATTAGGGAAGAAATTATGTGCATATGTGTTAAACATTCTTTTATTTTTTAAGGTCCCTTTTCTCTTTAAGGTCTTTTTTGTTGATTTTTTAAAAATTCTTTTGTCCTTTTTCAAATATTTTGGCACTTTGTATTTAAACCTTCTTTGAATAAACTAAAACTTTCCTATGGAAAAAAAGAAGCCATTTTCTTCATTAAATGTTTTGATTTGTGTGGAATTTCCTCTCCTGCTGTTTTCTCAAATTGAATTCTATTTTGAGAAGATAGATCTGCTAGACAAGGCAAAATGTAAAATAAAGGAGGGCAGTGAGAATTATAGCTCTCTTTTAGCAAGATAAAAACAAAACATCAGCAAAATAGGAAAATTTTGGAAGATTCTGCTGTATTTCCCGTCCTTCTTAAACTCCCGAATCAGAGGATAATTGTTTGACATGTTGACCAATATCATCTGGCAATTTTGGTCCTCCAAATGAGTTTCAGCTCCCTTTTCCATTTTAACGCTTTTTGTGTAATTCTCACAAAGTCCCTTTTCCATTGACATTTGGATTATTTCTTCTTTGCAAACTTCTCATTTGTGGATCAAGTGACCACATCATCAGCTTCTAGTTATTGTTGGATGTACAAGTCAGACTAGATTAGGAAACCAAATGCTGATTTATTAGAAAGATATAGAAAGAGAGTCTTTCAAGTCTCAATGCAAGTCCTCCTTTTATTTTTGTGAGAATGAGGGAGGTTTGTCAAGGCTTTGAAAAAACCTTTTGTCAGGGAGTAAAAATCTTCCAAAACATCCCTGCTAATTAGAGGTGATAGACCGTGTCTTCTTGCTGTCAATGCTGATAAAATTAGACCTGGAAAGTAATCTAAGAAACATTTTTATTTATAAAAACAAGAAAACCTAACGAAGCTCCATACCAGCAGCTTAATCTCATACAGGCATATAGGAAAAGAAAAAGTACAAAAAAAAGTTACAAAGGAAGTGAAGTAAAAACTTTTTACACATGTGCAGTAAACTCAGACATCACAAGACTTTCTTATCTCATTACTATGGAGACAAGATTATAAATGCTGCTGGCTAGCAGACACCTGCTGGCTAGAATATTAGCTTGGGAGCTTGGCAGACAAACCAAAAAAAATGCATTGACATCCCCTTCTTTGTCTGTTAAGCAGACATCAGATAAGGCACATCTTCTCGTGCAGATATTTGTGCTGTGCAGCTGGAAGTGGTTTGTTGAGCATGTCAGCAATCTGATCATGTGTGGACACATGCTGTAATTTAACAAAACTTTGTTTAACTAATTGTTTTATGTTCTTATAATGAATGTCAATGTGTCTGGATCTAGAACCTGTGAAACGTGTTTCACAAATATAAACCACATTCGTTGTCTTCCATCACGGTGATTGGCTGGATCAGGCGTGTCCAGATATCTGTGACTAAAGCATCAAACCATGTTAGAGAGTTACATGTATCTGAAACACAAGCATATTCAGCTTCAGTGGATGAACAAGAAATGAAATTCTGTTTACACACTTGCCAGTAAACAGGACATCCATTTAAGAACATCATATAACCTGAAGTACTTTTATGTGACTTGTTATCACTCGTCCAATCAGAATCTGCATAACAACATAATTCTGCATAATCAGTATGTGTCGGTTCTAACAACAACTTCATACTTTTAGTGTGCTTTAGATATCTCAACAACTTCTTAATACATAACCAATGAAACTGTTTTGCCTTACCTACATGTCATGACAAAAGATTAACACGAAGTGCAATGTCGGGTCTGGTCCAACTACTAATGTATAATAATGACCCAATGACTGAACGATAAAGTATCTGATCTTTTTTTTAAAGTTTTTTATTTTAAGACAAACATACAAACAAGACATACAAAACATAAAAAGCCATCTTCCATATGTACATACAGTGTGTCAGTTGGTTACAAATCCTTTGTGTTATCCTTTCATAATCATCACTCACAATTTATTTTTTTAAAAAGAAAAAATTCTCATATTACCAATAAGACATTCTTGTATATTTATCAATTATTACTTATATACAATTAAACTATTTATTTCATCATGTATACGAGATATATATTTTAATCTAAAATTTATGTTAAACTTTCATCCAATGGTTATATATGTCTACATTGTATTTTATATCAATCTATTATATTTCTATTACAAAATTATATAATCTATTACATTACCAGGTCTTTTTATCCAACCATTGATAAAACAAATCCCATATCTTGTAAAAAAATTTAAGTTCTTGTTCTCTAATTTCAAATGTCAATTTACTCATTTCAGCACAATCCATAATTTTCTTAATCACTCCCTCCTGCTTAGGTATTTTATCATTCTTCCAGTTTTTAGCAAATACAATTCTAGCTGCTGTTAAAACATTTACAATCAAATATTTCAACTCTTTATTGTAAATATCTGGTATAATTCCCAATAAAAATATTTCTGGTTTCAAGTCTATGTGTTGTATCATTTTTTCCAACCATGTGTGGATTTTAGTCCAATATCTTTTTGCATCCGAACATGTCCACCACATATGGTAATATGAGCCAGGTATCTGATGACATTTCCAAAATTTATCCAATTTATTCTTAAACATTCTTGCAATTCTCGTCAAGGGTCAGCGCCACCTGTAAAACATCTTATACAAATTTTCTTTATAAGCAGTTGACATTGTCATTTTATAATTCTGAGACCATAATTTTTCCCATTTCTCTAAATCAATCCCATATCCAAAATTTTTCCCCATGCAATCATTGTTTCTTTAACTTGTTCCTCTTCCATTTTAAATTCTAAAAAATATCCATAAAGTTTTTTAATCACCTTTTCATCAGTACCCATCAATATTTTATCTAACCCAGTCAACTTGTTATAAATACCTTCTATTTTAATATCTTTATCAAATCTAGATTGTACTTGCAAATGTGAAAAACAATTCATTTTTATACCTTTTTCTTCCAACGCTTGCATAGATTTAAGTTCACCCTTTTCATTCAGTATCTCACCATATCTAACCGTTTGTTCCTTTTTGTATATTACTGGATATGAAAAAGCTTCAATAGTAGATATCCATGATGGAATTTTCAAGTAATGTTGTTTTTTGGTCTTCTCCCAATTTAAAACCAAAACTTCTCGGATATAATGTCTTCTAAAATACCCTTGTGTTTTAGTTCCCTTATACCAAAGGAATGCATGCCACCCCAATAGCAAGTCATGTCCTTCTAAAGTCAATAATCTAGTGTTCCTTAGTGTTAGCCAGTCTTTTACCCACATCAAATTTGCCACCTGGTAGTACAGTTCCCAGTTGGGCAAGGCAAACCCTCCTCTTATTCTTGCTTCCTGCAACAACTTAAGTTTTATTCTAGCTTTTTTACCTTGCAATATATATTTCAGCATCATTTTATTTAAATCTTCAAAAAGCTCTTTCCCTAGTCTAATTGGAATTGTCTGGAATAAATATAAGATTCTGGGCAATACATTCATCTTAATTGTTGATATTCTCCCAATCAATGATAGTTGTACATTTTTCCATTTTTCCAAGTCTGTCGCTATCTGCTGTTTAAGTTTAATGTAATTATCCTCCTTCAGTGTACTACATCTTGCTGTAATATATATCCCTAAATACTTAACCTTGTTTGTGACCTGTATTTCTAAAGCTTCTTCCAACACTTTCTTCTGTCTCACTAGCATATGCTTTGTTAATGTCTTTGTTTTATCTTTGTTAATTTTCAAACCTGCTACTTCTCCATACTCTTCTATTCTTTCTATTAATTTAAGTGCTGATTCCAGTGGATCTTCTAATAAAAATTCCAGGTCCTCTGCAAAGGCTTGTAGCTTGTATTCTTCTTTTTTAATTTTCATTACTTTTATTTGTTTATCTTCTCTAATACACCTGTTTAACACTTCTAATGTTAACACAAACAGCAGAGGCGACAGTGGGCAACCTTGCCTAGTCCCTTTTCTTATATCTATAGGCTCTGTCAATTCTCTATTTATCAAAACTCTTGCGGTTTGTTCACAGTATATAGTCTCAATGGCACGTATAAAATTTTTACCAAAGCCCATTTGTGCCGATTGTAGTAACATAAAATGCCAACTCACATTATCAAAGGCTTTTTGAGCATCCAAAAACATCAGAACCATTTGTTTTTCAGGATGTGCCTCATAATATTCCAGAGTGTCCAGAATTATTCTCATATTATGTTTAATTTGTCTTTTTGGCAGAAATCCATTTTGATCAACGTGTATAAAGTTATTTAAATATCTTCTCAGTCTTTCTGCCAGAATTGAAGCAAAAATTTTATAGCCTGAATTTAAGAGGGAAATAGGTCTATAATTTTTAACTTGCTGTAAGTCTGTGTCTTCCTTTGGTATAAGTGTGATATAAGCTTCTGACCAAGTCTTTGGTATTCTCTTCTCTTGCATGACTTCATTCATAACTTCTAATAGTTGGAGGTTCAACACCTCCTGAAAAGTCTTATAAAATTCCACTGGCAGGCCATCCGGGCCTGGTGCTTTCCCTGTGTTTTGTTTCTTTCAGGCTTCTGTTAACTCCATCATTGTTATATTCTCTTCTAACATTATTTCAATATCTTTAGGTATCTGTGGTAGCTTTGCCTTTTGTAAGTATTGTTTAATTTTTTCTTCTTGAATACTCTCTTGATGATACAGTTTTCCATAGTAATCTTGTATGCTTCTTTTTTTCCCTTCATTTCCATAACAAAAATGTCCTTCTTCATCTATTAAATGGCTAATTCTCCTTGATTCTCTTTCCTTCTTAGTTTATAGGCTAACCATCTTCCTGGTTTGTTTGCATCTTCAAAATAATTCTGTTTAGCATTTTTAATCTTTTGGGCTAACTCTTCTTTTTCCATTAACCCCATTTTATGTTTAGTTATATCCATTTTAATTTTAGTGTCTTTTTTGTGGAAATTTCTGTAATTCTTTTTCTAACTTTTTATATTCATCTTCTAATATTTTAAGTCTTTTTTTGTTTAATATTTCTTTTCCTTGTATAGTCAATTATCAAGCCTCTTGTGTAGGCCTTCATCGTGTCCCAGAGATTCTGTAACAATGTATCCTCTTTTTTGTTTTCTTTAAAAAAGAACACCAATTCTCTCTCCATTTTCTGTTTAAAATCTTCTTTCTTTAATATCATATTGTTTAAAGTCTATCTAGATCTCATCTTTTGTCCTTTCCAAATAACAGTCATTGCATTATGGTCCACCTAAGTACTTGCTTCTATTTCAATTTTTTGTATATTAGAAAGTAAATCAGCTGATGTCCATATCATATCTACTCTTGACCATGATTCATGCCTATTTGAGTAAAATGTATATTGCTTATTTATTGCATTTCTCTCTCTCCATGCATCTTTTAAATTTATTTCTTCTATCATTTGAAAAAAAGATTTTGGTAGTTTCTTTCTAGCTTTCTTTGTGGCTTTTTGTGTTTTATAATCCAACTGTTCATTAATTATTCCATTAAAATCTCCTATCATACATAAATTAACATAGTCCAATTCAATTATTTTTTATAAAGTTTATTGTAGAATTCCTCTTGATGATCATTTGCAGCATATATTTCTATTAAAAGTGTTTTAATATTATTGTCCATTATTTCCACCATTAAGATTCTTCTGTCTTCATCTGCATAGATTAATTCAGCCGAAATTGTTTCATTAATATATAAAGCCACTCCTCTTTTTTTGCATTGTGCCAATGAAGTAAACAGTTTTCTTAACTTTTTTTGTTTCAATGTATGTTCATGTTGTTTTTAATATGTACTTCTTGTAAACAAATTATATCAAATTTTAATTTCTCCAATTTGTGAAATACTTTCCTTCTTTTGATGACTGAATTAAGTCCATTTATATTCATCGTAATCAATTTTCTTTCCTCCATTTTAAATTTTGTAAGAGGGATTTATTGCTCTAGTAGATCTTACTTCTCTTTGTTCTCTGGGCACCCCGCCTACTGCACCTTCTTCTTTTTCTTTTTCAATTGCTACGATAAACTCCTTTTGGAATTCAGTCGAGGACTCTTCTTTTCTTGTATCTTCCTCCTTTCCTCTGATATATTCATTGTAGGCCCGACTCATGAGGGGGGAAGCACTCTTGACCTAGTTTTTGTCTCTGAGCAGTGGCGTAGTGACAGAGGGAAAGCCACTTTTGTGGCATTGCCCATTCCATGGTCTGATCACTATCTCCTATGGCTGGTCTTCCAACAGGCCGCCCCCCACTGCTGGGATGAGGAGCCACTTAGATGGTTCTGCCCCAGACACCTGATGGACCCTGAGAGGTTCCAGGCAGAACTGGGTTTTTTTCCCTCTTCCCTTGCCCACAGCTCTGTCGAGGATCTGGCATCTGCTTGGCAACAGGCTGCGTCAGATGCCCTCGACAGGGTTGTCCCCATGCATCCCCTCACACGCCGTGGATCCCGGATGGCTCCTTGGTATACGGAGAAGCTCCGGGAGATGAAATGCCGTCGGAGTGGTTTAGAGAGCAGGTGGAGGTCCACCCGCTCCCAATCCGATCGAGCCCAGCTAAGAGCCGATATTAGGACTTACCTAGTAGCTATGAGAGTGGTGAGAAGGTCTTATCTCTCCACCCTCATAGCGTCCGCAGATAACCGCCCAGCCGCCCTGTTTCGGGCTACCTGCTCTCTCCTTCATACGGAGGGGGGTCGGACCCGTAGCGGGGAAGGGCTGAGGAGTTTGGTGAATATCTGTCAGATAAGATCGCTCAGATTCAGAGCGGGTTGTCCTCTGATTTGTAGTGGTCTGAGGAACGGGATACAGGCAGTCTGGCCAGTGTGATCTGGGATGAGTTTGATCCTGTTTCCGAGGATGAAGTGGACAGGACTATGCGGCGGCTGAGTTCCACCACATGTTTGTTGGACCCGTGTCCTTCCTGGCTGGCTTATGCCGCCAGGGAGGTCACCTGGCTCTGGGCAGTTGTCAATGCTTCATTAAGAGAGGGTGTTTTTCCCTCCACCTTGAAGGAGGTGGTGGTGAGACCCCTCCTGAAGAAGTCTGCCCTGGACCTGACCGTGTTAGACAATTTTCGTCCAGTCTCCAACCTTCACTTTCTGGCGAAGGTTGTTGAGAGTGTGGTGGCTCGGCAGTTTCCACTCTTCCTGGATGAAGCGGACTACCTGGATCCATATCAATCGGGCTTCCGACCTGGTTTCAGCACGGAGACGGCATTGGTCGCACTGATGGATGATCTCTGGAGGGCTCGGGGCAGGGGTTTTTCTTCTGTCCTGGTCTTATTAGACCTCTCAGCGGCTTTTGATACCATCAACCATGGTAGCCTTCTGCGACGCCTCGAGGGGTTGGGAATGGGGGGCACTGTGCTTTGGTGGTTCACCTCCTACCTCTCAGGGTGGTCGCAGTCAGTATTGGCGGGGGGGCAGAGGTCGACCCCAAGGGTGCTTTCTTGTGGGGTCCCTCAGGGGTCAGTTCTTTCCTCCCTGCTATTAAGCATCTATATGAAACCGCTGGGTGAGATCATTCGTGGTTTTGGGGTGAGATTCCATCAGTATGCAGATGACACTCAGCTGTACATCTCCATCTCGAACCAGATCAGTGATGCCCTCAAATCTGCAGTACAGGTTTGGATGAGCAGGAACATGCTTCGACTCAACCCAGCCAAGACTGAGTGGCTGTGCATACCGGCATCTCAGCCCAGTCAGGAATGTCCATCTTTGGCCATAGTGGGAGAGGTGTTGCCCCCTGTGGATAGGGCACAGAATCTGGGGGTCCTCCTGGATGTACGGCTCTGGTTGGAGGAGCAGGTGGGGGCCGTTGCCAGGGGGGCCTTTCCCCAGTTCCACCTTGTTCATCAACTACACCCATTTCTGGACCAAGATGCCCTGCGCACAGTCACTCACGCCCTTGTTACCTCTAGACTCGACTACTGCAATGCTCTCTACTTAGGACTGCCCTTGCATACCATCCGAGATTGCAGCTGGTGCAGAATGCGGTGGCGTGGGTGGTGATGGGAGTTACCCGGTTCTCCCATGTTACCCCCCTCCTGTGCTGCCTGCATTGGTTGCTGGTTGCACTCTGGGTGAGATTCAAGGTTTTAGTTTTAACATACAAAGTCCTTCATGATATGGGTCCTCAATATTTAAGGGAGCGACTCCTGCCGACATCGAATGCCGGCCACCCTGTGCGAGCACATAGGCAAGGACTCCTTGGGGTCCCATTAGTGGGCCAATGCTGGCTGGCGGTCCCCCGACGACGAACCTATTCTGTCATGGCCCCTGACCTCTGGAACCAACTCCCCCTGGGGCTCCACCTGGCCCCTGACCTCCGCACCTTCCGCCAAGATTTAAAGACCTGGTTGTTTGACCAATCCGGGCTGTGACCCTTTTTGGGGGGATGGTTTTATATTTTTAAGTATTGTAAATTTGTCTTTTGGGCTTGTTAAATTGGTTTAATCTTTTTTTAATTATTTATTGTTGTTGTTTTCAGCTGTGAGCTGCTCCGAGTCTTCGGAGATGGGGTGGCATACAAGTCCCAAAAATAAATAAATAAATAAATAGTAGAATAATTCCTCCTTTTCAACTGTGTCAATTCTATGTCTTTGTTCCCGCCATGTAAACAGGAGGTCTTCTGGTATCAACCATCTATAATTTATTCCTCTTTTAAGCAATTCTTTGGTTAAGAAAAGATACTCTCTCCTCATATCCCTTACTCTTCTTGGTACCTGTTTCAGCACCACAATTTCTTTGTCTTTATACTTTAATGTCTTCTCTCTTGCCGTTCACAGAATTTGTGTTTTAATAATTTTCTTAGTAAATCTAATATGGACTTCTCTTGGTAACTTGTTCCTCATTGCATATCTTGTGTGGACACAAAACACTTCATCCATTCCATCCATCATTTTCTCTTTCGCTATTTCTAATGCTTCCGCCAATATTTCTATCATTTTTCCATCAAGGTTTTCACCCTTTTCTTCCTCCATG
Organism: Naja naja; assembly: GCA_009733165.1. Classification (NCBI taxonomy): domain Eukaryota; kingdom Metazoa; phylum Chordata; class Lepidosauria; order Squamata; family Elapidae; genus Naja; species Naja naja. The sequence goes on along the minus strand of SOZL01000082.1, from coordinate 39,039 downwards.
TTTTGGAATCTCAAGTAAAATTCTGACCTGTCCATCTCTCCTCTCAATGATTCAATCCTGTCTTTTTCAACTTCACTCAATCTAATATTAATATTTCCAATTTCCTTATCTCTTTGTTCTTCTTGTTCTTCAATTTTCTTAATCTTTTCATCATATTTGGTCATCATCTCTTGGATATTTTCCACTTTCTCATCTGTCTTTTCAATTTTGTGTTGAATATTTTCAACTTTTTCATCCGTCTTTTCCATTTTCTGCTTAATCTTCTCCACTTTTTCATTTGTCTCTTCAATTTTCTGGTAAATATTCTCATTACTCTTCTGTAAAATTTCAATTCCTTGCAGAAGCTTCTGTAGTGTATCTTCCTTGTCTTTTTCCTTATCCTGTTGCAACATCACCTGTATTGATTGTTGTCCCCCAGATGGTGAAGAAGAGGGAGTTGTTGATTGAGAAATTGAGTTATTGTTTTCTACTCATTTTATAATTATTTCCTATTAGGGCCCCAAAAACAAAGGCCCCTCCAACAATAATAAAAATAAGTAGACAAAAAGAGAAGAAAAATTAAAATTTAAAAATAAAAAAATAGAAGAAAAAGAAGTCTTCAGGTCCTTGTATACCTTAATCCAATTTGTTCCAGTTATATGCAGAAATAGGGAAAAGATGGGGGGGAGAAAAATCTCAAAAATCAAAGACAGCCAATTCCCACTTCAAAAAATAAAAGAAGAAGAGAGATCTTCAGGTATTTACATACCCTAATCCAATGGTATGTCAAAATAGAAAAAAACAAAAGGATGAAAAGAAAAAAAGAAGAGCAAGCCAAAAGAGAAAAAAAGAAAAAAATGAGAGAAAGAAAGGTTCCTAGTTAAAAAAATCTAAATCCAAACAGTAAGAATTCAATTAGAGGGGGGAGTGGAAAAAAAGAGTAACCACAAGTTCTAACAAACAAACAAAAAAAGCTACTGCCACCAAATATCCAAGGCTTTTTAGATATATCAAGTTGAATTCCAATACAATACATTTTTTAAGGTCACTTCAATCTTCCTTCTTTCTTTCAACTCCAACTCTAAGGGCCTTGGTGGCTCAGGCTGTTAAATGCCTGCATTTAAGTTCCAGCTGCCTACAATTACTGTAGGCTCGAATCCCACCAGGCTCAAGGTTGACTCAGCCTTCCATCCTCTCGGGGTAGGTAAATTGAGGACCCAAGATTGTTGGGGGCAATAAGCTGACTTTGTAAAAATGCCGCTTAGTAATAAGCAGGCATATACAATGGAATGAAGGCTATTGCTGATCACACTGGGTTGTATCCCAAAAATTGTAAGCCGCCCTGAGTCTTCAGAGAAGGGCGGCATATAAATGTAATTAAAAAAAAAACTCTGAGTTCCACTATCAATAATTCACAGATGAGTACCTGCGTAAACAATCTGTCATGCTCACCCCACTATCTCCTTCAGAAAAGAACTCTGAGTCCTTGAATGTAACACACATACATAAACAAGTAATGAAAAAAGAATACAATGTATCCAAGCCTCTGAATGGCAGTGCTTTCACTTTCACTCCTCCCCTCAAAAGTCAGAAAAAAAGAAAAAAAAGAAGAAAGCCACAATAAAATTGCTTCTCTTTTCTAAAAGTTTCTTGAAATCATAAACAACATTTAGTTCAAAAAGGAGTTAGTATAAAAAAGAGAAAAAAGACCATCAAAACAAGAGACTATTTATACAGAAAAAAACCTGGTCCGTTTTAAAGTCAAGTAATTTCAGAAAAAAAGGAAGAAAAAAAAAGCCCATCTATCTTAAGAAGAATTTAATCTTACTGCTTAAAAACTGTGCTCTTTACTTTTTAAGTCCACTATCCAACTTTTAGGGTGTTCTCTTCAAAAATAAGTATTTAAAAGAAACATCTCACCAAACCAACACACTTTCTTCCAATCTTGCCTTTCTTTTGGAGCTGTCCCAGCTTCAGCAGCTTGATGGCTGCTTCTTTTCCGCTGGCAAAAAGAGCTTCTCCTGGATCAACCAGGGACTTTGCAATGTCCCTGGGATAGACAGACAGTGCTCTTTACCTTCACCATCTCTTCGGGATGGTTTAGATCCAAATGGATCGTCCAGCAGAGAAGATATCTATAGTGATCTGGGAGCTTCCAGATCACACGTAGTACCACCGGAACACCAGCTCCGCCCTCCCTGTCCTACGTGTCATGACAAAAGTTTAACACTAAGTGCAATGTCGTGTCTGGTCCAACTACTAATGTATAATAATGACCCAATGACTGAACGATAAAATATCTGATCTTCAAAATCAGGACTTGGTTCATATGCCAGATTATGAAAATCTGTTTGCATAGGTATGCTAGCCATTTTAGCATCCTTCATATTGCAATGATGCAAAAGTTGTTCAATCTTATCCTCTTGTGAAAGACTAAGCCCCTTCTGAGTTTTGGTAATCTGAACACCCAAATAAGTGTTATTGTAACCTAAAGATTTCAATGTAAAATATTTCTGCAAAGCTTTAGCAAAATTCTCACTCATTTGCTTATTTGAATCAATATAAACAATATCATCAACATAAACAAGAATTATCTCATATATATTCTCAGATCTTTTGTGAACACATTCATCAGTTTCGGACTTAATAAAGCCCATTGAATTTAGTTTGTCAGTAAGACATAAGTACCACATTAAACCAGACTGTTTCAGACCATAAAGATGTTTGTTAAAGAGCCAGGTATCCCCTTCTTGCTTCCGGAACCCTGGAGGACCTCTCACGTAAATTTCTTCATCCAGGTCAGCATTTAGATAAGCTGTTTCCACATCAAATTGGAAAACTTCTAAACCAAGAATAGTTGCAGTGGCTAAAGCAATTTTCATGCTCTCAGTCCGAACTGTTAGTGAGTAAGTATTTGTGTCTTCAGGATAACGTTGAGCAAAACCCTGAGCTACAAGTCTGGCCTTGTATAATGACTCACCATTTGGCTTCTTCTTAATTCTGCAGACCCATCTAGTGCCAATAACTTTCTTATTTGCTGGAGGACTTGCAGGCGTAAACACCTTGAGTTTCTTTAGACTGTCCATTTCAGCCTGCATTGCCTCATACCATTTCTCTTGCTCTGAATCAGGAAGATCCTTTATTTGTGTGAACTTGTCAGGAGGCAGTGTAACAGCACAAACCAACGGTAAAGGTGCTTTTGTCAATTGCCATGAATATCGCCGAGAGGATCCCTTCATGGTCCTCTCGGAACGTCTCAGGACAACTGTCCATTCTTCTTCCATTTCGTCCTCATCTTCTTCATAGTTGCTAGCCTCAGCATTGATGGCTTACGAAGATGGAACATCTGGTTGAGAAGAACTAGTTGATGGAACATCTGCCTGTGAATCTTGATCATCAGACTGCATGACATCAATAGCATCATTGGAGTGAATCCTGGACAAGTCAGCATCTTCCTCAAAATTGAAGGACTGAGAAATCACAATTATATTTCTGGAGTCAACGAATTTGCTCCATTTTGAATTGTCATCAGTACCCATGAATCTCATTCTTTTTGCTGCTGGACCTCCTTTCTTTCTTTGAGCTAATGGAATGTTCACCGCAGCATATGAACCAAAAATATGGATGTTTTTGACATTGGGTCTATATCCATATAACTTGAAAAAAGGTGTCTGATTTATTACACTACTCCAGATGCGGTTAATAATGTAATTTGCATATTTAATAGCTTCACCCCAGGAGGGGAGACTGAGATTAGCATCTTCTAGGAGACATCGCATCATGGTTTGTAGAACCCCGTTTCTGTGTTCCGCCACTCCATTTTCAGCAGGAACGTAAGGGGCTGAGGTCTGGTGCAGGATTCCATTGCTACACATCCAGTCCTGAAAATGCTGAGACATGAATTCAGCACTGCAATCACTTTGAATTCTAGCGATGCGAACATTGTGTCGGGTATTGACATAAGTTGCAAAATCTTTAAAGATCTGAAAGGTCTCTGATTTTTCCTTCATAGGAAATACAAATCCATATCTAGAATAATTATCAAGAATTGTTAAGAAATATTATTTACCACCAAGTGTTGGTGCAAATGGACCTACTATGTCAGTGTGTACCAAATAAAAAATGTGTGTTGACAGACATGTAGCGTGTTTTGGAACAGCTGCTGCTTTGGATTTGGTTTTCTTGCAGACAGCACAATCCAAAAACACCTTACACCCCTTCAGATCCAAACCTTTCACAAATTCCAGCATCATTCTAAGAACACAAAAACTGGCATGCCCCAATCTTCAAAGCCACTTATGCAAAGGTTTACCTGTTAGTGAATTTTCAACATTTTTATTAGAAACCTCAGTCTTGCTTTGAGCAAACTGTTTCTTTTTGTTGGCTTTAGGAGCCTTTGGAGTAGCTACAGGATCTCTCTCTGAGACATCTCTCTCTGGGTCTGTGCTCTCCTTTTTTGGAAATTTTATACTTGCCTGTGCTTGCGAGTTAGATTTTGGCTTTAGGTAATAAACACCATCAATTAATATGGTTTCAACAACAATATTACCCTCTTTAACCACATAACTTGCTTTTTCAAAATGGTGAACCTGGTACTTGGTTACTCTCAACAAACAACTTTGACTGAGCAAACTACAGGTTGCTGTTGGTATATAATAAACATCGGAATCAATGCATCGAGCTCTTCAATATAAACAGTTCCTTTTCCCCTGACCTGAACAGGATAATTTGAAAAAGTGTACAGTTCACGCATGTCAGGTTTAGGCTCATGCTTCTCTGTGTAAATAACTTTTCTGTAAGTAACATGCACTGCTGCTCCACTGTTTAAAGTCCAGAGAAGTCGTCTGTCATACTGTGGATCAGGCTGTGGATCACTGGTTAATGCCAATATAATATGTGGAGCTTGTAGATCAAGCCTGGGACTGCGGCGACCTCATCCTCTGCCCCTGCCTCTGCCTCTGGAATCTGTTCCTCTGGGCTGGTACGTGGTGGGTGCTTGAGATCATTGGGACAATGCCGGGTGGCATGTCCCACATGATGGCAGATATAGCATCTTGACATTCTTGGAACGAAGGCTCTTCCTCGGAAGTGACACCACGCTGGGGCTCTTGATGCAGGTCATACTCTCAAATGTGGTGTGGCTTGCATGAGTGCTTCTTCAGTTAAAATTCTGCATACATGATCAACTGTGCACTGAGCAATAGGCACTTTATTAATCTTTGAAATGGCATCTTTCCATTCATAATTCAAAAAGTTAATAATAATGCTGATCATTTGAAAATCATCTACAACATAACCTTGTTCAGCAAGCTCTTTTCTTTGTCCTTTCATTTTAGTCAAATGTTCTCCAATAGTTTCACCTGGTTTTAATCTTGAACCATGAAATTCAGATAAGAGTAAACATGCAGATTCAATTGAAACAGGACTGTAACATGCTTCTAATTGAGCCCAAATTTGTTGGGCAGTTTCATCAGGTGAAAAAATAACCTGCAATTCAGTGTCCATTGACAATAATCATGTTGTGCATGCTTTAGAATCCAAGTCTCTTATGTCAGGAGGCCAAGGTTGTGGTGGAGGATTAAACACCATACAGTGGGTACCTTCTCTATGAAGTAAAATGCCAACCTCACTGACCCATGCCTTGTAATTTTGGCCTGAGTGCTTTAATTTTGAATTACCAGTCAGTGGGGTGACAGAAGATTGCAAAGGAAAATGCATAATTTGGTCTGGTTGAGCAATGTGTGCATGGACACCAGGGGGTGCTGGAGCTGGTGCTGATGCTGGCACTGGTTGACCTGCTAAATGCATTTGTGGCTGTGCCATTGCTGGTCTAACCTGTGGTTGCATGTGGACTTGCTGCTGTTGAGCTGCTATTGGTATTTGAGCACCACCAATCTGGCCTGCACTAGGTGCTGACATCTGCATCTGAGGCATTTTACTAGCAGCTATATCAGGAAACCAAGCTGGTGCAATTTGGGTAGCCACAGGAGGCATTTGCACAACTGGAGATATAATATCTTGTAAAACAGATTTCATTGTGGACATATCAGCACAAGATTTTTGCAAAAAAAAATTATGATCATGTATTGCATGCATTTAATCAGCAGATGGTGCTACAACATTAGAAAACACAGGAGCTCTTGCTGAGTCAGGGTCATAAGACAATCCACGTGATGTAGGCACAGCTCTCTGCTCTGATTGGTCTGACACCACACCCATGTGACCAACTTGTAGGTGGTCCCTTGGCTTCCAAGAAGAAGGCAAGATGGAGGGCTCAGGAAATTGAACCACACCTATATCTGGCTGAAGGGATAATGCAAAAGCCTTAGCCTGCTTTACACTCTCTTCTAAAAAATCAATTGATTGCAAATACTCTTGCACAGCTTTCTGCCTCATTGTCTGCTCTGGAGTTATTGGAGAATAAATAATTTCACCTTTCTCTTTGGGTAAAAAATGCTCAGCTGACTGTAGAACTTTAGGCTTTGCTCCAAGTAATTCATAATCTTGAGCGTATGCTTTTGCAGACTGAGCTTTCTCTTGGGAAGTAGCGTAGCATGTATCATCGAAAGGAGAGATTACTGACCTGATCTCTTGTTGCTCTTCCACGGCAGCTTTTTCCAGACTCGTAGCAGAAGCAAGTGGGAGTGAATGCCATAAATCATCCTCAGACAGAGCCCTTCTTTTTTTCATCTTTGCTTTCTTTCGAGGCATTTTTGCAATTAAACACAACAATCCTCAGATGTTGTGAACTAATTGATTAGCCTTATCAGCAAAGAAAAACATAATTAAACTTGGAGCTGTGAAAAAAAAAACCAAATGCAGCTACCATTTCTCAAGGCTTGAAAAAACCTTTTGCCAGGGAGTAAATCTTCCAAAACATCCCTGCTAGTTAGAGGTGATAGACCGTGCTTTTCTTTACTGTAAACACTGATAAAATTAAACCCGGAAAATAATCTAAGAGACATTTTTGTTTATAAAATAAGAAAACCTAATGAAGCTCCATACTGGCAGCTGAATCTCATACAGGCAGATAGAAAAAAAAGTACAAAGGAAGTTACAAAGGAAGTGAAGTATAAACTTTTTACCCATGCGCAGTAAACTCAGACATCACAAGACTTTCTTATCTCATTACTATGGAGACAAGATAATAAATGCTGCTGGCTAGCAAACACTGCTTGCTATAATATTAGCTTAGGAGCTTGACAGACAAACCAAAAAAAAAGCAGTGAGAAAAACAATAGGACAGGGATGGTAGGCATGTTTGTGCACTTATGCATGCCTCCTACAGACCTCTCAGGAAAGGGGTGAGGTCAATAGTAGACAGTCTAAGGTTAAAGTTTTTGGGGTTTGGGGAAGAAACCACAGGGTCAGGTAGAGTATTCCAGAGATTGACCACTCTGTTGCTGAAGTCGTATTTCCTGGTGTGGTTTACCTTGAGTTTGTATCTATTGTGTGCTCTTGCGTTGTTATGGTTGAAGCTGAAGTATTCATTGACAGGTTGGACATTGCAATACATAATTTTATGTACTATACTTAGATTGGACCAAAGGTGGCGTAGTTCTAGGTTGTCTAGGTCTAAAATTTCAAGTCTGGTGGCATAAGGTATTCTGCAACAAGTAGAGGAGTGGAGAACTCTTCATGTGAAATATTTCTGGACTTTCTCAACTGTATTAATATTTATTATTTATTTATTTATTACTTGGACTTGTATGCTGCCCCCTCTCCAAAAGGAAATATCAGATACGTAATGTGGGTTCCAGACTGATGAGCTGTATTCAAGTATTGGTCTAGCAAATGTTTTGTATGCTCTAGTTAGTAATGTGATATTACCATAGAAAAAGCTACGTAGGATTAAGTTAACAACTCTTAATGCCTTTTTGGCTATGTAGTTACAATGGGCTCTAGCACTTAGATCATTAGAGATGAGTACTCCAAGGTCCTTGACAGAGTCTGGATTATCAACAAGGTCTTGACTATTCAACTTGTATTTTATTTTCTGATTTTTTTTGCCAATATGTTAGACAGAGCATTTATTTGTTGAGATTTGAAGTTGCCATTTGTTTGACTATTCTAATACATAGTCGAGGTCTCTTTGAAGGGTAACAATATTGTCGGTGGTGTTGAATAGCATTATATCATCAGCGAAAAGAACTCAGTTGCTCTTAATATGATCACAGAGGTCATTTATGTAGAGTATGAAGAGAATTGGACCTAGAACACTGCCTTGGGAGACATCACTGTTGACAGGTACAGAATTTGATAGGACGCTCCCAATTTTGACCATTTGTTGTCTATTTGACAGGAATGCTTCTATCCAGCTACGCAGTTGTCCAGAGATACCATAAGATTTTAGTTTTAGTAGTAGTTTGTCATGCACCACTGAATCAAAGGCTTTACAGAAGTCTATGTAAATTGCGACTATTGCTTTGCCCTGGTCAAGTTGTGTAGTCCATATGTTTTTGCAGTGTAAGAGTTGCAGATTACAGGATAGTTTTTTTCTGAAACCAAATTGTTTATTAGAGAGTAGGTTGTCTCTAAGTGGAGGATAATGGATTGGTTAATAATTGATTCCATGACTTTACTGGTGACGCAGCATAAAGAGATCGGTCTGTAATTTTCAACTAGGCTGGAGTCTCCCTTTTTGAAGATGGGGATGACCGTGGCTTTTGACCATAGTTTTGGCAAGGAGCTGCTCTTGAAAGATTTTTCAAAGATTGTGCTTAGAGGTTCGGCTATGGCAGTGGATAGCTTTTTTAAGAAGTAGGCACATATTCTGTCTGGTCTAATAGATAGAGATGGTTTTAGATTGTGTAGTGCTTTTTCAACATTGTCTTCTGTAAAATCAATATGTATTAGATCATTGTGGTTGTCTTTGGTTCAACTAGGAAGTACTGGGCTTGATCCATTGCTGTTTATAAATACTGAGCCAAAGAATGTGTTAAAGAGGTTGGCTTTGATGGTGTCGTCATTGCAGTCTTTACCATTAGGTCCTTTCGGGGGTGGGATGGACCTTGAGTCTTTTAGTTTGTCTGGTTTTGGGAGTTGTTATTGGTACATATAGTATGACTCTTTTGATTTCTAGTAAAAATATGTCATAATGGTCTTCAACAGCCATCCATTGACTGAATATTACTGTGGTTGTTGCACAAAAATACATTCTAACAATATATTCCACTTCAAACTCCTAGTTATTACTTATAAAGCAATAGAATCAGGTTGCTTGCCTTACCTAATTCTCTCTGATTGTCCCTTAATACCCACTAGAACTGGCAATGCAGACCTGCTCCAGGATGGAATCCAGATTCTAAAATTTGTGTCACAACTCCAACTTAATGGAACAATGCTCCCCAGGAGATATGAATGGCCCTAACTTCATTGGCACTTTAAGAAATAAACATGAAAGCCAGTGTCTCCACCCACTTTTATTTATTATTATTTATTTATTTATTCGACTTATATGCCGCCCCCTCTCTGAAAGGACTCGGGGCGGCTCACAGCTAAAATACAAGAATAAGAATAAATTACCTAAAAAACATATTAAACACTAATAAGCTGAATTAGAATTAAAACCCCAGTTAAAATAAACAAACCCCAAAGAATCAGCCCAGCCCACTTTTGGTTCTGAGAGTTAAATGAGTCTGTTGTGCAATTACTTAATATCTACTTCAAGATTTAGATTAGGAGTAAAATGATTTTGGACCTCATGAATAGAAGTGTTTAATCTTGAAAAGGCTTAGAAACTCTTTAATTTTGGGTGAAGGAATTATTAGGATTCCTAGGGCCTAAGCCAGAATGGACACTTGTGAATTTAAATTAAATTTTCAGTTAATTTGCAACCATTGCACAAGAATTGTCCATATGGACTGAGTTAAATTTTATTTCTTAAATTAAATTTAAATCTTCATGGAATTTTAATGAAAGTTACAATACCTGAACTTAATATTAGGCATAATATTGTTGTTTGTTCAATATCGGTTCTCTCTAGCACGTTTATCTAAAAGTGCTAAGTTACAGGAAAAGAAGTTCTGTTGACCCTAAGCTGAACATGTTCACATGATTATGCAGTCCTCAAGAAAGGACCATGTCCTTATAATATGGAGATGATTATGCAAATTAATTCAATGACTTCATCTCCTTAAAAGCAGTTCTTAGAGACTTCCATTTGCAGAGCCAACCACCAATTAGCCTCAAGAAAAGCCAACATCACTGGAGATATGCTTCTTTGGACTTTCCTCCTGCTTCTTATTCCTTTTTCAGGTAACTCTTCTCTCATAACCAAAAGTAGGAGGTAATAAATGTTCCTATTCAGGTTTACCCCTGATTCACTGTTGGTGTTTGATTTTAAGGCTGCCATGCAGAGATGAAGTTGGTGGAGACTGCAGGAAGTGTTGTAGTCCCTAGAGGTTCCCTTCGCCTAACCTGTAAAGCATCTGGGTTCACTTTTACTGACCATGCAATGAGCTGGATCTGACAGTCTCCTGGAAAGGAACTGGAGTTTGTGGCAAGTGTTAGCCAATGACAAGAAACTAAACAGTGGTATAACTCCAAAGGGGAGGGAAGATTCATTGTTGCAAGGGACAATTCAAAGACTTCATTTTATCTCCAGGTAAACACAGTGGTACCATCTGCTTTCCTCCTTGTACAATTACTTCAGAAGTCCCTTGAAAGGAGAAGCAAAAGCCAAAAGTGCAACCATTCAGAGTCTGTCCCTGGAGGGCATCTGCCAGAAAGGTCCAATTCTCATCCACACAAACAAAATAGAAACCATTGCACTGAAATGGATAAACTTACTCTAAAATTAAAAGAAAAGGAAGACTCAAAGTATTATACAGTCTTGGAAAACTTGTAAAAAATGGATAAATGTTAGAAATCAACAAGTAAATAAATAAGGAAGGGATAGTTTAGAGAGGTTAATGTATGAGAAATAACCAGAAATATGAAATATGTATTGGAACAACATTTGGTATATAACCGTCATCAAATGGATAAGTAATGTTTATAATTTTTTTAAATGAATTGTATTGTATTTTGTATGATTAATAAAGGTTTTTAAAAATAAAATAAAAAAAGAAACCAGAGTGGAGAGAAAGTAAAGAGGAGTGGAAAATGAGCAAGATATTCCCACCCTTTTCAGGGGTACTGTGCCCCCAGATTTGTATGCACTGTTCGAATCCCAATTTTGCAATCTTCTAGAAGCCTAAGTGAACCTCGATCCCCACATATTTTTCATTAAATGTTTTGTTAAATATTTCATGAAATGCTCCAACATGGGAAATTTTTAAGAAGAGATTGGACAGCCATTTGTCTGAAATGGTATAGGGTTTCCTGCCTAAGCAGTTGGCTGGACTATAAGACCTCCAAGGTCCCTTCCAACACTGTTATTCTGTCTGTTCTGTTCTGTTCTGTTCTGTTCTCCCAAATTGTGGAAGAAATTTCCACTTTGCTGTGCTCTTTTCACTGGTTTACATTTGAAAGTTTAAAAGAGCCAATTGCACTGCAGCTGTACTTTGAATGTACCGGCTTTTCTAGCCACACCGCTTCTTGATAAAGGCTATATAAGGAACTACCTCAGTTCCAAGAAGTTCCAAGTTACAAGGCACTAAGTTCCAAATCACAGAGAGAGACAGTTCCAAGATAGTTCTGGGGAACTATCAGTTCCAAGCTGCAAGGAAGACTGTTCCAAGGCAGAAGGCTGTTGGAATTGCTTTGTCTCTCCTTTCTGAGGAAAGGACTTTTGGAACTCAGGCTACATAGGTCGTCATTAGGACTTAAGGACTATAAGAACTCTCAGAAGAAATACAGGACATTGGTATGCTTCCTTGAATATTTATTTGTTTTCTTTATTCATTGTTACAATAAACAAGTTCTGGATTGAACTCTTCTGGGCTCTTTTTGAATAACTTCATTATAGATAAAGGTTTACGAACCATCAGTTTTATTAACCTCCTAAAATTTATTTTGACACAAATGAATCAAGATTGCTCCTTGAAGAATCTCTTTTGTCTTTTTTGTTTCTTATTTCATATTTTTATTGCTCTTCCTTTCCAACCTTTCTTCTATATTCTGTTTTGCTTTTATCTTTTAACATTGCAAAAAGAAAAGAAAAAAACATACTTGGCCTCATGTGCCTTTTTACCTTGCACAATAACAAATATTAAACGCCTATGAAAAGATGATTCAGAGAACTATGCTAAGAGTTCTAATGAGATTACATATGGGATGCCTAATTGATAATAGCTTACCTAGATGCCAAAGCTATCTAAAATGTTTAATTGACATACTCCTAGCGTCATTTTCTAATTTAACATCATGAAATGTGAGCTACGTATTACTTTTGCCAAATAGCATGACATTCTTAATTTTTTTTACCAAAACAAATATAAGAGGATTTAGAAAGTTGGAATAATCTAAGACTGTTGCTATTAGGAAGAATATCAGCAATTAAAATGAATATACTACCTAAAGTCTTATTCCTGTTCCAAAACATACCAATAAAATTAGATAAAAAAATATTTAAAGATCTGAACAAATTGACACTAAATTTTGTATGGCAGGGCAAGAGGCCCAGGATTAAACTGAATCTACTACAAGATGCAAAAGAAAGTGGGGGGATTTGCTTTCCAGAATGGGAATTATACTATCAGGCGGCAGCACTGACCTAGATCAAGGACTGGATCAACTTAAAAAATAAAGAACTTCTATATTTAGAAGGACATGATCTACAACAGGGTTGGCATGTGTATTTGTGGTCCGGCAGAAATATGGCTCATCAATACTTCTTAAGGCATAAAATTCGACGAGCCCTAATTGTGATTTGGAATTTAAAAAAATTTCAAAATTATATGGAACTACTAGGCTGGCTATCTCCACTAGAAGCAACAGTATGTCCAAACCTATATAATCAGACAAAAGCCATCACATATAAAGATATTATAAATGAGGAGGATCAACTAAAACAGAGACAGAAATTAAAACAAAAAGAAATAGCTCTGGAATGGTGGGCCTATCTCCAAATACAATCAAGGTATGAAAAAGACAAAAAAGAATGGGGAATCAATCTACAAGACTCAGCATTAGACAAAATTGTAATAGGATCAGAGGAAAAACAAATAAAGAATATTTACAGATATCTACTAGATTATAAAATGTACGAAGAACAAGTAAAGGAAATGATGGTGACCTAGGCTAGGGACTTTGGACACAACCTAAATTCGGATCAAGCTAATCTGGGAGCAAAATAAAAAGATTACACTAGCCACATCTTACAAGGAAAACTTGTACAAGATGTTCTATAGGAAGCATGTCCAGCCAGCAAGATTAGCCAAACTGTATGGAAACCAATCACCCAACTGTTGGAAATGTCTGAAAGAATGAGGCACATATTACCACATATGGTGGTCCTGTAAAAAGGCTCAGGAGTTCTGGTACAGAATTTGGTTATGGCTAGAGGAAATGATGGTGTTAAAAATTTGTAACAAAACCGAGATGTTCTCACTGGGAAAAGTGGAAGAGAAGTTTAGCAAAAGCAATACCTATCTAATAATACATGTAATTACGGCAACAAGAATAATATTTGCCCAAAATTGGAAATCAAGAGAAATCCCTAGGGAGGATATGATTGATAAGATGCTACAATTTTTATTTATTTATTTTATTTTTAATTACATTTATATGCCGCCCTTCTCCAGAGACTCAGGGCGGCTTACAATTTTTGGGATGCAACCCAGTGCGCTCAGCAATAGCCTTCATTCCATTGTATATGCCTGCTTATTACTAAGCGGCATTTTTACAAAGTCAGCTTATTGCCCCCAACAATCTTGGGTCCTCAGTTTACCTACCCCGAGAGGCTGGAAGGCTGAGTCAACCTTGAGCCTGCCCCAAAATGGATAGGTTGGCATTAGAATTGAAGGATCAAGAAGAGTCAGAATACCATAAAATATGGAATAAAGTTTATTATTGGAGGAATATGAAAGGGAGTTCATAAAATTGATATAAGAACTAAAGGTGAAATAGGGAAGGTGTGAGGGACCTCTTATTCGAAGAGTAATGAGAAAGAATTAAAAATTATGAAGTTCAAGTGTGTGTATATATATTTTTGTGTGTGTGTATGTATGTGTGTGTGTGTGTGTATATATATATATATATATTTGTTTTCGTAGATTTTCACGGGTAAAGGTATGTAGGTCTTGGTGTATTCGGGTCTTGTCCCGTGTAAGATTGAGAATACCTTGGCAACATTTAAGCCAAATCTCATCCGTCATCTTCAGGCTGGTGTCTTCAGCTTCGTTCTCCTGGGAGAAGTGTGTGATTGGCTGTTTTCCCTTTTAAACTCTAGAGTTGGATGTGTTGTTACTTTTTGATTGGTTGTGGAGTTGATGTATGCAGATTGGATGGCTTTTTCCTGAGACCTGTGTGGCTGAGGTGCTGGCTGTGTGTCTCTCAGCCTTTTGTGTTGTAACGACCTGGGTAATGGGCTGTGTGATGACCTTCTGAGTTCTATTGTTGTGACGTCCTGGGTGTAGGTGCTGTAATCTCCTGGGTTGTTGTCTGTGTTGCAACCTCTGATGTTTTGTGTTGTGATCTCCTGAGTTCTGTGATGTAGTATCCTGGGTGGAAGGTTGTGATGTGGCATTCTGGGCCTTGGTTTGGCTCAGAGTTTGAGGTCTGGCTATGTGTTTATAGCGTGTGTCAGTTTGCTTAGTTGGGGGGTTGGAGGGGGTGTAGCAGCTGATGTTGCAGCCATGGTCTGGTTTCTGGATGGTGGTTGCCTTTCATCTGTGGGTGGGCTTGGGTTTTGAGTCTGGTGAAGGAGATTGGTGGTGGCATCATGTGTTATTTTGGGTCGGTGTTGGTTTGTGGAG
>SOZL01000082.1:7211-23199 GCA_009733165.1 Naja naja | reverse complement strand
CAGTGTCAAGCCTGGTCTGTCAAACTTTCTCCTTCAAACTTCCTCCTGCACGATGTTATCTGGTGGAGTTCTTCTTTGAGATGGCCATTTCTGGCCACCACTGCAACCGCATTCAGGAAAGGGAAAAAAGACAAGCTGGGGAGGACAGATGCTCTCCTCAACCCTATTGGCGGCTTCCCCCTCTTCACCACCTCTACAGGGTGGTTTTAACCCGGAAGCCAGCCAGCTTGGGGTGCTCCAGCTGAGAGCATGGATTGAAACTGTGCACAGTCATGATTTCAGTCTGTCTCTGAAGAGGCTCAAGCATTCCTTTATTTCTTATGCATGCCTATTCCTTAGGTATTTCTATGCCAATTTTATGAATAAGAAAGCATTTCTAGTTAAAATGAAATCTTGCAACAATTTTTGGATATGGTAATGTGTAGTATCAGTGAACCGAAGACTGAATTTTGTGCCCTCCTCATCTTCTTGTTTAGGCTTTTGCAAAACCTAAATGTTCAATGATATAAATAACGATTCTTTTATTCCCTATCCCCCCAAATTAAATGTCAAATAGAAAAGAGTGTTGGCTTCTCATATAACCACCTGAGCCCTAAATAATTATGATATTAATATCCAGAGAAATTGACAAGTAATTGCTAATTTCTTCTACAAAGAGGGTATGTTATTTTTTGGACCAGATACCTGAACTCTTGAGTAACTTATTATGCTTATTCATTCTAGAAGGATTTAAAAAGGATATTATATGAGGAGGAGGAGAAATAAATCAGAAATATTGGATGTGTAAAGAAACAATCAAAAGGAATGGTCTCTTGCAGAAGAATTTGGGACAGAGAAGGAGCAAAATCCTTCAAAATCAAAAAGAAAGGGGAAAAAAGCCAGGATTCAAATTTAATTGAGGAAAAAACCATGACAAGGGCTAATATTGTTTAATTTTGATTGGAGGAAAGCATGGTAGATGCAAAATTATAGACTGAAATGAATGATGATGTGTTAAAGGTGAAAATAATGACCAAGATGTTCGTTTCTCCCCCAGGGCAATTCTTCCCTCTCCAACATGTTTTTCTTTGCTTTTTGACTCTGAAGCCACTCAGATCAGATTTAACAGATTAACAGAGTTGGAAGGGACCTTGTAGGTCATCCAGTCCAACCCCCCATCCACGCAGGAGACCCTACACCATTTCTGACAGATGGCAGTCCAGTCTCTTCTTGAAAGACTCCAGTGATGGAACTCCCACAAACTTTGAAGACAAGCTGTTCCATTGGTTGATTGCAGTTCTTACTGACAGAAAATTTCTCCTTATTTTCAGGTTGAATTTCTCCTTGATCAAGACCTTGTAATTCCCATGAGTTTCCATCTATGTACCTCTATTGCATTAGAAGGTGAATTCAATTCCTGGTGAATCCCTAGATCCATCCATTCAATTATTTTCATATAAGTATGGAAAAGAATGCAGCCCTGCCAACCAAATTCCTAGGATTTTTTTAAAGGGGAGAGGGAAGTAGGTTTGGTTTTTGAACTTACTCACTGTTTGTGGTGGAATGACATAGGCTTTGTTTGAGGGATATAACTTGGAAAAGTTACAAAAGTCAATGAAATCAATGAAACGCCACCTCACTGTGAAAGTCTCTGCCTGGAACTGAGCCAAAGAGACTTACAATGTCCAGGAGATATAGTTGGCCATTTTAGGGTTTAGATGTAAAGGACTCCTAAACTGAGAATGTTATTAACATTTTCTTCTAGGAAAATACTAGTAAAACCAAATACATTTCCAGTGATCTGGGATAGAAAAAGAGTAGAACTTTATTTATGGTATTCATTTAAAATTTAATTCCTTTAGTCTAGAATGCAGATCTTAGAAACTTTCTCCAGTTCACACTGATGGCCATTCAGTGTCCTCCCAGTTTTTTCAGAAGATAGAGGAAGGAAAGGACATGTGGGAGTATTCCTGAGTGAGCCACTTCCCATTTCTCTTGTCTTCAAAACTGTAAAAGTGATGATAATAATGAAGATTTAATTGGAAGTACTTTCAGCCTCTTCTACTTGAAAAGAAAACTAGTATAAATCTATGTTCACCAGACTTCTGATATGTCTCATAAAGTCTGTGTCAATATTGATCTAATAAAAACTAATTTATTTATTTATTTATTTATTTATTATTTGCACTTGTATGTTGCCCCATCTCCAAGACTCGAGCGCTCACAATTAAAATATGAAACAATAAATACTTAAAAAACTATTAAATTTAAATTACAAGTCCAAATATAATAAACTAAAACCATTAAAACTATCCCAACCCGGGGGTCACAGCCCGGGTTGATCAAACAACCAAGTTTTTAGCTCACGCTTAAAGGTGCGGAGGTCAGGGGCCAGGCGGAGAGCCCAAAGGCAGTTGGTTCCAGAGGTCAGGGGCCGCAACAGAAAAGGCTCATCGCCGGGAATTACCAATCGGCACTGACCCGCCGATGGAATCCCAGGAGTCCTTGCCTATGAGCTCGCGACAGGGCGTGGCCGCATTCGATATGGAAGAAGACGCCCCTAATATTGAGGACCCATGTCATGAAGGACTTTATATGTTAACACTAAAACCTTGAACCTCACCCGAGTGCAACCGCAACCAATGCAAGCCCCGCAGGAGGGGGTAATATGGGAGAACCGGTAACTCCCATCACCACTGCCGCGCCGCGATTCTGCACCAGCTGCACCGGATGGTGTGCAAGGGGAGTCCTAAATAGAGAGCGTTGCAGTAGTCGAGTCAGAGGTGACAAGGGCATGAGTGACTGTGCAGGGCATCTCGGTCCAGAAAAGGGCGGTTGTCGCAACAAGGCGGAGCTGGGCAAAGCCCCTCCCTGGTTACGGCCCCACCTGCTCTCTCTCCAACCGAGCCGTACATCCAGGAGGACCCCAGATTCCACGCCTCTATCCACAGGGGCAACACTCTCCCTATGGCCAAAGATGGACAATCTTGACCGGCCGAGACGCCGTATGCACAGCCACTCAGTCTTGGCCGGGTTGAGTCAAGCATGTTCCCGCCATCCAAATCTGCACGCATCCAAACACCGGTCATCAGGGAGAGGGCATCGCTGATCTGGTTTGGGGTGGAGATGTACAACTGAGTATCATCAGCGCATTGATGGAACTTCACCCCAAAACCACGGATGATCTCACCCAATGGCTTCATGTAGATGTTGAATAAGAGGGGGAGAGGACTGACCTCTGAGGGACCCCACAAGAGAGCACCCTAGGGGACGACGACCTAACCCCCCTGCCAACACCGATTAGCATCCCTTTAGAGAGGTAGGAGGAGAAACCAAGAACGGTGCCTCCCACTCCAACCCTCGAGGCGACGCAAAGGATACCATGGTCGATGGTATCGAAAGTCAAGAGAGGTCTATTAGGACCAGGACAGAGGAAAACCCCTGTCCCGGCCCTCCAGAGATCATCCATCAGCCACCAATGCCGTCTCCGTGCTGTAACCGGTCGGAAGCCCGATTGATACGATCTAGGTAGTCCGCTTCATCCAGGAAAAGTGGAACCTGCTGAGCCACCACAATTTCAACAACCTTCGCCAAAAGCTAAGGTTTGAGACCGACGAAAGTTGCTAACACGGTCGGGTCCAGGGCAGGCTTCTTCAGAAGGGCCTCACCACCGCCTTTCAAGGCGGCGGAAAGACACCCTCCCTTAAAGAAGCATTGACAACTGCCCGAGCCAACCGCAGGTGGCCTCCTGGCGCATATGTCAGCCAGGAGGGACACGGGTCCAACAAACATGTGGTGGAACTCATTCGCCGCATAATCCTGTCCACTTCATCCTGGAAACAGGATCAAACTCATCCCAGGTAACAATGGCCAGACTCCCAGCACCCTTTCCTCGACCACTGCAAATCAGAGGGTAACCCATCCTGAATACGAGCGATTTTATCTGACAGATATTGAACAAACTCGCTCTACCTCAACGGGTCCGCCCCTCTAAACAAAGGAGGGAACGGGTAACCAAACAGGGCAGCCGGGCGATTATCTGCGGATGCTATGAGAGTGGAGAGATAAGACCTCTCGCCTCCCCATAGCTACCAGGTAAGTCCTAATATAGGCTCTTAGCTGGCCCGGTCGGACTGGGAATGGGTAGACCTCCACCTGCTCTCTAAACCCCTCGATGTTCCATCTCCTGGAGCTCCTCAGTATACCAAGGCAAACGGGATCCACGATGTGTAAGGGGATGCATGGGGACAACCCTGTCGAGGGCTCCGACGCAGCCCGCGCCAGGCCATTGCCAGATCCTCGGCAGAGCTGTGAGCAAGGGAAGTAGGAAAACCCCAGTTCTGCCTGGAACCTCTCCGGGTCCATCAGGCGCCTGGGGCGAACCATCTAAGTGGCTCCTCATCCCAGCAGTGGGGACAGCCTGTTGGAAGACCAGCCGTAGGAGATAGTGATCAGACCATGGAACGGGCAAGACCATAGATATGACTTGCCCTCTGTCACTCCGTCACTGTTCAGAGACAAAAACTAGGTCAAGAGTATTTCCCCTCATGAGTAGGGCCTTGTATTAACTGGGTCAGGCCCATGGCCTCCATAGAAGCCATGAATTCCTGGGCCAAACCCGACCCCCCCCAGGGAAGGCAAGTTGAAGTCCCCTAAGACCATGAGGTCAGGGAACTCCACCGCCACCCCGAGAGGAGATCGAGAAGCCCAGGTAGGGCCGCTGCCACACAGCTGGGGGAAAGGTATGCCAGCAGCAAGCTCACCCGACCATTAGGCCCCCACCCCCGCCTATCTCTGCAACAGAGACCTCCCTTGGAAACATGGCCTCCCAGATAACCACGGCCACCCCACCACCCCTACCCTGGGCCCGGGCGGTGTAAAACCTGAAAACCTGGTGGGCACAAATCAACCAGAGGGACACCCCCCTCTGGGCCCAACCAGGTTTCAGTGATACAAGCCAGATCCGCAGCCTCCTCCTCAATGATCTCCCCGGGAGGGAGGACTTATTTGCCATGGACCTGGCATTAAAATACACCAACCTAAGCCCAGGGGTCCTAGTCCGCTGCCCCTAGGGAGGAGGCCATAGGGTTGGAGTGAGCGACTGGCCTTAAGTGCCGGGTGTGCGCTCCCCTCACCTGATATGGTCCTATGCCTCGATGTCCTCTTCCAATTCCGACCACCTTGGGAATCGCAGCTCACCTCCTCAGGCCCGGAGCCCCACTGGTCCCCAACCCCACCCACTCTCCCCGCACTCCGGGTCATAAGGGGACCCCTCCACCATCACCCCCCCTCCCTATCCCTTTAAGACGACGAATTAAAAATTTTAAGATTCGACCCTTAGCTCCCAATTTAAAATTTAACCCTTGGTCGCAGCATGCCACCTCTCGGGATCCCAAGATCTGTCATTAAGGTAAGCTGTCGACAGCCCATTGGGCCAACTCAAGGACAAGGGCGCAGTCCTGAGTGCCCACAATTCCGGCAGCGAGTAGGGTCCCATAACAATGGACGACAAACTTTATAAGGGGGTAGAGTAAAGTCTGGCCACGCATGACCGGGTGATAGATGTTAAATGTCCGAATGGAAAAAAGGAGTACAGGCAACAGTATCCAGAAATTCAGTCTCATAAATGGTCTCTCACATCCACTTAGAGGCTGAAGATGACAATAAATGACCCACCACTCTCTCACCGTGGGGGTCAAAATAGTCCTGGAACTGAGGGATCCGATGTTAAACCCCTCTACTCTCTCACAGTAGAGGGATAGTCCTCCCATCGTCCTCACACAATGATGGGACCCATCCAGATCAAAATCCTGGAAGGAAAGGTCCAGATAACTAAGGACCATGGCCATTGGATAGAGATGATGGCAGCCCCACAAAATTCTGCGGGGGAAAGGTGGTCCAGGCGGCCGAACTGGCGATAGAAACGGTAGTGATGGAACAGAATAGAACAGTCTGATACGATGAACGGGAAAATCCAAAGGAGTCCCAAATACCGGGCTCCACCCCATGACCAGGATCCAGGGCCACAAACAGCCAACCGCAGGGGAGCATCCAGTCCATCCCCCACTATTCTTCTTCTCATCCTTCCTATTAACTATCTCTTCCCACTTCTGACTATAACTGTGTTGCTTGAATTTTACAATTTATATTGTTTTATTTGTTTCCTAGTATGATTTGATTGTTTATTAGTAACCTATGACTATCACTAAGTGTTGTATCTTATGATTCTTGATGAATATATTTTAGTTTTTCTTTATGTACACTGAGAGCATATGCACCAAAGACAAATTCCTTGTGTGTCCAATAAAGAATTCTATTCTATTCTATTCTATTCTATTCTATTCTATTCTAATTACATTTCTCAAAATGAGATTAGTTTACATTGTTTGGTCAATAATTTCCCTCTTCTTTCCTCCCTCCCTCCCTCTTTCTCCATCTACTTGGCATTACACTTTGTGAATACAAATTCCATTTTTTTACACAGTCCAAATAGATCCTGTCTCATTGTGTAGTCTTGGGCACAAAAATACACAGATGAGTCTGCAGCTGTGACAGAATTCAGCTGGAGGGAGAACTCATTCCTGGTCTGATCTGCAGAAATGGTGGCATGGCCTTTTACAGAATTGCCATACCATTTGCCTCTGCTGCTGGGATGTATTGCTGAGATCCACTCAAGACCTTTCCCAGGTGATTGCCTGACCCAATGCCAAGCAGCTGATGAAGTAGCAATGGAGAAACCTGTGACTTTACAAACTAGGTTGAGTTGACTTCCAGGTCTCACCATTCCTGGCCCAGATTCCACAAGCTGAATGTCTGAGAAGACCCCTTGGGGAAAAAAGACAAAGGGTTGCAATCAATAAACATCACTGACCAAATAAAAGTCTCCTAATTTTCTATTAAATATTCTTACATCTTGGAAGCACTGTAAAGCAAACTGCAAATAACCACAATGGCACGATAGCCATCTAGGATGTTCCAGTGAAGTCTCTGAGCTTCAAAGGAAATGAGGATGTCATAGTGGATGGGCTTATTTTTAAATGCAGCATCAGCATTGCATCTCATAAAGTTTTGCATGAGCTCCTCCTCTATTGCATAGTGAATAATAAATTCAATCTTAAAACCTGAGTTTGTTACACATTTGGCCTATGGACCAGTTTCTGTTCTTTTGATAAACTGAGATGGAATTTGAAAAGTCAGGTCTGTGTGAAGTTCCTGATGATTTATTTTTTTTGCAGACCCTTCAGCCATATCAACATGATTCAGTGCTATGTCTCTCACACTCTCTCTCCCTCCTTCCTTCTCTCTCCATCTGCTTGGTATTACATTTCATGAAAACAATTTCCTCTTTTTTTACAGAGACCAAATCGATGCTATCACAGTGTGTCTCTCGGGCACAAAAATACACAGATGAGTTTGAAGCTATGAGAGAATTCACTTGGAGAGAAAACTCATTCCTAGACTGATCTGCAAAAATGGTGATACGGCTTTTCACAGAATTGGCATACCTTTTACCTCCATTGTTGACCTCCACTGAAAGCCATCTGAGACCTTTCCCTGGTGGCTGACTGATCCAATGCCAATCATATAATGAATTACCAATGGAGAAGCCTGTTACTTTACAAATTAGGTTGAATTGACTTCCAGGTTTCACCATTCCTGGCCCAGATTCTACAATGTCTGTGGAGACCCCCTGGAACAAAGAAATGATTGCAATTAGTAAAGCAGCATCACTGGCTTTCCCAAAGGTGCTTTTTCAGGAGATAGCTGGACCTTTGTATTTTTCTTTGAAGACATTTCGCTTCTCATCCAAGAAGCTACTTCAGCTCTGTCTGGATGATGGGAAATGGAAGGCTTTTTATTCCCTGCAGACAGCTGGTCATTTGCATCCTTTTAGAGAGTCATTGAGGCCATTTGGAAGTTTACCTGTATCCTCAGGGTCACCTGAGTAGTGTAAGTTGGTGTGGAGCCTTCTTGGATGAGAAGTGAAATATCGTCAAAGAAAAACAAGAATGTCCAGTTGCCTCCTGAAAAAGCACCTTTGGGACAACCATGACCTGCATGATTGAGAATCTCCATAAACATCACTGATTAAATAAAGATCTCTCAATTTTTCATTAAATACTCTTACATTTTGGGAGGGCTGTAAAACAAAATGCAAAGAACCATAGTGCCATCATGGCCATCCAGGATGTCCCAGTGAGGTCTTTGAACTTCAAAGGAAATGAGGTTCTCATCCTTATTTTGAAGTGAACTATCAGCATTGCAAGTTTTGCATGAACTCCTCCTCTATAAATATTCTATTTATTGAAAAATAAATTCAATCTTAAAACCTGATTATATTATAAGACTGGCTAATGGACCTCTTTCTGCTTCTTTTGATAAATTGAGATGGAGAGAAATTGAAATCTCAGTCTGTATGAAATGCCTAGTGAGATTTTATCGGCAGATCCTTCAGTCATATCAGCATGAATTAGTGTTATATTTTATGCATCATTTGGGGAAGATAAGGAAAGTAAAAATATAATGGAGAAAGCAAAATAATACTTCAACCATAACAATACAAGAGCACACAATAGATACAAACTCTAGGTAAACCGCACCAAACTTGATTGCAGGAAATACGACTTCAGCAAAAGAGTGGTCAATGTCTGGGATACTCTACCTGACTGTAGTTTCTTCCCCAAACCCCAAAAACTTTAACCTTAGACTGTCTACTATTGACTTCACCCCTTTCTTAAGAGGTTTGTAGGGGGTGTGCATACGTGCACCAATGTGCCTACTGTCCCTGTCCTGTTGTTTCTTTTATTTTTTGTTTTATTTTTCTTATATGTATCCATTTCATGTATTCATAACTTTGTTTATACTTATACCTGTTATCTTATAATCGCTTGACAAAATAAATAAATAAAAAATAAAAAAAATAAAATGTTTTTTGGACTTACTTTCAGGGAGATCATTAGAAACAATTCCAAAGTTATGATCTCAATATTTCATATATTTGTGATGCACTCCAAAACAGATAATATCTATACCAAACCTTTCCATTTGGACTTAGTTTAGTTTATTTTATTTGGACTTATAAGCCGCCCTCTCTCCCGCCGAAGGACTCAGGGCGGCATACATAAAAAACAGGCAATACAAAAATTAAAACAAATTAAAAAGATATCAAATTATGGCCAAATAAACATTTCAAATTAAAACCCCGATCCCCTGTCAGTCCAGGCTGGATTGTAAGAATAACCATGTTTTAAGGTCACGGCAGAAGGAGCGGAGACCAGGGGCCAGGCGCAAATCTAGGGGTAACTGATTCCAGAAGGTGGGTGCTCCCACAGAGAAGGCCCTCCCCCTAGGGGTCACCAGCCGACAGTGTTTAGCTGACGGTACCCCCAGGAGGCCCTGTCTGTGGGAGTGCACTGGGTGATTGGCATTCATCGATGGCAGAAGACGTTCTTGCAAGTACCCTGGACCCAAGCCATACAGGGCCTTGTAAGTTGTTACCAACACCTTGAATCTCACATGGAGGGCAACCGGTAGCCAATGCAGGACACGCAGGAGGGATGTAATGTGGGAGAATCAGGACGCCTCCATCACCACCTGCGCAGCCGCATTTGCACCAGCTGAAGTCTCCGTATGACATGCAAGGGCAGCCCCATATAGAGAGCATTGCAGTAGTCAAGTCTAGAGGTAACGAGTGCATGAGTGACCATGCGTAGCACATCCTGGTCCGGATAGGGGCGCAACTGGTGCACCAGGTGAACCTGTGCGAATGCCCCCCTGGTGACGGCTCCCACCTGCTCCACCAAACTGAGCTGCACATTCAGGAGGACACCCAAGTTGTGCACCCTATCCACAGGGGGCAACACCTCTCCCCCTATGACCAATGATGAAATCTCTTGGATTACCCAAGATGATGGTACACACAGCCACTCAGTCTTGTTTGGGTTGAGCCGGAGCCTGTTCCTCCCCATCCAGTCCCACACCGCATCCAGGCAGTGGGACATCACGGAGAGGGCATCACTGAGGTGGTCCGGGGTGGAGATGAAAATTTGGGTATCATCAGCATATTTATTTATTTATTTATTTATTTATTTATTTATTTATTTATTTTATTTAATTGGACTTGTATGCCACCCTCTCTCTGCAAGGACTCAGGGTGGCTCACAGTCAAAACACAGCAATAAATATTTTAAAAAGAATTAAACCTAACAAGCCCAATCACTAAAAGATTAAAATAAATTAACACCCTCCCCCCCCGGGGAGGTCAGTCCAGCCCAGCCTGTTCAAACAACCAGGTCTTCAGATCACGGCCGAAAGAGTGAAGATCAGGAGCCAAATGGAGCTCCAAAGGGAGTTGATTCCACAAGGCAGGGGCCGCAACAGAGTAGGCCCTTCCCTGGGGCACCGCCAGCTGACATTGTCTAGCTGACGGCACCCCGAGGAGTCCCCATCTGTGCGCACGCACAGGGCGATCAGTATTTGATATTGGCAGGAGACACTCCCGCAAGTACCCCAGACCCAAATCATAAAGGACTTGGAATGTTAATACCAACACCTTGAATCTCACCCGGAGGGCAACCTGCAACCAATGCAGCTCGCGCAGGAGGGGTGTAACATGGGAGTATCAGGAAACTCCCATCACAACCCACGCAGCCGCATTCTGCACCAGCTGAAACCTCCAGATGGTATGCAAGGGCAGTCCTAGATATTGATGATACCTCACCCCAAAACCACGGATGATCTCACCCAGCGACTTCATATAGATGTTGAATAGGAGGGGAGAAAGGACCGATCCCTGCAGCACCCCACAAGTGAGGTGCCTAGAGGCCGACTGCTTCCCCCTGCAAATACCAACTGCATCTGGCCCGAGAGGTAAGAGGAGAACCACCGCAATACGGTGCCCCCCACTCCCAACCCCCCCGAGCTGGCGCAGTAGGATACCATGGTCGATGGTATCAAAAGCCGCTGAAAGGTCTAACAGGACCAGGACAGAGGAGCAACCCCTGTTCTGAGCCCTCCAGATGTCATCCATCAGCATGACCAATGCCATCTCCATGCTGTAACTGGGCCTGAATCCCGATTGGTACAGGTCCAGGTACACAGCTTCCTCCAGGAACATCGGCAGCTGCTGTGCCACCACACTCCCAACAACCTTCACCAGAAAGTGAAGTTTGGAGACTTCATGAAAGTTGTCTAAATTGGCTGGGTCCAAGACAGATTTCTTAAGGAGGGGCCTCACCACCGCCTCCTTCAAGGCAGTGGGAAAGGATTCCTCTCATAAAGAAGCATTGGTAACTGCCTGGAGACAGCCAAGTGTACCCTCCCGGGTACTCTAGACAGTGGCCTATAAGGAAATATCAGAACTTAATACTGGACTAAAAGTCAAGGAATATCCCACAAAAAGCTTCTTCTACTTTCCTTGGCCTACCAGGAATCCATCAAGCCCTCAAATCATTCAGTGAAACTTAAAAGAGGGTTTTACAGGACTGTGAATTAAAGACAAAATGAGAGTGACTTTTCTGCCTAGCTACTAAAGGGGAGAATTATTTTGAGTTTCCTTCTACCATGGATGGAACAACAAACAACAAATACAACATAGAGTTTAGAACCTGAAGAATCAGTTCAGTTTACAAGGATATCAATAAAAGTACACTATTATTTTTCAAAAGAAATAGAGGAGAAAGAATAAGTGGGATTTTCCCCCCTAGTTAATCCAGTTCCTGGAGTTTTGTTGCTCAAAATACAAAGAATTTAGGGTGATAAAATAAGCAGGCAATACTGATCAGTAATTTTTAAGTCATGTGTATGCCACTTTTCAAGATATTGAACTAAAAATGAAAACTAGCTCTATGTTCATTAAACATCTTAAATTGTTTAGGCATCAAGCTGAGCCCAATATCCATGAAATATTCTATACATCATTACATTTTCCAACATAAGATCCTTTTTGGGATAATTCTCTGAATCCTCTCCTCACAGGTTTTTTGGTATATATTGGTATGCATGGTAAAATATTTGTGTGTGGGTATGTGGTGTATAAAGATGTTTTCTTTACAAAATTAAAATATAAACACAAAAAAGAATGTAGCAGAGAATAGGAAAAGGAGATCAACAAAGAAAAATGTTTTCAAAACAATATAAAACAAAGAAAATATACTGAAGGAAGTATTTTTCAATCTTCTGTTCAGCAGTTATAAACATGCTTGATACATTTCCTTCCTTCAGAATTAATTTATATAATACCCTTTTTCCCCTGAGACAACCCTTTTTAATTGGTAAATTCATTTTTATCCATTTTATCCATTTTCAAGGAGGGAAAGTCAAAGCTTCCCAGTCCTTTATAAAAACAGTTCTTATTCTTTTCCTAATCAAAGAAATCCATATATCTGTTTCTGTAATTCATGCCATCTTCATGGCCCGGTCCTTCATTGTGGGATGAAAATTGTATTGTTGAATCCATTTCAATTTTTTTTACACAGTTATCAATAGCTTTTTCTCAATGTGCAGAGCCGGGTACAAAAATACAGATATGAATCAGCAGCTGTCACACTGATCTGGAGGTAGAATTCATTTCTGGTCTCATCTGTGGAAATGGTGGCTCATTTTTTTACAGAGGCAGTGTACCATTTGTTTCCACTGTGGACATTTATGGCTGAGACCCATTCAAGGCCCTTTTCAGGAGACTCTCTCATCTAGTGCCATTCATTAGGCACAGAGATGGAGACACCTGTCACTTTGCGAACTAAGTTGAGAGCATATCCAGGTCTCACCACCTCTGGTTCGGATTCAGTGAGCTGAAAATTTGATAAGACCCCTTGAAAAAAAAACATTTGTTGATAAACATTACAAACGATTAGAAGCACAAAAAGAGGAGATGTTAGAAACCAAATAGTCTTTCCTTGCCTTTCCCTTTTTTAGTTGTTGTCACCTACTTCACTTTGTTAATTTTATCTTTTTCTCAACATGCCCAAACAATAATAAATCCAGGTACTGTGAAAACTTTGGTATTAAATATTTGGCTTAAGACAGAAACTTCTGCAACAAATATTTTCTTATAATTTGCAGTTGTTTATTAATGATATATTCAGCTTTGATTATAAAATCCAAACATGCCCATTCTGATTAACATCAACATTTCAAAACATAGTTAACGCTTACCAAAAAAAAAAGGTTTTATTTCCTCCCTGTCTTTAAGAGTCTAAGTTATCTAAACATTCTTAACAGGTTAATATTTAATATTGCATAAATACCACAATAATAATATAATATAAAAACTTCCTTTTATGACCCTGTAATCCCTTAATTCAGGGTAAAGAAGGGGGTGGCTGGATGGAGTTGAGGATTTACTGGCTGCACGCCCTTCCTGACACCAGGATATGATGCATAGCACAGCACAGCACAGCACAGCGCAGCACAGCACAGCACAGCACAGCACAGCACAGCACAGCACAGCATAGCATGTAATACAATAACATAGCATAATATAATACAATATCATTAATGCAATATATAGGTATATCTTATAATTATGTAATAAAACAAAGAAAAGGAAAAAGAACAATTTTCAGTCAACAGACCACATCCTTAACCAAACAAAAGTACCTTCATTTCCTACAATAACTATGCTTACATTTTGGAAGAACTGTGAAAGATAACACAAATAACCACAGTGGCATGGTGTCACTATCAAGATGGTTCAGTGAGGCCTTTCAACTCAAAAGAAATTCAAGTTATCCTTTTGCATGAAGTTCTTTTACAGGTAGAACATTTCTAGTGATTTCTGTAGGAATTTGCATGAACTCCTCCTCCACAGGCTGAATGAGAAATAAAATAAGAATTTGATCATTGATCTTTCCATCTCTGTCTCTATGTTGTGAAAGCCTCCAGTAATGGAGCACCCAGAAGCTGTGGGTCACTGGAGGCTTTCAAAAAGAAAACCGGACAACAATTTGTCTGAAATCATATAGAATATCCTGCTTGAGCAGCGGGGTTGGACTGAGGTCCATTCCAACTCTATTATTCTATGTTCTAAGTCTTTCTCTTCAATCAGTGATAAGTGATTTAAGATCCCATTTCCAAATACTGACTTAGCTCCATTTATGTGTCACTGTAGGCAACCCCTCACCCTCACTGCAGCTCCTCAACCACATTCCTTCCATGGGGAGAAAAGGTGGCCCATCCCTGCTAAGTGACTCTTTGTGGACAAAGATCTGGGATGGTTGATTGCGGCTCTCATTTTGTCCCTGGTTCTATCATTTTAACACATGAAAGATGAATCAGAATAGTGATAATAGTAATAGATATGGTGCAGGTCAGTTTTTCATACATTTTTCAATCAATCACAATAGAGCTGGAAGGGACCTTGGAGGACATCTAATCCAACCTCCTGCTCAAGCATGAGACCCTATACCATTTCAGACAAGACACTGCCCAGTCTCTTTTTAAACCCCTCCAGTGCCAGAACATCAGTCACAGACCAGTCTGTGGAGATCTGGAACAGTAAAATGATAGAGAAAAATCTAGGATGGTCATATCAAGGTGGAATGTTTATTTTCACTCCTGTTTTTACTCAATTTTGTTATTTATGTCCTTAGTTTTCCTGCTGTGCTCTTTCCCTTTATCCCTTTGATGAAGCTAATGACTGCAATCTTTCATATGCAAATCTCAGTTAACTTGATGCAGCTAATCTGCGTGTTAATCTGTATTTTTTTCTTTATGTACACTGAGAGCATATGCACCAAAGACAAATTCCTTGTGTGTCCAATCACACTTGGCAATAAAGAATTCTATTCTATTCTATTCTATTCTATTCTATTCTATTCTATGTTAATTTTTCCCCCTTTTGCATTTCTTTAAATAATGATTTTTTGAAAAAAAAATTATCATTTTTCACTCCACTGTTTCTTTTTCAAGTTCTGAGGCACCCATAGAAGGCCATACAAACATGAAATTATGGCCTCCATCTTGACATTTTTTTTAACTTAAAACCACATTGGAATTGGTAAAGTTGTATATCAATGAAAAGCGGGGAAACTGGAGCTAGTATTTTGAAGCTTATTACTAGCAAATATTCACTTTATTCAGTATGTATGCTTCTCCAATTGTTGACTTCAGTGGATTACATACAGAACTTTCTTAATAAAAGCAATGATAAGAAAATTGTATGTATGTATTTTATTATTTCTAATCCGTATGTCATTATCATTATAGGAGTAAGCTATAGGCAACCCAGTACATGGCTTAGCCAAATGATATAATGCCAATCCCCTTCTAGTGCAGATGATTTTACTTAGTTGGGTAATGAAACATCTGTAAGAAAACAACCAAGCTCAGAGAACACTAAGGGCTCCTCCTTTCTAACACTGGTGAATGTTTTCTAGTTGGATAATGAAATATCTGCAAGGAAACAAGCAAGCTCAGAGAACACCAAGGACTTCACAGTCATTCTCCTCCTTCTCCTCTTCCCGCTCCCGCTCCCCCTCATCCTCCTTCATCCCCTCTAACACTGATAAATGTTTCCTAGATGGGTAACAAAATGTCTGCAAGAAAACAAGCAACCTCAGAGAGCACCATGCACCCTACAGAATAATAAAATGTTTTTGATAAATATATCATCATTCCAAAATGAAACATTGTTATCCAGCTAAAGTCTTATTATAAGAGATGTTTTATATCCTACTGCTGTGTAGCTCAAATTTTCTCAAATGAAATAGGATAACAATTTGTTGAAAATCCAATACTACATAATTTTGCTGGAGGTCTTCCATAAAAACACCACTCCTTTGTTAATAAATGACCACACAATGCCTTCAATCAGAAAGCTAGTTGGAGAAAAATAATGTCATTGGCAAATTATTTATAGGGTATATAAACATCCATTGATTTTTTAAGTTGCTGGGTTTCTCCTTTTACCGTCATTCTTGGCCTTTCTCCATGCTTGGCTCTCTAAGACCTTGAGATCTTTTCTTCCCCCTTCATCCAGCTGCAGAGGCAAAAGGGATGGAGTGGTGGC
>SOZL01000835.1:0-20194 GCA_009733165.1 Naja naja | reverse complement strand
TGCTTATAAGTCCCTTTGGGAGAATATAACAAGATATAAATAATTATAAAAATGAATAAAGTATCCACCTGTATCAGGTACTATTGAAATTCCCCTGAATTGCTTGTTGGTACTTGAATCCGTTCATTATCATAGATTTTGGATATACTTTGATATTGAGATGGAAACCAGGATTGATCCTCAGGACAAATCAAATCCTTCACTTGTGGGTCAGAATACTTTAGAGTCAGCTATGAATTAAATTTGCTACATATATGGGGAATGGTTGTATGGTGGGAATTGTCCATAGGAAGACAATGGTTCTTGAGCTAGAAATGTGACTAACATGGATTCAAAAACAGATACATTTGGAATATTTTGTAATTGCCCTGATTGCAAAGGTCACAGGAGTTCCTTTGTAGCCAATTCTACATGCTGTTACTTTCATGGAAAAGGAAATTGGAGAATATCCATGTATAAGAAAATCTAAAGTGCATATAGGCTAGTATCTCTGCCCTTTCTGTCTTCATTTAGCAAGTAAGATGCTAAACAAAATGTAAGTAGGCAGTAAAACTGTAGATGAACATTTCTAAGCATTTATAATTAAAAAAGAACATTTGGTAAATCTTAAATACTTAAATACAGTTTAGTTGTCCTTTATATTTGTGGATTAGAGTGATATTCAACCCTGGAGCCTTATGCCATGGTAGCTACTCATTTTCACAAAGAGTGAGTTTGTTCTTATGTAGCCAAAATGGCACCATTCACTCAAAGATGGTTAGGCTTTATCTCAAGAAGGTACTTCATATTGTAGAGATGATGGGACTTCACATCATTTCCACCTCAAAATCCCTCTGGCATGTGTGTAAGTAGATATGCTGAAACCTCTTCTAGTTAATGGAACTCAGAAGCTTGGGGAAATCAAACGATGCTTTGTTGTTAGAAGAAGGGCTGCATACAGATAGCCCTCATTAGTTTTTCTTCCTGGCTTGTGCACCTTGGTTCCTTTTGGACAGACTCTATTACACTAGCAATTACAGTGGAGTCTCAACTCAGTTGTTAAAAAAGCAGTTGCCAAGTGAAAAACTGCAAATGTGTTTATGATCTTATTTTTTTAGCTTTCCTTTGCTTGCAGACCTGCAAGGCAAGGACTGGTCATAAAGTTACTTTTTCATCACTTTTGAAATTCTGGAGAGTCATTAAATGAGCCAGTCACTAAACAAGGAGTACCTGCAGATGTTGCTTCATGCAACAACTTTAAAACTCTGCTACAGTATCCATGCAAAGGGATGGTATTATAATATGGCTTGGTTTGCAGAAATCATCAAAAGGATCGGGGGAGGCAAGAACCTATAGGGCAACTATCCTCCAAAATAACTTAATGTTGA
This sequence comes from Naja naja, assembly GCA_009733165.1. Lineage (NCBI taxonomy): Eukaryota > Metazoa > Chordata > Lepidosauria > Squamata > Elapidae > Naja > Naja naja. The sequence goes on along the minus strand of SOZL01000835.1, from coordinate 18,827 downwards.
ATGGCAAGCCCAGTGGTAGATATTATATATATCCAGGGGTGAGAAAAGAGAGATGGGAAAGTGAAAAGAAATTTGAGTGCTTTGTTGCAGCTGGAATTCTGAAAAGAAAAGTTGAGTCCTGCAGCATTTTTGAAGGTTACTGTTAATGTAATGAGTAGAAGATCCAGCTTTTGGAAGAAAAAGCTAGGTTAGTATTCTTAGAACTTGAATGAGTCATCTTCTTGGCTTTCAGTACCGATCATCTAATATCAGTAATGAGGATTTGGAAGTTCTTTTAAGACATGTTCTCCTGGGGAAAAAAAAGATTGAGGTTTTTTGTTTCTGGTCTTTGCCTGTAGAGAATCATTACAGCAGCTCTGAGGATGTTTCTGCTTGGCTTGCTCTTCTGGCCAGCTCTTCTGGGCATGGTCTTTCAGCCCCTGCTTCTGACAGTAAGAAAAGGAGCAACCCCAGGAGATACTGCTAAGCTTTCCAAAGGATGAAACTAGCCTGAATGAAATGCTCCAGGAAGTCGAGGAGTTGATGGAGGATACTCAGTATAAACTGACCAATGCGGTCAAAGAGGTAAGATTTTTGTCCCGAGAGTTGGGGAAAGAATTTAATGTTTAAAGCTGATGGGGAATCTTACTACAGTGTGCTTTATAAGCTCCAGGCTTTAGATTAACAACAACAAGATTAAAATATAACACACCTGTGCTCCTGAAATGATTACCATTTAATTGAATACTTGAAGAAAAGGTATGTATCTGTCTGTGTAGAGAATAATGAGGTGTAATAAAATGGTGGAGAATCTACCTGCCCCACCTAGTATGGTCGCGTAGGTTAGTGACTTGCCCTAGACACTTGGCAACAGAGGGCATGAAACATTAAGGGTGTGAATATTTTATTTAAGTATCACCAGTATCAACAACTATTTTTATGTTTGTCAAAAGTCTTAAGTGTCAAAGGCAAAGAGGGTAAGGAGAATGAGGCAGAATAAAAAGAGTTATCTGTAACTCTAAAATGCATGCCAAAAGAATTGTTTTATTCATCATATCTATGTAAAAATTTACTTGCAAATCCCTTACCAAGAAGACATTAATTTTTGTTCCTCATTCATAGAGTAGGCCTGCAATCTTGTCTTATCTATGCTTTTATTTTATATAAAAGAAAAAAATCACTTTCAGCTTATCTTTCATTTTTCTTCCCCTGGAATCATGCACATATTTTTAGACCAGTAATGTTAAGGTGGGGTATAGGTTGATCTTGTTTCCCATCCTGATTAACTGTTTTCATGATGTGAAAAATTGATGCAGAGTTTTCAAGCATTTTTACGTATTGAATAATGGACAGATCTAATTTGGCACATGTTCCTGTTGCTGATCTTCTAATGTTAAATCAGTAACTGCGTGGAAGGAAAGCCATCTGCTTCATTAAATAGTACTGGCAGGTTTGTTGCTTTACAAACTAATTATGTATACATACACATGGTATTTTGGAAATGTCTTTGAGTTTCCTCACTTTTACCATATAAGAAATATTTATTGTCAAATATCTTGTATCTCATATATCTCCCACCAATATTCTGAATATTTCACAAATATTCTGAATGTGCCATTTTGGAAAGAAATGATCTGATTTTTTTTTTTGCCAACCTACAATTGACTATGGATGGACAGGACTGGAAGCCACACATCCTGGTTTACAAAGCACAGTGGTTTGTTCATATAATCTGCATCTAAATAAACTAAACTGACATAGCACAATGTGCACATCAAGCTAGTGAGTTTCCAACCCCATTTGATTTGATTTGGAGCACTGTACATTTCATACTAGTCAAGTTTGGAAAAATAGGCTGCATACCAAACCCTCTTAGAAGAAGTAAATCCTGTTAAATAGACACTTTATACAATAGTGTATTTTCTAGTTGTTGCCTAACTGACTGTGTCTTTTTAAATGCTTGCTTTTTCTTTTTTTACTTCTGAATCCTAGACCTCTTATTCATCAGCACTGGGGAGGGGAGGGCTTAGCCTTAAGCTCTCAGGTGCTCATGCCAGCTTCTGTTAGACAGCTAAGAAAATTCTATCTGGACTGAGATCCTTGGGCAACAGCTTGCAAGGTATTCAGTCCAAACAGCAGGGTACCACATCCTCCCACTCTTCTATACCTTGGAATTAATTATTGGAGCCTCGCTGCTAAGAAAATAACAGCTGAGGCATAAACTGAAGCAACAGCTTGAAACAGGCCCAGGGCTGGCTTCAGCATGGTTTAGATGTGACTGTTTTATAAAATTCATAGCAACCTACATTACCCGCAAGATTCAATTAAACTTTTTATTTTTAGTAATTTTTGTATTAATTCAACAACTTGCCAACCAATTATTCTTATGCAACAATATTTTATGTAATTGGCCCAAATAATTAAGTCATTTCCTTGATGGCATAATACACGAATCTCAAAAATACGTTACAACTACAGCAAAATAATTTCTCATGATAGAAGTCATTCCTCGATTTTCTGGATTTTCTTATTTATTTGAAACTTCTGTATACCACATTTTATTTAAAAACAAACCAACGCCCCTTTCCTTGATGTGGTTTTGAACAAACTCCAAACAATTCAAATACATTAAAAATAACTGCATGCATATATTAAAATATTATATTAAACCTGTAAAAGAAAAGAAAAAGAGAAAATAATAAAACCACTAGACCGAGTAAAAACTTCAATAAGGAAGTAAGGCTATAATGAAGTAAACAAAATGTTAAAAAGTTATGGTATGTATGTAGTTACTTACCAAGCACATCTAAATTATATTAAAGGTATCAAAATATCTTTACAATCTCCAAGGCATGTCACAACTTTTGAGCACCTCTAATGTTTGGAAGTTGAAAGCTGAAAAATTTGACATGCCCTACTTGATGCTGGGAAAGAGATGAAGAGCTGGGCCAGTAACGAGGTGATTGAACTCAATTACAGGGACAGTGAAGGCACCACTGAGACACTTGGAAGAATAGATTAGGGGTAGATCTTTGTGGAGAGAATCTCTCTATATGGCCTCTAGATGTCAAAAGTCAAATACAATGACACATAGACTGAGGAAGTTAAAATGTCATACAGCACTAAAACATTATTCAAAAGACCAAAAACCTAAATGTTCCTTTGCTTGACACTGAAAAGACCATAAAGATAGTTCTAGGCTTAACCTGCTTGGGAATAGTATTCCTTAAAAGCAGTAGGGGTTTATAGGTTAAAACCAACACCTTGCCTTGGGACTGAAACCAGCCTGGGAAGCAGTGAAGATCACATAGAAATTGCTAGGAGCATTTATACTGGTTCCAGACAGTATTGTAGCCTAAATAGAATAGCCATGGATATTATATCAGTATTCCAGTATCTAATTGGCTGCCATAAAGAAGACTGGTTTCAACCTATTCTCTAAAGCAGGGGTGTCAAACTCGATTTCATTGAGGGCTGCATCAGAATTGTGTTTGACCTTGGGGGGCTGAGGTGGGCATGGCCAGGGTGACATCACATGTCAGGGGGTGCCTGTGGTGGCCTGAGCACTTTGTCAGTGAAAACAGGCTCTTGAGCTCTGTTTTCGGCTGGAACAACCTCCTGCAACCCTCTGCCAGTGAAAACTGAGCTGGTAGAGGCACTGCAGGCCAGTCCTTTACTACTTCCAGGGCAGTCCCACGGGCCAGATCTAAGCACCCTGCAGGCTGGATCCGGCCCCGGGGCCATGAGTTTGACACCCCTGCTCTAAAGCATCGGAAGGAAGAACAAGAAGCAATGGATGGATACTAATTAAGGTGAGCAGCAACCTAGAACTAAGGAGAAATTTCCTGAACATCAGAACAACTAATCAGTGGAACAAGGTGCCTCCGGAACAGGGGTGGGATTAAACTGGTGTTACCACCGGTTCACTGCGTGTGCATGTACAGCATTTGCAAAAAAAACATCAGCTGTGCTGCCCGGACAGCTGACAACCACTGCGCGCGGGTGCGCAGCATTTGAAAATCCTCTTCTTTCCTGCTTTTTCAACCTCAACTATGCCACGCAGCAGCTGAGGTTGAAAAGCAGGAAATAAAGGACAGCCAAGCCCGGCGGATGGGTGGGCCAAACAGCTTAACCGGTTCGGTGACTGCTGCTCTTCAGAGCTACCAGTACTATAGAACCGGGCTGACACAGTAGCATCCCACCCCTGCTCCAGAAGCTCTGGAACACTGGAGGTTTTTAAGAAGAGATTGGACAACCATTTGTCTGTAATGGTATATGTTATGTATGTAGGTTTGAATGTTATTGGTTTATTTGAACTGTTCTTGTAAAATGTTGAATGGTATTGGTTTAAATAGTGCGGAAGAAACCCTGCACTCCCATTGGCTGGCAGCTACGCTGCAGGCTGTAAGAGGCAGCCAAGCCAGGACGGGTCTATTCGAGCTGTAGTCACTAATAAACTCTTTGCTGGAACTCCTCATGTCTGACTCTTCATGCAAACTTAACACTGGCGAAGGTGGGATTTCCCTGAAGAGAAGACACGCCAAGAACAAGCAACAGAGCGAGATGGCTGCGCTGAACACCCCCAGCACCGCTCGATCCAGCGGCAGAAGACTGGGAATCGAGGCGGATCGCTTCCAGATGTATCTGGAAGGAAACGACCTTGCCGACATCCCCGAGAGACGGAAGAGGGCGGTCTTTCTCACGCACTGCAGTCCGGCAGTCTTCAAAATGGCGGCGTTGGCGGAGCAGCAGAGCTGAAGGTAATGGAATGGCCCGATTTAGAGAAACTTTTAAGAGCCCATTACACCCCACAAGTATCGTGCCTCATTAAGAGACACGAATTTTACCGTCGGGATCAAGGGGATAGCGAGAATGTTAATGACTTGGCAAGTTTAAGGGACATTGGGGGTGCTTGTGACTTTACCAACTTAGAAGAGGCCATGCGTGATCGGTTTGTTTTAGGCCTTAAAGATAAGGTCTTACAAAGCAAACTATTCATGAAACCTAAGATCATGTTTAAAGAGGCCATTGAAGAAACTGTTTCAGCGAAGCCACCAAGTCCTCAGCAGCGCCATGAAAAGATTAACAAGGCCTCAAGCCAGGCCTCAAGCCATTCTGATGGGGAAAATCCACAACAGCCCATTGCGAACAAATAGACTCTGATTCAGATAGCAGTGAGGCAGAGGAGGGATTTTAGACTCAGAATGGAGAAGAAGAAAAAGACTCTGGAAAAACAGGCAAGGATTCTATTGCAGAGGCTGTGGGGGCCACCCCCACTGAATGCAAGTTCTTTGACTCCATTTGCCTACGCTAGAAAAACGGGTCACATAGCCAGAGTCTGCAAATCATCTAGAACTCCACCTAGTAGGAAAAATTTCCTGATAAAGATTTTAAGCCCAACAAATTCCTTGAAAAGATGGGGCTTAAATTTAGAAGCAAATGGCAAGAATGAAACTCACCAAACAATCACTATTGGCCATTCTTCACCCTTAAAAGCATAAAAGTACACGTGAAGGTGTTTATTGAAGGAAGGCCTTGCCAAATGGAAGTGGACTCAGGCTCTTATTTATCTATGGTGTCATGGGACACTATCCACAGACTCTTTCCCAACATTCAGAAGAAGCATTTCCAGAAGCAAGCACTGACTCTTAAAGACTACCAAGGGAACAAGATTCCAGTAGTTGGAGCAACAGATTTCAACGTGCAGTTTAAAGGACACACCAAACGTTTGCCTCTGACCATCGTGGACAAGGATCGCCCAAGCTTGCTGGGACTTGAGTGGTTCAAGCCACTAGGCATCGAGGTGACTGGCATCAATCACGTGAGCAGCTCTGAATGGGAGGAGGCCTTGAAGTCTGAGTTTCCAGAGGTCTTCAGTGAAGGACTGGGCAAGTATATGGGGACCCTATTGCTTTCAGCCTAGACCCCAACGTGCCCCCAATTCGTTTAAAGCCCAGGAGGGTTCCATTTGCTTTAAAAGAAAAAATTGATGCACAATTAGATAAGCTCATTGCTCAAGGGGTTTAGAGCCTACTGACCACTCCAGATGGGAAACACCCATAGTCACACCAGTCAAGGCTGATGGGTCAGTGAGAATCTGTGGTGACTATAAGGGGACACTTAACCATGCGCTGCAGCAGAGCGCATACCCAGTACCATCTCTACTCCAGTACCAGTATCTACTCCATTCCCTTGGCAGGGGTACAGTATTTGCCAAACTGATTCTGGCTCAGGCATATCAACAATTAACAGTTGATGATGCCACTGCAGAGGCACAAACAATTATGACTCATAGAGGTGCCTTCAAATGTAAAAGATTACAATTTGGAGTAAGCGTGGCACCTGGCATTTTTCAAAGCCTTATGGAGAGAATGTTGCAAGAACTGCCAGGAGTAGTGCCTTATTTTGATGATGTGTTAATCTCTGCTGAAAATGACACTCAGCTTCAAGAGAGACTCAGAGAAGTCCTTACCAGATTCAGAAAAGCGGGTTTAAAAGTCAAGGAAGACAAATGTACACTCAAAACAGACAGAGTTGAGTTCCTGGGGTACATGATTGACAAGCATGGCATCCACCCTACTGATGCCAAGGTTAAAGCAATCAAGGAAGCCCTAAACCTAGATGCAAGACAGATTTGCAAGCCTTCCTTGGACTTATTAACTTTACCACATGTTTCTACCTCACAAAGCATCTATTGCTGAGCCTTTACATCGCCTGCTTGATAAGAAAGCTGTTTGGATCTGGGGAGGAAGGAACAGTCAGCATTTAACAGTATTAAGAGACTAATCACGTCTGATGCTGTGTTGATACAGTTCTCTGAGAATTTGCCTGTTGTTCTGACTTGTGATGCATCCCCTTTTGGAGTGGGGGTTTTGAGTCACAGGCTTCCCAGTGGAAGGAAGCCCCAATTGCATTTTACTCTAGCACTTTGTCCAAAGCAGAGAGGAATTATAATTGGACAAGGAGGCATTAGCAGTTGTTGCAGCTGTTAAGAAATTTCATGAATATCTGTATGGCAGGTCATTCACCATTGTTACAGATCACAAACCTTTATTAGGCATTGTGGCAGGAGACAAACCTACACCTAATATCCTGTCACCAAGAATGCTGAGATGGACTGAATTTCTTGCAGCCTATTCATACAAACTGATTCACAGGCCTGGCAAGGACATTGGACATGCTGATGCACTGAGTCGTTGCCCACTACCTTGCCACAAGGAGGACTTTGAACTTGAAACTCACACCTTTTTCCTGGAGACCGTTGCTAAGCTTCCAGTCCATGCTGCTGAGATTGCCAGAGAGACTGCCAAAGATGCTGTGTTGGCACCTGTTATGGGCTGGATTAAGAAAGGTTGGCCTCTTCAAGATCTACCTCACCTTGCCCAACCTTTTAAGTCCAGGCAAACTGAATTATCTGTATTAAGAGGATGTATTTTGTGGGGTAACAGGGTGGTTATTCCTGCAAAACTGCAAAGGGAGGTTTTGGAAATGTTACATGAGGGTCATCCTGGGATTGTAAGGATGAAAGGTTTGGCCAGGAGTTATGTATGGTGGCCAGGTATTGACAAAATGGTTGAAAACTGGGTAGCATCTTGTCCCAATTGCCAGGTAGTCAGGCCTGCTCCACCTCACGCCCCCACACAGGAATGGGATTGTCCTAGGGGCCCATGGTCTAGAATCCACATTGATTTTGCAGGCCCTACAAGAGGGCACACTTTTCTAGTTATAGTAGATGCATACTCCAAATGGCTAGAGGTAATTCCCATGACATCCACTACAACTGAGGCTGTCATCAAGCAACTCAGAAAATTGTTTGTAACCCATGGGTTACCAGATGTCCTTGTTTCTGACAATGGCCCTCAATTCACATCTAACATTTTTGAATCCTTTCTAGCTCAACAGGGTATCAGACATGCCCTCACTGCCCCTAGGCACCCTTCGCCAATGGCGGGCTGAACGCATGTGCGCTTTACCAAGAGAAGCTTCAGCAGCTGGGTCCTGGGGATATCACTGAGAAGCTTGAAAAACTTCTTAGTGCTCAACACATCACTCCTAGCCCATCAAATAACTTGTCCCCAGCAGAGTTGTTGATGGGTAGGAAACTTAGGTCTTCCTTGACCGCCTTCATCCCACTTACGCACCACCACTGGATTCCACTTCCAAAGTTCGTTCTTTTAGTGTGGAGATTCTGTCTATGCTAGGAACCTTATAGGTGAACCTTTGTGGATTCCTGCTGAAATAACTCACATCACTGGCCCTCGTTCTTACAGGGTACAAACAGAGGATGGCCTCCTCTGGAGCAGGCACATTGACCAACTTAGATCCAGGTTCCCTCAGGAACATCGCCCTGTCTCTCTCTGGGTCCCTCACCTAATGTCTCTTCTAGGGGAAGGGAGGAACAGGAGGAAAATCAGCAAACAGGAATCAACCCCATGTGTAACGAGCCATTGTGACAGGAACCATCCCGAACCCTGTCACAATGCCAAGACCCATCCTTAAGTGGAGCCATTGCAGGAACCATCGAACCCTGTCACAATGCCAAGATTCATCCTTAGAAGTGGAAGATTGCACACCACCACCTGACTTGGGTGCTGACATTGGAATGGAGATGGGTTGGGAGGAGAGACCAGATTCTAACAGTCTAACAGGGTCTCCTTTCACAGGAAGTCCCAACAGGAAATGTCAGCAGACACATTTCCCCTCTCACTGGGTGAGAACGTTAAAACTTCTGAACCACGAAGGTATCAAGCATGCGTAAGAGCCCCACCTATTTAAAGGAATACATTAGATAGGTTGGGGTTTGGTATGGACTGAACCTAGTGGGGAGGGGTGTTATGTATGTAGGTTTGAATGTTATTGGTTTATTTGAACTGTTCTTGTAAAATGTTGAATGGTATTGGTTTAAATAGTGCGGGAAGAAACCCTGTACACCCATTGGCTGGCAGCTACAGCTGCAGGCTATAAGAGGCAGCCGTAGCCAAGCCAGGACGGGTCTATTCGAGCTGTAGTCACTAAATAAACTCTTTGCTGGAACTCCTCGCGTCTGACTCTTCATGCAAACTTAACAGTATAGGGTTTCCTGCTTGAGCAAGGGGTTGGACTAGAAGATCTCCAAGGTCCCTTCCAATTCTGTTATCCTGTTATTTGTTTCTCTAGAAATCAGCTAGAGGTGATGTTGCTTAAATATCTGCCTTGGACATGTCAACCCCTACTAACTTGTGCACTATTTATGATACTTGGGTAGGAAACTCATTCTTTTCTGTTCGGTTTTGAATGTCACGATGCATGCTTCCCTCCTTCCCTGCTGCTTCCCTGGTATGTTTGTTCATTCTTCATTGTGAATGATCTATCTGCCAATCAGCTTGACGGTTTATATCTGGGCTTCTAAAAAGAAGTATTTGTTCTGATGATCCTGAATCTCAAAGCAGATTTGTATCTGTTATCCGTTTTCTTTTTTTCCCTGCCCCTGCCTTGGCCACACCCTGGGGAAAAATACTTTCATGATTTTGAAAAGCATCATGTTTTAGGGAATGGAGACAAGACAAAACAAGATCCTGCTGTGTAAAATCAACTTTTTTTGTTTTGAAGAATAATTTGCTCATGGATTTATTATTCTCTCTCTCCTCACATGCTCATTTATTCTGACCAAAAAGGCTGCTAAGTCTGTCTTCAGTACTCTTAATATTCTTGGTGTAGCCCAGCTTTTGTTTACATAGTTGAAAGTGATTCAGCTGTTTCAAATCTGCTTTCCTGACAGGCTGAAAAAATGTTCTTGTGCTTTATTTTGTTCCGAGATCTAATACTTTGTACTTTCTCAGTCTTCTCCCTAATTTTCTGTTTTCCAAGTATATGTTGTGCTTGACCAGCAGTTTGCCTCTGGGTCTAGAGACAAGGCTTGGGTTTGGTGGGCAGTGAGTGCTGTTGACTAAGAGCAGAGTTTCCTCACATCTGTAAATGGAAACAGTGGCTTCATCTGGGATGAAGCAAAGACAGCTTCCTATCAGAAGACCTGTCTAGGCACGATGGTGCCTGCACTTCGTTTTAGAGATTAAGCATAGCCTGTTTATAAACATTCTTGTGCTTCTCTGGGACACAGCCAGTCTTGGTGTGATTCTGCTTCTGATTTCTGTCACCAGCACATTGTGCAACTCAGACAAATGTCACTGGAATCAATGTACTTTTTCCATTTGATGTGCTGAGAATTTTAATTGCTGTAGAAAGCTAGAATTGCATTGATCTTCTCCCACCTTCCATTCTGTCTTAAGATAAGCAGCAACAGGATAGACTTATAATAAAGAGGGTCTCTGTATTGATACAGGCATTCAGTCTCACTAAAATATACATTGGAACATAATGGTTTGATTTAAACATCTGGAAATTATACTACTACTACTACTACTACTACTAATAATAATTATTATTATTATTATTTAGACTTGTATGCCGCCCTACTCCCTAAGGACTCAGGGCAGCGAACATATAAAAAGAGAATACGTTTACAGTAAAAAATATTTAAAAACTACAAGTCTATAAATAACTAAAAATTAAATTAAAACAATTTAAAATTACAACAATAAAACAATGAAATTAAAACGACCCACCCCCGGGTCAATCCAGGTCAGCCTGCTGAAACAGCCAAGTCTTCAGGTCTCGATGAAAGGAGCGGAGATCAGGGGCCAAACGAAGATCCGCGGGAAGCTGATTCCATAGGGTGGGCGCTCCCACAGAAAAGGCCCTAGCCCTGGGGGCCGCCAGCTGACAATGCCTGACCGACGGTATTCCCAGGAGGCCCCTCCTGTGGGAGTGCACGGGGCGATCGGAATGTGATGCTGGCAGGAGGCATTCCCGCAAGTACCCTGGACCCAAGCCATTTAGGGCTTTGTAAGTTGTTACTAACACCTTGAAGGAAAGAAGGCAACTGGCAACCAATGCAAGTCGCGCAGGAGGGGTGTAACATGGGAGTATTGGGACACCCCCATCACAGCCCGCGCGGCCGCGTTCTGCACCAGCTGCAACCTCAGGTAATCCCAAGGGCAGCCCCATGCAGAGAGCATTGCAGTAGTCGATTCTGGAAGTGACGAGCGATGGTGACCGTTCAAGGGCATCTCGGTTCAGATAAGGGTGGAGCTGGCGAACCAGCCGAACCTGGGCAAAAGCCCCTGGCCACAGCTCCCACCTGCTCCTCCAGATTGAGCTGTGTATCCAGGAGGACGCCCAGATTCTCGCTCTATCCACGGGGTGTAACATAATAATAATAATAATAATAATAATAATAATAATAATAATAATAATAATAATACAATGCATGCACTCCCCCACCCCCGCGATGTGTGCATGACCCTCCTGCACATGTGCATGTGACCCTCATGTACATGCACGTGTCCCTCCTGTGCATGCACGTGTCTCCCGATCGCCCTGCCCCCATGCATGCGCGCAGCATATACCCAACAATCAACTGGTTGGCGGGAGGCTGGGGTGACTGCTCGCGATGCCAGCAGAGATGGCTCTGCGTGCCACTTCGGATGCATGCCAGGTTTGCCATCATGGTTATAGACTAAGCAATGTTAGAGTATGGTAGCGGAATCAATGGTGCAAGCAAGTGAAACTTTTATTTTGCTCACAGTTTTCAGCCTTGTGCCTAGTATTTTTGTTTGACTCTATTGTAAAATGAAAGTGAAAACTGACTGCCTAACAGCCTTAAAATGACTTGCCCATTGCTTGTCATAAGAATGTGCTGTGAGATAAGCCCAGCACTGAAAATTAACACTGCAGTTAGAGAAAGATGGGACAATTCTTTTACTAATAGAGTTTGACTGGTATTTGGCAGAATGATCTATGCTGCCAATAAGATCAACTTGCCTAGAGTGTGCCATTTGTATTCAGATTGATCCCTAATTTTATGACAATCTTGTTTTCCCTTCCTAAGAATTCTATTCCTCTGTGATTGGTTAAATGGTAAATCTTTAGCTGTGAGTATAATGAGAATTAAAAATTGTGGTAATTTGTTTACTTATTTGCAAAATTTCAAAATGATTCTGTTAAGTTTGCATGAAGAGACAGACGCGGAGTGCTTCAAGCTCTTCAGTTTATTAGTGACTACAGCTCAGAACGGACCCGACTGGCTTTGCGGCTGCTACTTATAGCCGGCAGCGCAGCTGACAAGCCAATCAGAGTGTAGGGTTTTCCCGCACTTTCTAAACCAATCATTTCCAACACTTTACAAGAACAATTCAAACTTAACCAATGGTTTCAAACCTGCATACATAACAGATTCCTGCTAGATAGGTTAGTTCACAGTGAAAAAACAATTTTCCCCAATCTCTTGAAAAGAGATATGAGCAAATAGGATATGCCAGTTCTCCTTATAGGAGATGGTCATGGACATACCTAGAAGCCAAGCCATGAAGGACTTTATAGATGAGTGTTTGGTAATAGATTAAAGATGGATAGTAAACTCCTTGGTTTACCAATCTGGCTGTGTTCCTACCTCAGATGACTCAAAATAAGCAGCTTTTGATTGGCTTTACTGTTTATTTGCTAAAGACAAACACGATATGTACATTTGCTCTTTTGGGTTAGGACAGGTACCAAGATTTAAGAGAAGGTGTGGACTATTTTGTCCAAGAGATCAAATAGTAAATGATTGCCAGCTGTTCCTTTTCAAAGTTTGAATAAGATAAAAAACAATGACAAGAAAATAGGTGTGTTTGTAATCATTTGTCAAAGAAACATATCCTAGACTGTTCCTGTTTCTTAATATTTTTTTCTTTACTGTCTTTCACAAATAAAGATTTTATTTAACTCCATGTCGAATGTTTTTCCTCCTGTGATGAGAAGTATAAATTGCAGTATTTTTAGTTTTACCATGGTCATTACTGAAGTAATAATATAAATATTTCATATTTTTGAGTTTACACTAGATATCTACATGAAATAATGTTTTTGTTTATAATCCAGATATATATTAATTTCTGGAATAAAGGCTGGAGAGCAACTTTTGATTGTATCTATTCATATTCATAAGGATAACATAGCTGTGTAATTTTACTAAATTGGTAATGTAGCATCAGGAAATTGAAGTTTAATCAGGTAATTACCATGGGTGTAGCATAGACACTCAGAGTAGTGGAGGAAGAATTGCAGTATCCAGAGAAAATAATTAGGAATAGAATCTTAAGAGAAAATTGTTTCTGGTTTGACATTTGTTATTGCTGCCAACTTGTTCTTCCTTTCCAAAAATATCACCTTTCACCTTCAAAAGGATTTTCCATATCCTCTGCCACCAAAACTGCATAACAAACCACTCTGTATTGGAAAATAAATATTCTGCAGTTTCAGACAAGGCAGACAGTACCCCAAATAGTAAAGTTTTGAATGAACTTTGTGCATGTGTATATTGCTCTATACATTTAATAACTTTGCATGGATAATGAAGTCAATCACTTGTTCTATGCAAAGCTGAGTCTATCTGGAAATACATATTTACTGATGTAGATGTTTACATAGTATTTGTAACTGTAATCATAATCTTTCTAGATGGAAGCAGAGGAAGAAGGCTCTAAAAAGATAATGGGAATTGAAATTCAGAAGCTTCCTGCCAATTACCATAATGAATCCTACACAGATACAAAAGTTGGAAATAAAACTATACATAGACATCAAGAAATTGATAAGGTGAAATGTTTTCATTTTATGCATTTTATATGTGCATATTTCCTACAGTCTTCACTGATTTTCTTCAACTTGGTGTTCACCAGATGCATTGGTAGTATAATTTTATGCGGTGGAGCTCTGACCCTCAGGTCTCTGCCCGCTCCCCTGGGGTCTTGGGAGGTGTGGTCCCTGGGCTTAGGCTGGTGTATAAATGCCAGATCCGTGGCTAATAAGGCCCCCTCCTCCGTGAACTTATTGAGGAGGAGGCTGGATCTGGCTTGTATTATGGAGACCTGGTTGGGACCGGGAGGGGTGTCCCTCTGCGATCTTTGTCCCCAGGTTTCGGGTGCTGCACCAAGCACGAGCTCAGGGAAGGGGAGGAGTAGCCATTGTTATTAGGGAGACCTTGTTTCCATGGGAGGTCACTGTCCCGCGATGGCGGGTGTGAGTCCCTCCTCCTGAGGTTGGGCCCGGGTGGTCGGTTGGGCCTGTTGCTGATGTACCTTTCCCCAGCTGCATTGCAACGGCCCTTCCGAGCTGCTGGAGGCCCTTCGGGGGTGGCGGTGGAGTTTCCCAGGCTTATGGTCCTGGGGGATTTCAACTTGCTTTCTCTGGGGGTGGCCTCTGGTTTGGCTTGGGAGTTCTTGGCATCCATGACAGCCATGGACCTGACCCAGGTGATCCAGGGACCCACCCATAAGGGGGGGAACATGCTCGACCTGGTTTTTATCTCGGGACAGTGGTGTAGTGATCTGGGGGGTGGATCTCCGGTTGTTTTATCCCTATCGTGGACAGATCACTATCTCCTGAGGCTGGTTTTCCAACTGGCTGCCCCCCCGCTGCTGGGATGAGGAGCCGACATGATGGTTCCTGCCCCAGGCCTGATGGACCCGGAGAGGTTTCAGATGGCCCTGGGGTCCTTGCCCACCTCCCTCGGCCACAGCCCGCCGAGACCCTGGCTGCTTGGCAACAGGCCGCCTCAGCAGCCACCAGGTTGTCCCCTTGCAGCCTCTTCCTCGCGCAGACCTCATTTGGCTCCTTGGTTCTCGGAGCTTGGGGATGAAGCGGTGGAGGAGATGCCTGGAGAGCAGGATGGAGGACTAGTCGTTCCGAAGTCTGACCGTATCCAGCTAAGAGCCTATATTACGACTTATCTGGAAGTGATTAGAGCGGCGAGATGTTCTTATTTCTCGATTGCGCTCAGATGATCGCCCTGCCTGCCCTGTTCAGGGTCACCGCTCCCTCTTGCATTTAGAGGAGAGGGGGACCCTTTCGGGGCAGAGCGGAGGAAGTTTACATCTGGCGGATAAGATCGCTCAGATTCGGTCCGGCTTGGACTCTGTTTGGCAGGGTTTAGATGATGGAGTGGCGACGAGTCTTGTGGATCCTATCTGGGTTGAGTTTGACCCTGTCTCCCTGGATGAAGTGGACAGGATCATGCGGAGGCTGTCTTCCACCACGTGTTTATTGGACCCGTGTCCTTCCTGGTTGGTTTATGCCTCCAGGGAGTTTACACACGGTTGGTTCCAGGCAGTTGTCAACGCTTCTCTGAGTGAGGGTTTTTTTTCCGCTGCCTTGAAAGAGGCAGTGGTGAGCCCCTCCTCAAGAAGCCTGCCCTGGACCCAACCGTTTTGAATAACTATTGTCCTGTCTCCAACCTTCGCTTTAGCGAAGGTTGTCGAGAGCGTGGTGGTTCAGCAGTTTCCGCTGTTCCTGGAGGAAACTGATTATCTCGACCTGTACCAATCGGGCTTCAGGCCCAGGCACAGCACCGAGACAGCATTGGTCGCACTGATGGATGATCTTTGGAGGGCTTGGGACAGGGGTTTTTCCTCTGTCCTGGTCCTTTTAGATCTCTCAGCGGCTTTCGATACCATCAACCATGGTATCCTTCTGCAGGCTCAGGGGTTGGGAGTGGGGGCACCGCCGGTGGTTCTCCTCTTACCTTCGGACTGCTCGCAGTCGGTGTTGGCAGGGGAGCAGAGGTCGGCCCCGAGGCCCCTCACTTGTGGGGTGCCTCAGGGTCGTTCTCACCTCTCCTGTTTAATATCTACATGAAACCGCTGGGCGAGATCATCCGTGGTTTTTGGGTGAGGTATCATCAATATGCAGATGATACCCAGCTTTATATCTCCACCCCAGACCGGATCAGTGATGCTCTCTCGGTGATGTCCCGGTGCCTGGAGGCGGTGCAGGCCTGGATGGGGAGTAACAGGCTCCGACTCAATCTGGCCAAGACCGAGTGGCTGTTCTTACCGGCATCTTGGTGTTCAGTTGAAGTGCCATCTTTGGTCATGGGGGAGGTGTTACCCCCCATGGATAGAGCGAGGAATCTGGGTGTCCTCCTGGATACACAGCTCAATCTGGAGGAGCAAGTGGGGGCTGTGGCCAGGGGGGCTTTGCCCAGGTTCGGCTGGTTCGCCAGCTTCGCCCTTATCTGAACCGAGATGCCCTTCAAATGGTCACTCATGCACTCGTCACTTCCAGAATCGACTACTGCAATGCTCTCTACTTGGGGCTACCCTTGCGGATCACTCGGAGGTTGCAGCTGGTGCAGAACGCGGCCGCACGGGCAGTGATGGGGGTATCCCGATACTCCCATGTTACACCCCTCCTGCGCGACTTGCACTGGTTGCCGGTTGCCTTCCGGGTCTCCTTCAAGGTGTTAGTAACAACTAATAAAGCCCTAAATGGCTTGGGTCCAGGGTACTTGTGGGAACGCCTCCTGCCAGCATCACATTCCGATCGCCCCGTGCGCTCCCACAGGAGGGGCCTCCTGGGAATACCATCGGTTAGGCATTGTCGGCTGGCGGTTCCCAGGGCTAGGGCCTTTTCTGTGGGGGCGCCCGCCCTATGGAATCAGCTCCCTGCGGATCTTTGTTTGGCCCCTGATCTCCGCCTCCCTTTCGAGACCTGAAGACTTGGTTGTTTCAGCAGGCCGGCCTGGATTGACCCGGGGGTGGGTTGTTTTATTGTCTTATTGTAATTTTAAATTGTTTTTAATGTTTTTAGTAATCTTAGACTTGTTTTGTTTAATATTGTTTTATTGTAAATATTCCTCTTTTTTATATGTTCACCGCCCTGAGTCCTTAGGGAGAAGGGCGGCATACAAGTCTAAATAAATAAATAAATAAATAAATAATAAATAATATTTTTCATAATTCATCCAATTGAGCTTTTTAGAGATAAATTTGGTTTAAGAAGTTGCAATTTGGAGTCTTATTTTATCATATACTCTGAAGCACTTTTTTGCCTTCAAATCTAAACTATTGCATAACTCTAATAAAATTTTGTGGCTTGGCTCTCCAGTTTCTGTTGAGATCTCTAGAAACTATTTTAAAGCAATTGTGGGCAACATTTTTTTAAATGACTGCATGCTTCCTACTTGCTATCATGGTTCCAAAGGCTGTAGGAGAAAGGTTTAATAATGATGGTAGTGGGGCTATTGCGGACATTTTGACAAATTCTAAGAGCAAAAGTGAAATGTTTTCCCTCCTTAATATAATGATTCCAGTTTTATTTTTTCTAAAAACAGCATAAAGTTGCACAGGTAAATCTTGGTCATTTTTCTCTCAAAATGTAGATTAGAGATGTTGCATAGATTCTGCAGGCTGCTCTAAAAAGCCTCTTCAGTTGAATCAGGCCACCACCTATAAGGGTTGACCAGCATCAAAGCGCATCTGGAGAGCATTATTAACTGATTTTCAACAATATTAAACAAGTAAAACCGTCTTGGATTGTCAGAGTTTCCTCTCTGCTATAAAATCATAGAATGGTTTCATGACAAATTAGTTCTTTCCTTCTTTCTTTTCTTTTCTTTTGCAAATAGTGCTTATGTTTGTAACTTCATTAACATGTAGTTCCTTCAGATTTTTTATATATAATATTGTATTTGGGGAAACTGGATGGGGTTCTGTAAGATACTAAGATTAAATCTCATTTCCCTGCCCCAAACCCAAATCCCACCAATTCCATGTTACAAGTCAAAAGTGTTTGTTTCATAATTTTAAAGTGATAGTTCCGTTCATAGATTTAAACAAAAAACAAAGCAAAACCCAGCACTAGAACATTATTTAAATGATTTAAAGCCATTACTTTACCTGTTTTGCTCTCTTAGGTAACGGATAACAAAACTGGATCTACTAGCTATTCTGAGACTATTATTACATCAATACAAGAAGACAGAGAAATCATGTAAGTAATTCTTGTTTTGAAAAATAGCATATCAATAAATGAATAAAAGTTGTCAAATCCTATATGGCATGAGTAAAACAAGGATTGTTTGGCAGTCCATTATAATATGCATTATTCATATTTATGGTCTACTCTGGTGACTGTAATTTGTCACTGGTTGTCATGCATACATGCCAGGCCTACTGTCATGTGTTTTAAAGTAATTATCACTAAATTCTCTAAATTATTGGGAAGTTTGGTGTTGCAGACTGAAGATACTTGGAAAGAAGATTGCAATGTAATTAATATTGATTTTACCTTGCTTGGGGCTTTGATTTGGAAATTTCCGATTGTGTGGATAAGAAATCTTAATGCAAACATGAGTATTGCTTAAAGCAATGCAGAGTTATATTAATCTAATAACTTAATACAACACACAAATGTGATCAGAAATTAGATTTGTACCCCTTGCTTCTGATTACAGAATAACTAGTAAGTTTCCTCTATGTTCCCTGATAAGCAGAGAAAATGTTGTAAAATAGCCACATATCCTTGTACTAGATTTTATGAGAATGATTTTTTTTAGTCTAATCTGCCTTTCTTGGGGAGATACATCTTTAACTCAAGCCCATCTTTCTTTGAAATAAATAGGTAAATATCCACCAATAAATCATTAGGAGTGTAGTGGTATATGGAGTCCTGGGAACTATTACCTTATTTATAGTATTAAAACTGATGGGGAAAGCAGTAACGCTTTCCATGCATTTATTGCTTACTGTTTACTTCAAATTTGAATTCAAATCTGCAGGTATAAACAATTTTGAAAACTGCAGCTGCTGTAGTCCAGCAAGAATAATGCTATCACACTATAATGTTTTATTACTTTCTGCTTTCACTTTAACAATAAGCCAAGTCTGCTGTAATATACTCTCAAAGTAGTTAACAAATCAGTGCTGTAATGGAAGCAAAAGAAACTAAAACCAGCAAATTACAACCATATATTCATGATTTTTAGAAAGATG
>SOZL01000834.1:0-19968 GCA_009733165.1 Naja naja | reverse complement strand
TGGGGTTGATGACCTTCAGATTTTGGTCAGTGGGAAAACCAAATCCTGCCTATATAGCATTATGCAGTAAAATTGTAGTTAGCAACATGGGAAGGTCCTATTCTGGATGCCCAGTAAGGATGCATTCTGGGGCATCAAGATTTAAGTTGATAAGGTTTTCTCAAGGTTCCAGAAGAGAAGGAAACACCACAGAAACAGATGCATGGAGATGTTCATGTCAGTTCTCTGCTACACCAGATTTACTTCCAACATCATACCTAACAGCCTGATTGAGAACCAGTTTTGTGTAGGGTTAAATGGTTAGATAAATCAAGGAGACTGTGACTTCTAGTCCCCCTAGGAACAGAAAGCTGGCTGGGTAACTTTGAGCCAGTCACTCTCTCAGTTCCCATCTCACCTCAAAGGGCTGCTGTTGTAGGGAAAATAGGAGGAAGAGTATTAGGAATCTTCACCACCTTGACTTGTTTAGAAAAACAATAAAGGTGGAATAAAAATCTAATACATAAAAAATAGATTTTGCATACCTTGTGACTGTTCTTGAATAAATGGGGAGCAGGGAAAAGAGAAATGCTGCATTAAGAAAGAAAGGCTGTCTCACTCATGGGCTGGAGGCAAGATGAAGACATCACTGGGACTCAGCAGAAAATAATTGTTGTCAGGGGCAAGCCATTTAAAGTTAGGTGTGAGTAGGAAAAGATCCAGTGTTTCTTAAGATTCTTTATGAAATTGTTTCTGACTAGAACTGGAAGCTGAAGGTGTGTCAGTTGTTAAATAATTTTTCTTTATATTGTTGGACATTTTTCTCCTAGAAGAATGTAGGTAAACCTATCATGATGACTGATTAAAATCAGCTCAGACTCTGAATGCTTTTGCTTCTGATATTTTCCTAGGGTTAGCTACAGGTTTGAAAAGCCCCTCTGTCTGACAAGACTCTTTGTGACATTGTTTTGACTGGCACTGAAAACTGGAAGTATGTCTGATGTTATATGATGTGTTTGTGTTGTATTTCTCCCCAACTGTCTTCTTCTGATATTTTTTCTTTTGAAACAATTCACTCATTATCAATCCCAGAATCTATTCTATAGTATCTTTAATGCAGGATTGCACAACTGGTTGTACAATTTGGTTAAAATTCCATAATGCTGGTCATCACAGTGAGTTGATGTAAGGTGGCAGGAGCTATCAATACAAACCACATTAGTTTATCTCAGGATTCTCACAATTCTATCCAATTTATACACTACTATTTCTCCTGTACTATCTCCCCTCCTGAGTTTATAGCTGTTTTAGACTGAGATCTAATGATTTAGCTCACAAGCTGGGGGATAGCATTATTGAACAACTGTGGAGGATGATAGCTATTAGCTGTAATATTGTTGTTATGATTTAAAATAGAAGAAAATAAACTGGTACTCACTAAATAGGATGGGATGGGATAGGATATCACTCACAACAGTCAAGATATGATGGTCTTAATGGCCAAGATACAATTATGGTTCCTAAGTATTAGTTTGGTGACTAAGGCTTACTTTAGTTGTAGGCAGTTGCTGCTAATGTTACCCTACTAGCTGATGCCGTTGGAATAAGCAACCATAGGAACTGTTGACAATGCTCTACTGTATTTCAGCCTTCCCAAACTTACTGCTCTGTTGATGTACTGAACTTCAGCTCCTACCATATCACCAATAATCCCTACCAACAAAATATGTTGCATATAAACAGCTCTCATTTATAAAAAGCCATCTTCTGCCATAAAGCAAGGTAAGCAGGCTAATGAATCTCTGTCCCTTGGCTGAATGTCTCTTCTGCAACCCCAAAGTGGTATTATCTATGGTTTTCAGTGGAAAGAAGAAAAACCCATCATGGAAGCCCTGCCAAAGTAGCCTTCAACCCACAAAAGTTACAGATAAGGAAAATATTGTCTGGATCCCTGTAATATATCTGAATGTGGCAAAGTAATTGTATAATAAAAATCTTAAGAGGAAACACCTTGGCAGAATTTATTCTAGTCTGGACAAGATATCAAGAGATTCTGTTGTGGGTCCTTTCTCCTCCCAAGGTACCAGAGTATGAACCAGGCAACAGGCCTTCAGAGGGATGGCCCGTTTATGAAATATTCTCCTCCTGGAGGTCCAGATGACCCCAGCCCTACTTAAACAAGCTAAAATAATTTTAATTTGTGTTATAGTCACCCTTAGATCATTAGTGTAGTTTTATGCGTTTCTATGATGTTTAGTTTTCAGATCGTTTATTATAAATGTTTATTATTGGTTTTTATTATTCCTCTTGACCTTGTTATACCCTGCTCAGAATCCACTGGGATTGAGGCCAGTTATAAAAATAAATGAATAAATAAGTAAATAAAGCTAAACTGAGAGAACAACCAAGGTAGAAATATATCTGTGGAGGTGGGGTCTTATGGGTTAACTTCTCAGTGAAGGGAATGAGGATAAAACCAGCAGGGCCCTCTGTGCTTCAAAAGAGGCCTCTCTGGAATATTTGTCACCGTAGCATTTTGAAGCAGCTATTTAATCAGAACTGTTCAACAGACTCTAATTCTCTTTCTGCTCTAGGGGATTTATCTGCCTGCTTTGGACTGGGCAAGTTGAGGAAAAACTGCCAAGTTGGAAAGAAGCAAGGACAATGGGATATGCTGGGCTCAGCATTTGACCAGGGCCAGCATGTTTGAAGGACACAGGAGAGGAGAATCAGCATATGCACGCTCAATCACAGCCTCGTATTTTATTGCATTTGCACGTGAGGTCCAGGGGTGGGTGTGAGTGTGTTGGCTTAGGCCTCTTGTCAAACTCCATCCATGTGGCAAAGAGAAACACACTGCTTTTCCTGAAATGTTTGCTCATGAGGGTTCTCAGGCTTCCAGAACCTATGCTGGCTTTTACTAGAACTTTGGTTCCGCTAAGTCGAATTTTGGAAGAAAAAAGTTCACATAACATTCTGAAGGGAAAAATTTGGAACCTAGGCACTGGTCTTGAATACTGAGTATCCATAATCTAATTTAGAAGTAAAGGAGGCTAGCTGTCAAGCAATTGGAAATTAGAAATTCTTGACAATCTAAAGTCTATAGAGATTCTCAGTCATGCAGGTCATGGTTGTCCCAAAGCAAAGTTTCAGGAGGCAACTGGACTTTGTTTTTTCTTTTGAAGACACTTCTCATCCGATGAGAAATGAAACATCTTCAAAAGAAAAACAAGAAAATCAATTGCCTCGTGAAAAGCACGCTGGGTCTTGACAATCTACTTTTGATTGCCCATAGATACAGCAGTACACACTATAGCACCATACAGTATTATACAGATGGGACACAGATCTAGAGAAAGCTTTTATCCAATGCAATAAAATAAAAAGCAGAGTTTGTAACAGAAGGCAGGAGGCCGTTTCCGGTCCTTTCTCTCACAGATTGTTACATCTATCCTTAGAACAGAAACTGGAACAACCATTTTTTCCTTAGATCTATCTCATTAGATCATGGGATCAGCAATTTGGGGAGGGTCAATGGAACATAGGTCTACTCATTTCTAGGGCATATCATGAGCACCCCATAAAACCTCTGCTATCATAGAGTGATCAAGAACAAAATACTCAACAACTGGACAATAGAATTGTTACTAGGCTCCAAACGGGATTCCCTGCTACCAGACCTTACTTGTATCTCTTTTCTTGGCAGGCAAACATACTTCTAAATGAAGCACTGGGCTTTTATGTGTCAACCATTTTTAGTCTCTAAGAATACTTCTGAGATCTTTATGGGATTTACATGAGCTTTCCATTTCATGTGTTTTAAATTAAGTGTATCTAAAATCAGTCAGGTGGGTATGGAGACTGATGGTGGCAAGGAGGAACCAAGTATATTGAAGCTGATAAGCATCACACACTAGGTCTTATCTAAAACAATGAGAATCTAGGAATCCTGGCTTCTATCCTTCCTCGGATTACTCTATTTGATTCTATTTATGTTGTAAACTGTGAACAGAATCAGAATTCTCAGGGTCATGATGGCAGCACTGTGTTTTGAGCCTCAAAACACTTAATGCCAGTACACATATAAATATATATGAAGCTGCATACGGTGGAAGGAAGCTGAACAGAGGCCTTACAAGAAGACAAAGAGATGGGGAATTGCTGTTGCTTTCTACTCAGTGCCATGTTCTTCCTTGTCAGGTGATTTGGCCTGAACAGCAGCAGAGAAGAAGAGACATGCTGGCTGCCTCCACAATCTCAATGTCACGACAGGTCAGGCAGGCAACAAGCTTTTCCCGTGAAGCACTGTCAGCAAAGAAGAATTCATAGGATACGCCAGCCAGAACAGCACCCAGAATAGGCCGAGCCAATACACCTGGAAAATGAATATGAGAGATCCTGTGAGAGCCATGATGTAGTTTCTGAAGCAGTATATATCAGCTCTTGGAAGGATGGGAGAAGGTCATGTAAGATTCAACAGATTGGCAAGAACGTGGCTGTAGCAAGGCTCAAGCAACATACTGGTAAATGTAAGGATGACTAATAGGGAGAAAAGCAGGGAAACCCATATTGAAGGGAAAAAATACCTAACACTGCCTGAAGCCAGTAAAGATGGGAGCATAAGGTAAATCTAAACACTATTTAAAAAATGGAAATATGTGTTTCTATTCTCCAGCAAGTTCTGGGTAGCGTATATTAATACCCTGAAAATTCAATATAGCAACAGAAAAATACTTAAAATGTTGCAAGTTACAGATTTAAATGCTGAATATTATCATCCATTCAAGGTCGTCCTAAATAGAAACTTCCAGAAAGTTATCTGACAGGAAAAAGAGAGATTCTCTTGGGTAGGCAATCCAGAGACAACTACTAAAATTGACCCTCCCTCCAGGGTACCCAAGGGATGGAAAATCTCAGGCTATTCCTCTGCATAGGACTAAGCCATTCACCTCCATTGCATTAACTACTCACCCAGTGATGTTCCCAGAATCCTGTGATGACAGCTGGACCCAAAGATCGGGCTGGATTCATACTGCCCAGAAAAGGTACCCTAGAAAATGTAAGTTTGATACAAGTTGCAATGGTGTTTCAATTCCTCCCTTGGATTGTTCTATGAAGTTTTTCCTGTTTATTGTTTTTTAAAGGCCATCTTTCTACCGTGTTTTCCAAAATAAGACCTACCCCAAAAGTAAGACCTAGCACTATTTTCTAAACCTGCCCTAATATAAGACCTACCCGAAAATAAGACCTAGTGTAAATCTCCAGTTCCAGGAAGACTTTTCAGGGAGCAACCATACACCATGAAACACCCCACACACTCACACCCACTATTTGGCACCATAAATATATGACCTCCCCCCAAAATAAGACCTAGTGTGTTTGGGGAGCCAAATAAATATAAGACAGTGTCTTATTTTTCGGGAAACACGGTAGCTGTTGCATTGGCTGAGCTTCAGGGCTATTTATTTGTGTCCCTGAAATTCTTGGACGGAACCAGTTTGGGGTAGTGGTGAAGGTGCTAGACTAGGGAACAGGAAACTAAGAGTTCTAATTCCACCTTTGGCATGAAAGCCAGCTGGGTGACTTTAGGCCAGCCACTTTCAGACTAATCCTTCTCACAGGGTTGTTCTGGATAAAATAGGAGGTAA
This sequence comes from Naja naja, assembly GCA_009733165.1. Classification (NCBI taxonomy): domain Eukaryota; kingdom Metazoa; phylum Chordata; class Lepidosauria; order Squamata; family Elapidae; genus Naja; species Naja naja. The sequence goes on along the minus strand of SOZL01000834.1, from coordinate 14,341 downwards.
GAATATTTGGTATGTTCTCTGCCTTGTTATATGCAAGAGAGGTGGAATAAAATAACAACAAAATCAATAATCCAAAAGGATCCACAAACCAGTAAAGAGGATGACCTTGTCAGAGAGAGGAAGGAACCATTACGAAGATTACAATGAGGCCAAGGACAGCTATGGTATTTCTTCATCTACTCTACCTTTTAGAACTGACTGTATTCGATGGTAATTTTTAATAGGGGAAGGAATTTATTAAATAAATAGGTAATAATTGTACTAATGGCATTTTTCAATTAACATGTAATGAAATTTAAACAACATTAGGTTTTGCCCTGAGGAAATCCATTTCTTTGCTGATCCCAACTATATTTGGAAGCCTCACCCAGGACCAGTTGTGGCATACAGGCTCCAAACTACCACACAGTCATGATGTAATATGTATGGAGAGAGAGAGAGAGATAAAACCCTCAAATTTTATGCAGGCATTTCCCCCCAATTTGTGATATTCCACCTGTTGAAATGTCAGGCTCTGTCAACGAACGACACAGAGCAATCCAGCCACAGTTCAGTTATTATTTGCTTACACACAATATACAGAACCTTGCCAGAGTAACCTTTACTATTCTCACCTGATGGAGATACCCTGGGAGATTCTAGGAAGTGGCTGTCTTGACTCTCTTCCTTTATCTCTTTTCTAGCTGTGGGCTGGGCTGCTCTTGTCTTGCCCCAGTCCTTGGACTGTGCTTCCTCCTTCCTGAGAAATGGCCACTTCACTGTAATTCATCACATCAGTTCCCTTTGCAGGGACATCCCTCACAATTAATTATTGTAGTTTTTGGTGGGGCTGTTAGCTCCAAGAGCTCTCTGTTGGATATACTCTGCATTCCTTCCTCCTGTTTTTCCTAGAGAGAGAGGGAGGGAGGCAGGGAGGGGGAGGGAGAAAGAGGGAGACTGGCCTAAAGGAGCTTTGATGACCAAAGTGAACTTGAATTGGAATTTTCCTGGTTCTAGCTTATGATGGTCTGTGGGAATGGCCTTGGGAGACAGGAGGAAGAGCCACAGACTGGATAACTATCATGTAAAGGGTTTTTTTTTAAGGACAGGGGATACTTTCAGTCTTGCAAGATTTTGTTAGTGTAACCTTACAATAAAGAAAGAGTTAGTACTTCTGGTTACTCTTCTTGTCTGGACTATCTCAACAGGCTAACATAGCCTAACACAGCGGGAGATGAACATTTTTTTTATTATTACAGTTAAAGGCCAGCCACTTTAGCTTCCTAAAATATCCAGATAATAAAGCAGCATGCAGTATAACACATAGAAATGTAAAAAGCAATAGGGAATTATATGCTACAGTTGCTGAGAGAGATGGATAACAGTTTTGCCACTGACTGTTCATTATCTGTTGCTGTGCAAAGCTGCTATGCAAAAGTTTACAACCGTAGAAGTAGCAGGAGGCTGCCTGTCCCTGGGTAGTTTAATGGGCAAAATAGGTTTACTGTTTAGATCTCTATAAAATCTACAATATAGCAAGACATGCTCAACTGGTTTGACCAGCCATGAAGGGCAGATGTGCTCCTGGTAGGGGTTCCTATTAAAGCTGCCCCAGCTGCGTGGATAAAAGTAAGTTAAATTAAGCCTGAGAAAAAGCTCCATGATAGGCATTTTCAAGGTGGCAAGATACCGTATTTGGTAGGCTGCAGATGCAAAATACTAAAACACTCAACAACCTAATATCTACAGGTTCAATTCATTTTGTTACTTTGCCTTCCAGGAGTTTCTGTTTAAGAATCATTCTAGTTTTGTTACTGTCCATGGACAGCAAAAAAGAAAAAACTGTGGATAAAAGCTGTAATTGCATTTTTTACAATGGGATCCATTTACAGAGGATGGACTCCACTGAACAAAAGTGACGCTTTAGACCAGGAGTGTCGAACTTGATCAGGGTTGTGTTTGACCTTGAGGGGGATGGAGGGAGGGTGTCCAGCTTGACGTCACTCATGTCGGGGGCACCTGTGGTGGCCTGGGCGGGGCTGGGGGGATCCACTTTAGTTAGTAGTTTGTTCTGCTAGCACTCTGCCAGCAAAAATGGAGCTTGGGGTGTGTGCGCGTGGCCCTCCTGGGCTCCATTTTTGGCTGCAACAGCCTTCTGCAGCCCTCTGCCAGTGAAAATAAAGCTGGGGGGGGTTGCGTGCAGTCTATCTGAGTTCCATTTTCACTGGCAGACGCATTGTGGGCCAGTCCTTTGTTGTTTCCAGGGTGGCCACGCGGGCCAGATCTAAACACCTCACAGACCGGATCCGGCCTTGAGTTTGACACCCCTGCTTTAGACCATGATTAAAGATCACCAGCCAAACACAAGTATCTAACTTAATTAACCTTAATCAAAATCAACCTTAATTAAAGTTTTCTACTTGGAATATATTTGGGGGAATCTGAAGCTCTGGTATCAGGAAATTGGATGCACTTTGGAGCACTTATTTGTCTGGGCTCTTACCGCAGCCAGAGCCCCTGCTATCACAGAGAAACCAATAGCCAAGACCCCAGCAGGCTCCCCTAGTTCATGCCTCCGGTGATCTTCTACAGCAAAAATGGTGAGAGCTAGCTGGAAAGTGGAAAACAGCTCCATCCCCAGAGCCTGTCCAGCATTCCCCTCGGTGCTGACCTAAAATGAAGAAGGGAAAGAAGGAAGGGTTCAAAGTGAAGGCGGAGATCTTCTGCAAGTCATTCATGGGCTTTGATATATTAACCTGCATAAGTTTTTATTGTCCCATAAAATATTCTGCAGCCCAAATGTTAACTGTTGAAACTATGCACAGGCCACTTGGATGCAAGACTTACTTGGGGTATATACATCCTAGAAGAAAGCAATGGCAAGCTATTTTCACACTGTTGCTGAGAAATCTATGAAGTCAGCAGAAATCAGAGACAGTTTACTTGAATGATTTCAAAACAGTTAATCTATAATATTTGAATATTAAAGAGACCTTATGATTTACATTTTTTATTTTTATTATTAAAAATTAATAATTTTTAATTTTGCTATATTAACTGAACTGGTGTAATCAAAACGATTCAGATATTAACATGAGATATAAAATGAATAGGCTGGCACATTTAATGTTTGATGTGAAGACTCTAAACGACAACCAAAATCTTGGTATGACAAAGATTTAATTAAACATACAAATACATTTGTTCCTAGTTTTGTCTTTATAACAGGACACCTAACAATTTATTATTTGCTATGCTTGAAAATACGTGATACCCATCTTAGATTAAGACTAAAACATAACCTTTATAAATTGCACATATTCATAGGAAATAAGTATCTTTATTTTCTTTCTGGGCGTCTTTCAATGGCGGTTCAGTGGCTCACCTGGGTTTGTCTGCTGCAGAAGCTGGCAGCCCAGATTCAAGATAGGTGCATAGGATGTACCTGAGCACCACACGATGGGCTGAGCTCCCATCCTTGCTCCAGCGCCTGCCAACCTAGCAGTTCGAAAGCATGCAAATGTAAGTAGAGGGCAAGGCAGAGGGAGAAATCCATATAGATGATTGTAGTGGATTGTCTTTCTGTCAGACTTTTGCCCAGCAGGCTAGACTGGAGCCCACTGAAAGGTAAAAAGGTAAAAAGGTAAAGGAGTCCCTGCGGATTTTACTCTGCTAGTTGTTGCCGGCTATAAGGGATGGTGCTCATTTCTGTTTCAAGGCCACTGAGCTAGCGCTGTCCAATGACATTCTGTAGTCAAGTTGCCAGCATGATATCACAGAGTGCTGTTACCTTCCCACAGAATGGGTGCTGGTACCTATTTATCTACTCACATTTGCATGCTTTCGAACTGCTAGGTTGGCAGCGAGGATGAGAGCTCAACCCATCATGTGGTGCCTAGGTACATCCTATGTACCTATCTTGAACCTGGGCTGCCGGCTTTTCCAGCCAATAAATTCAGCTGAGCTACTGAACTCATTGAAAGTAGCAACACACATGGAGGAAAATCAGTAGCTGCATATATAGGAGGAAGATCAAGCAGAGGCAATGCAATATCAGAACAAGATGGTGCGTAGGATGTACCATTGACAAACAGCAGACATGGCAGATATTGGGAAATCCTATCGGTGGCTGGACTAAAAGACAACATTGAGGCACTGATTGTAGCAGCACAAGAACAGGCACTAGGCATCAAATCCATAGAAGCAGGAGTCTACCACACTAAATCTGCAGAGGTCTCAGAGACAGTCCAACACATAACGGCAGGGTACAAGTGCAGGCAGGAACAGCATCCACTGAACAATATAACCAAGTAGCTGACAATTGTATACAGGAACATCGCACAGTGTATGGGCTAGACCTTTGCAAATCCAGATAGAAGATTCCACAGAAGGTCATGGGGAATAACAGGGCTAAGATCCTATGGGACTTCCAGATCCAGACAAACAGGCAGGTAATGGGTCAATCAACCAAAAATTGTGCTAGTAGACAAAGAACAGGGGATGGTGGTGGTGATGGATGTACTGGTGCCAAGAGAGAGCAACAATAGGAAGGAGTATGAGAAGCTGGAGAAGTACCAGGAGGACCCAAAGGAGGTTCTGGAGAGAATGTGGAAAGTAAAGGCCAAAGTGGTCCCTAGTGGCGATAGGAGCACTTGGACCTGTGACTCCTAAGTTGGAAGAGTGATTCCAACAGATCCCAAGAACAACATCAGAGCTCTCTGTCCAGAACAGTGCAGTGCCAGGAACAACTTCTTGAGTTATATAAATGAAGACTAGATAAAAATCTAAAATTAAATAAATACATTTCCACGCTTTGCAACACCCCATTACTTTGCACTTTGATGCAATAGGAGAAGGACAAGAAGGCAATGGGTGGTTGAAAGTTTATACCAGAGGTCTTCAAACTTGGCAACTTTAAGACTTGTGGACTTCAACTCCCAGAATTCTCCAACCAGCATAGCTGAAGTCCACAAGTCTTAAAGTTCCCAAGTTTGGGGACCCCTGGTTGATACTATGACCATCTCAGCAGGTGAGAATGAAGTTAGGAAGCAACAAAGAATAAAACAATTCACAAATGTTATGTATACTTAGTAAAATCAGGCTTCTCAAATAGATTTTCTAGGAATCAAAGAACTTTGGGTAGCTGGTGGGTAGCAGTTAAGGTAGTAGATTAGAACCTATGAACCACAAATTCAAATCCATCCTCAGATTTGAAAATGTGCTAAATGATTGGGATCAGTTACTCTCTTACATCACCCTATTTTATAAGGTTTTAGTTGAGAGAATGGAGGAAAGAGAGATCCCACTGTAAGGAAATAAATCTAATAAACAATTGACAGGAGTAGCATGCTTTGACACAATGAAAGAAGGTGACTTCTTCAGCTCCATTTTCCTTTAGCCAGTGATAGTGATATTGAACCAGGTTACTTAGTAGAGAACAACCACTGTGGGCTCCTGACATAGAGCATTGGGACATGTAATGCAGGCCAGGCAAGTGGCAGGTGAGTGTGTGAAGTTCCATTTGTGCAAGCAGCATGTGTGCGTGCAAAACCATCCTCTCTTCCACCACCCCACTCCGCTGCCACCACAACCACCACCACTGCTGGTCTGCAGTACTGGAAAGATTGGGGAAAATTGACTTACAGGAAGGGAGATCATCAGGAAGAGAAAGAGAAGTAACTAGCTTACCTTTGTGACCAATTGCCCAATGGCTGAGCTGGGTAACATGAGATAAAAAAAGCCTGATGCTAAGATGGCACCCAGACACTGGGCTAAAATATAGCTTGAGGCATGCAGAGCATCCAGTTTACGAGTGCACAGGAAGGCCATAGTGAGTGCGGGGTTGACTTGGGCACCACTGATCTTACCAAAGCAGTGTGCCAAACTGATAGCTACCAGTCCTGCAGCAAGGGCTGGTTGGAGTGAAGTAGGAAGCACATCTTTAGGGGCAGCAGGGGATGAGGCACCCAGCACTATCCAGACAAAGATAAGGGTGCCTGTGGCTTCTGCCAATAGGCTACACCAGAACTGACGGCTCTGCAGTTCCTGGAGAGGAAGGAAGAAGGAAAAAATTAGACACAACTTGACAAAAAAGATTGATAGGTTGTTGAGACATGCCATTAAAATAACCCAATTCCACCCTCTGGTAGCAGAATTTATTTATTTATTTATTTATTTGACTTGTATGCCGCCCCCTCTCCAAAAAGGACTCGGGGCAGCTCACAACTAAAAACAGCACAATAAGTTACTTAACTAAAAGTTGACTCAGCCTTCCATCCTCTCAGGGTAGGTAAATTGAGGACCCAAGATTATTGGGGGCAATTAGCTGACCTTGTAAAAATGCCGCTTAGTAATAAGCAGGCATATACAATGGAATGAAGGCTATTGCTGAGCACACTGGGTTGTATCCCAGAAATTGTAAGCCGCCCTGAGTCTTCGGAGAAGGGCAGCATATAAATGTAATTAAATAAATAATAAATAAATAATAATAAAATAAGATTAAATTAAACAAGCCAAATTCGACTAAAAACCCATTACAATTATATATATATATATATATATGTCTTGGTGTATTCGGGTCTTGTCCCGTGTAAGATTGAGAATACCTTGGCAACGTGTCGACGAAATCTCATCCGTCATCTTCAGGCTGGTGTCTTCAGCTTCGTTCTCCTGGGAGAAGTGTGTGATTGTGGCTGTTTTTCCCTTTTAAACTCTAGAGTTGGATGTGTTGTTACTTTTTGATTGGTTTGTGGAGTTGATGTATGCAGATTGGATGGCTTTTTCCTGAGACCCTGTGTGGCTGAGGTGCTGGCTGTGTGTCTCTCAGCCTTTTGTGTTGTAACGACCTGGGTAATGGGCTGTGTGATGACCTTCTGAGTTCTATTGTTGTGATGTCCTGGGTGTGGTGCTGTAATCTCCTGGGTCGTTGTCTGTGCTGCAACCTCCTGATGTTTTGTGTTGTGATCTCCTGAGTTCTGTGATGTAGTATCCTGGGTGGAAGGCTGTGATGTGGCATTCTGGGCCTTGGTTTGGCTCGAGTTTGAGGTCTGGCTATGTGTTTATAGCGTGTGTCAGTTTGCTTAGTTTGGGGGTTGGAGGGGGTGTAGCAGCTGGTGTTGCAGCCATGGTCTGGTTTCTGGATGGTGGTTGCCTTTCATCTGTGGGCTTGGGTTTGAGTCTGGTGAAGGAGATTGGTGGTGGCATCATGTGTTATTTTGGGTCCGTGTTGGTTTTGTGGCTGGGACTCGTTTGTTGATTAGGGCTAGTTTCCAGATGTCTGGTATGGAAGTATCATCCCGTTTATTCATGTTATGGGGTGTTTCTCTATTTCGATGGCTTCCTAATTATTCTCTTGTTGAAGTGTTCAGTATTGGAGATAAGTTTGGATCCCTCAAAATCAATTTCATGTCCTGTGGCTTTAAGGTGCTGGAAAAGGGAGGAAGTTTTTCTTCTTTTCTGACTGCTCTTGTGTTCTATGATGTGTGCATTTATTCTCCTGTTGGTTTGTCCAATGTATGTGGCTGGGCAAATTTTGCATGGTATTTTATAAACTCCTTGGTTTTCTAGCTGGATCTTGTCTTTGGGGTTTCTTAAGATGTTGGCTATTTTTGATCAGTGCCAAAGGCTGTCCTGATATTGTGTTTGTGGAGAATTTTGCTGATTTTATCTGTGGTGCCTTTGATGTAAGGGAGGAGGCTGCCTTTGGCACTGATCAAAAAATAGCCAACATCTTAAGAAACCCCAAAGACAAGATCCAGCTAGCTAAAACACAAAAGGCTGAAGGACACAGCCACTACCTCAGCCACACAGGCTCTTAAAAAGCCAACCAATCAGCAAACATCAACTCCATCAACCAATCAAGAAGCAACAGCACAGCCAACAACACAGCTAACCAACCGCTACAGCAGAGCTAGCACACCACACCTCCTCCAGTATTTATAGAGAGAAGGCAGCTCAGATCACGCTTTGCTGGCACAAGCACGAAGCCGAAAGCACCAGCCTGAAGATGACGGATGAGATTTCGCCAAACGCCAAGGTATTCTCAATCTTACACGGACAAGACCGAATACACCAAGACCTACATACCTTTACCCGTGAAAATCTACGAAAACACAGCCCATTACCCAGGTCGTTACAACACAAAGGGCTGAGAGACACAGCCAGCACCTCAGCCACACAAGGTCTCAGGAAAAGCCATCCATCTGCATACATCAACTCCACAAACCAATCAAAAAGCAACAACACATCCAACTCTGGAGTTTAAAAGGGAGAAACAGCCACGGTCACACACTTCTCCCAGGAGAACAGCTGAAGACACCAGCCTGAAGATGATGAGATTTCGACGCTGCCAAGGTATTTCATTATTCTATCGACGGGACAATACACCAAGACCTACATATATATATATATATATATATACATATATATATATATATATTTGTTTTCATAGATTTTCATGCAGTAAAGGTAGTCGGGTCTTGGTGTATCAGGTCTTGTCCCATGTAAGATTTGAATACCTTGCTACGTTTCCAGATCGCACTCGCCATCTTCAGGCTGGTGCTTTCGCTTCGCTTGTGCCAGCAAAGCGTGATCTGAGCTGCTCTCTATAAATACTGGAGGGGAGGTGTGGTGTGCTGGCTCTGCTGTGTTTATTGGCTGTGTTGTTGGCTGTGCTGTTGCTTCGATTGGTTGATGGAGTTGATGTTTGCTGATTGGTTGGCTTTTCAGAAGAGCCTGTGTGGCTGAGGTAGTGGCTGTGTGTCCTTCAGCCTTTTGTGTTTTAGCTACCTGGGTAGTGGGCTGTGTGATGACCTTCTGAGTTTTATTGTTGTGACATCCTGGGTCTTGTGCTGTTATCTCCTGGGTCGTTGTCTGTGTTGCATCCTCCTGAGGTTTTGTGTTGTAATCTCCTGAGTTCCATGATGTAGTATCCTGGGTGGAAGGCTGTGATGTGACATTCTTGGTTTGGTCTCGAAGTTTGAGGTCTGGCTGTGTGTTTATAGCATGTGTCAGTTTGCTTAGTTTGGGGGTCGGAGGGGTGTAGCAGCTGCTGAGTTGCAGCTATGGTCTGGTTTCTGGACGGTGGTTGCCTTTGTCTGTGGGCTTGGGTTTGAGTCTGGTGAGGGAGATTGGTGGTGGCATCATGTTATTTTGGGTCCGGTGTTGGTTTTCGTGCGGGCTGGGACTCATTTGTTGATTAGGTTTCCAGATGTCTGGTAGGCGGGAAGTATCATCCCGTTTATTCATGTTATGGGGGTGTTTCTCTATTTTGATGGCTTCCCTAATTATTCTCTTGTTGAAGTGTTCAGAGTTGGAGATAAGTTTGGATCCCTCAAAATCAATTTCATGTCCTGTGGCTTTAGGGTGCTGGAAAAGGGAGGAAGTTTTTTCTTCTTCATCAAAGCACCACAGATAAAATCAGCAAAATTCTCCACAAACACAATATCAGGACAGCCTTTGGCACTGATCAAAAAATAGCCAACATCTTAAGAAACCCCAAAGACAAGATCCAGCTAGAAAACCAAGGAGTTTATGAAATACCATGCAAAATTTGCCCAGCCACATACATTGGACAAACCAACAGGAGAATAAATGCTCGCATCGCAGAACACAAGAACGCAGTCAGAAAAGAAGAAAAAACTTCCTCCTTTTCCTTCCTCCCTTCCCTTTTTCCCTTTTTCCTAAAGCCACAGGACATGAAATTGATTTTGAGGGATCCAAACTTATCTCCAACACTGAACACTTCAACACAAAACCTCAGGACGTTGCAACACAGACAACCCAGGAGATAACAGCACAAGACCCAGGATGTCACAACAATAAAACTCAGAAGGTCATCACACAGCCCACTACCCAGGTAGCAACACAAAAATGAAGGACACACAGCCACTACCTCAGCCACACAGGCTCTTATAAAAAGTCAACCAATCAGCAAACATCAACTCCATCAACCAATCAAGAAGCAACAGCACAGCCAACAACACACAACCAATCAGCAAACACCAATTCCATCAATCAATCAAGAAGCTACACACAACACACAGCCAACCAACCTGCTTACAGCAGAGCCAGCACACCTCCCCTCCAGTATTTATAGAGAGAAGGCAGCTCAGATCACGCTTTGCTGGCACAAGCACAAAGCCGAAAGCACCAGCCTGAAGATGTTAGTGGGATCTCGTCGAACATCGCCAAGGTATTCTCAATCTTACACGGGACAAGACCCGAATACACCAAGACCGACATACCTTTACCCGTGAAAATCTACGAAAACAAAAAATATATATATATAAATATAAATATAAATATATATATTTATTTATTTATTTATTTTTTGGACTTGTATGTCGCCTCAAGTTTCGGCTGCTCACAGCTTAAATCAACAACAATAAATAATTAAGAAAAGATTAAACCAAATTTACAAGCCCCAAAAGACAAATTTACAATACTTAAAAATATAAAACCACCCCCCCAGGAAGGGTCACAGCCTGGATTGGTCAAACAACCAGGTCTTCAAATCATGGTGGAAGGTGAGGAGGTCAGGGGCAAGGAGCCCCAGGGGAGTTGGTTCCAGAGGTCAGGTCAGCGCGGAGTAGGTTTGTCGCAGGGACCGCCAGCTGGCATTGGTTCCACCGGACGGGACCCCAAGGAGTCCTTGCCTGTGTGTCGCACAGGGCGTTGGTATTCGATGTCAGCAGGAGTCGCCTTTAAATATTCATGTCATGAAGGACTTTGTATGTTAAAACTAAAACCTTGAATCACCTGGAGTACAACCAGCAATCAATGCAGGCGCAGGAGGGGGTAACATGGGAGAATCGGAGACTCCCATCATCAGGCCGCGCGATTCTGCACCAGCTACCGGATGGTATGCAAGGGCAGTCCTAAATAGAGGGCGCAGTGCAGTAGTCGCCTAGAGGTAACAAGGGCATGGGTGACCGCGAGGGCATCTCAGTCCAGAAATGGGCATAGTTGATGAACAAGGCGGAGCTGGGCAAAGGCCCCCTGGCAACGGCCCCCACCTGCTCCTTCAACCGAGCCGCATATCCAGGAGGACCCCAGATTCGGCCTATCCACAGGGGGCAACACCGCCCCTATGGCCAAAGATGGATATTCCTGACTGGGCCGAGATACCGGTATGCACAGCCACTCAGTCTTGGCTGGGTTGAGTTGAAGCATGTTCCCTTCATCCAAATCTGTACCGCATCCAAACACTGGGTCATCAGAGGGGCATCACTGATCTGGTTCGGGTGGAGATGTACAGCTGGGTGTCATCTATGCACTGGTGGAATCTCACCCAAAACCACGGATGATCTCACCCAGCTTCATATAGATGTTAAATGGGAGAACTCCACCCTGAGGGACCACAAGAGAGCACCTCAGGGTTGACCTCTGCCCCCAATATCAGGATAGACCGCCTAGGTAGGAGGTGAACCACTGAAGCACAGTGCCCCTCACTCCCAACCCCTAGGCGCTGCAAAAGGATACCATGGTCGATGGTATCAAAAGGCTGAGAGGTCTAATAGGACCACGCACAGAGGAAAACCCCTGTCCTGAGCCCTCCAGAGATCATCCATCAGCACACCAATGCCGCCTCTGTGCTGAAACCAGGTCGGAAGCCCCATTGATAACGGATCCAGGGTAGTCCGCCATCCAGGAAGAGTGGAAACTGCCAAGCCACCATTTCAACAACCTTCGCCAGAAATAAGGTTGGAGACTGGACAAAGTTGTCTCAACACGGTCGGGTCCAGGGTTCTTCAGGAGGGTCTCACCACCGCTCCTTCGCGGAGGAAACACCCTCCCATGAAGTGTTGACAACTGCCCGAGCAACCAGGTGGGCTCCCTGCATAAGTCAGCCAGGAAGGACACGGGTCCAACAAACATGTGGTGGAACTCAGCACGCGATAGTCCTGTCCACTTCATCCCCAGAAACAGGATCAACTCATCCCAAATCACACTGGCCAGACTGCCTGTATCCCATTCCTCAGACCACTGCAAATCAGAGGACAACCCGCCTGAATCCTAGATCTTATCCAACAGATATTGACCAAACTCCTCAGCCCTTCCCTGCAATGGTCCCCTCCGGCGGAGAGAGCGGGTAGCCCAAAACAGGGTGGCTGGGCTGCAGACGATGAGGGTGGAGAGATAAGACCTTTCGTTCTCATAGCTACCAGGTAAGTCCTAATATGGGCTCTTAGCTCTCGACGACTGGGAGCGGGTGGACCTCCACCTGCCTCTAACCCCTCCGACGCCATCTCCCGGAGCTCCTCCGATACCAAGGAGCCATCCGGGATCCACGAGGGGACGATGGGGACAACCCTGTCGAGGGCATCCGACGCAGCCTGTTGCCAAGCACGCCAGATCCTCAACAGAGCCATGGGCAGGGAAGAGGAAGAAACCCCAGTTCCGCCTGGAACCTCTCAGGGTCCATCAGGTGTCTGGGGCGAACCATCTAGTGGCTCCTCATCCCAGCAGTGGGGGGCGGCCTGGAAGACCAGCGTCAGGAGATAGTGATCAGACCATGGAACGGGCAATGCCGCAAAGTGGCTTGCCTCTGTCACTACCACTGCTCAGAGACAAAAACTAGGTCAAGAGTGTTTCCCTCCTCGTGAGTCGGGCCCTGAATTAATGGGTCAGGCCCATGGCTTCCATAGAAGCCATGAATTCCTGGGCCAAACCCGCGTTCCCCAGGAGGGCAGATTGAAGTCCCCAGGACTATAAGGCCCAGGAACTCCACCGCCACCCCGAGAGGACGTCCAGAAGCCCAGGCAGGGCTGCTGTCACACAGCTGGGGAAAGGTATGCAGCAGCAAGCCCACCCGACCATTAGGCCCCCCCCTCAGGAGGGAGGGCCTCACTCCCCGCCTATCTCTGGGACAGTGACCTCACTTGGAAACAAGGTCTCCAAAACCACAGCCACCCCACCACCCCCCTTCCCTGGGCCCGTGGCTGGTGCAAAACCTGGAAACCTGAGGGCAGGCACAACTCAACCAGAGGGACACCACCCTCTGGGCCCAACCAGGTCTCGGTGATACAGGCCAGGTCCCAGCCTCCTCCTCAATGATCTCACGGAGGGAGGACTTATTAGCCACGACCTGGCATTAAAATACACCAGCCTAAGTCCAGGGGTCCCAGTTCCCTGTCCCTAGGGAGGAGGCCATAGGGTCAGAGCGAGCAACTGCACAGAGAGATGGCGTGGTGCCCCCACACATGATATGGCCCTATGCTCCTCACTCCTGCCAACCCCAACCACCCTGGGAATCGTCCCCACCTCAGACCCTGGGGCCTCGCTGTCCTCAGCCCCCCCCCCTCCACCATGAACCGCTGCAAAAGACCCATCCACCCTCCCAACCCCTTAAGACGACCAATTAAAAATTTAAAGGTTTCCTTCCTACCAAATTTAAAATTTAAACCCTTGGTTGCAGCATGCCACCTCTCGATCCCAGGATCCGGCCATTAAGGTAAGCTCTTGACAGCCCAAGGCCACTTCACAGACAGGGGAGCCATCTGGAGGGCCCATAGCTCCAGCAGGGAATAGGCAGGCATGACAACAACATCAGGGCAAGGGTACAGGAGGTAGTTGATTAGGTGGGAATATTGCAAGAGTGGAAATACAATACAAAGGACTGGGCGATAGTAGTCAGGAAACAGTCCACAATCAGCAGCTCTCTCACAGCTGCGAAGGTCAGAGTCCAAATAGACCAGTCACTGCTCTGCCACCACAGTGACTTGTGGCAAAGTCCTGAGCAGCCCCTGCCCTCTCACTGCAGAGGGGTTAAGTCCTCCCACTGCCCTCTCACTGCAATGGGGAGTAGCCAGGTCCCAGAGAAAGGAGGCAAGATACGTCTGGGTAGATGGTATAGATGAACCGGCACCCTCAATAGTGCCAAATAAGTCCAGGGTGACATTAGCAGACAAAGAGAGAGTGGCCAGAGATGGAACCCACGAGCAGCATGGGGTAGCCAGGTCCGTAGGAGTCCAAAACAGTGCAGCATTCGCGATACCGCCACACCAGGTCTAGAGCCACGGCGCCATCCCATCTTGGGGGGGGGGTCTCCACCAAAGACTCAACCCACAACCCCGTCTGGGGCAGAACCTCACCTGCCCGGCTGGACCGCTCTCCCTTCTGGGCCCTCCAGACCTGCAGGCCTCCGCCTCCCATAGGTCTTTTCCTCCCAGGACTCTCACTTCTGGGGAAGAGAGGGCACTTCGAGGATGGATCAAGAGGCCCCCCCTGCAGAAACGCTGCCCCTGTCCACAAACACAGGAGAAAGGGGGGGCCAGCAGTCCCACATCGGACTTCACGCGGTTACCTTCATGGTTACCATGGCACCACAAGACACAGACCACTACTGCCGCTGCCTTCCATG
>SOZL01000833.1:0-49928 GCA_009733165.1 Naja naja | reverse complement strand
CAGACGTGAAGAGCTTCAGTGAAGAGTTTATTAAGTGACTACAGCTCGAATGGACCCGACTTGGCTGGGCTACGGCTGCTTCTTATAGCCAGCAGCCGTAGTTGCCAGCCAATCAGAGTGCAGGGTTTTCCCGCACTATTTAAACCAATCCTATTTGACATTTTACAAGAACAATTCAAACTAAACCAATAACATTCAAACCTACATACATAACACTTACTTTTTAATAAAATGATTTTGTTCTATATATTATTTTAGTACAGTATAAGTAAAAGCATGTGTAAAACAGCTAATATAACTTCCTAGCTGAAAAGGCTGATTGAATTGTTTGAATTGAATTGTCTTCAAATTTGGAACAATCCCTAGATTTCTTTTCTTTTCTTTTTTTTAAATACAAAACTTTATTAAGTAAATTATTAAAAACATTGGACGTGGTTTAATTGTCCCCACAATCCTGGTTGTCACACATATTATGGCATAAGATACATACTTAAATACATTTATACAATTATACAGCTATACAATTCTATGGTATTGCCCAGTTTTAGTCATCTGTTCTGTCATCCCTATTCTTTTTTTATTTTAGTTCCTTCCTTTTTTCCCACCATTGAAAAAATTTATCCCATATTTTATAGTATTCTATCTCGTCCTTATCTTTCATTTCCCAAATTAATTTGCCCATCTCAGCGCATGGCCATTTCTTAGTCCCTAGATTTCTTAAAACCCAAAAAGTTAAGATATGTATAGGTAATCTTTCTAACTTATGCCAAAACTGCTAACTTTGCAGAATGCAGAATATATATGCAATACATAAGAAAATGCAAATGAACTGAAGTTCATCACTTAATTACTATTATTAATTCAGTTATAATTCAGGTAATGCTCTCTATATGGGTCCACCCTTGTGGACCACGCGGAGGCTTCAACTGGTGCAGAATGCGGCCACGTGGGTTGTGATGGGAGTATCCCAATACTCCCATATTACACCCCTCCTGCGTGAGCTGCATTGGTTGCCGGTTGCCCTCCGGGTGAGATTCAAGGTGCTGGTACTTACCTATAAAGCCCTACATGGCTTGGGGCCAGGGTACTTGCGGGAACTTCTCTTGCCAGCATCGACTGCCCATCGCCCTGTGTGCTCCCACAGACAGGGCCTCCTTGTGGTGCCGTTGGCCCGACAGTGTCGGCTGGCGATCCCCAGGGGTAAGGCCTTCTCTGTGGGAGCGCCCACCCTGTGGAATCAGTTGCCCCTGGAGCTGCGGTTGGCCTCTGACCTCCGCTCCTTCTGCTGCGGCCTGAAGACGTGGTTATTCGAACAACCCAGCCTGGACTGAGCGGTTTTTTAGTTTTTTAGATGTTTTAATGTGAATATTTTTTGTGTGGGTTTTAGACTTTATTTAGCTTGAATTTAATAACTTTTTAATTGATTTTTAATTTTTGTATTGTGGGTTTTATGATGTGAGCCGCCCTGAGTCCTTCGGAAGATAGGGCAGCATACAAGTCCAAGCAAATAAATAAATAAATTTATTGTGCTTATTATTCTACTTTGTGATTTTAAAGCACATACATAGACACAAATTATGTTGTATTTATGTTCTATACATGCTTTCAGATTTCATTAAGTTTCATCCATAAATTTCCCTGGGTAGGTTTACACTCGAACATAGTTTTGTTTTGCTAACTTTTTAAAAGTTATGGTATTTTTAATGTAGCAAAACCCAATATACAGTTGTGCTCGTAAGTTTACATACCCTGGCAGCATTTATGATTTCTTGGCCATTTTTTCAGAAAATATGAATGATAACACAGAAAGTTTTCTTTCATGGTTAGTGGTTGGCTGAAGCCATTTATTATCAATCAACTGTGTTTACTCTTTTTAAAACATAATGACAACAGAAACTATCCAAATGACCCTGATCAAAAGTTTACATACCCTGGTGATTTTGGCCTGATAACATGCACACAGGTTGGCACAAAGGGGTTTGAATGGCTATTAAAGGTAACCATTCTCACCTGTGATCTGTTTGCTTGTAATTAGTGTGTGTGTATAAAAGGTCAATGAGTTCCTGGACTCCTGACAGACCCTTGCATCTTTCATCCAGTGCTGCACTGACGTTTCTGGCTTCTGAGTCATGGGGAAAGCAAAACAATTGTCAAAGGATCTGTGGGCAAAGGTAGTTGAACTGTATAAAACAGGAAAGGGATATCAAAAGATATCCAAGGAATTGAGAATGGCAATCAGCAGAATTCAAACACTAATCAAGAAGTGGAAAATGAGGGACTCTGTTGAAACCACACCATGGTCAGGTAGACCAACTAAAATTTCAGCCACAACTGCCAGGGAAATTGTTTGGGATGCAAAGAAAAGCCCACAAATAACTTCAGGTGAAATACAGGACTCTCTGAAAACATGTGGTATGGCTGTTTCAAGATGCACTATAAGGAGGCACTGGAAGAAAGATGGGCTGCATGGTTGAGTTGCCAGAAGAAAGCCATTACTACGCAAATGCCACAAAGTATCCCACTTACAATATGCCAAACAGCACAGAGACAAGCCTCAAACCTTCTGGCACAAAGTCATTTGGAGCGATGAGACCAAAATTGAGCAAAAAGGCCACAGCCACAAACGCTACATTTGGAGAGGAGTCAAGAAGGCCTATGATGAAAAGTATACCATTCCTACTGTGAAACATGGAGGTGGATCGCTGATGTTTGGGGATGCAGGAAATTTGGTCAGAATTGATTGCAAGATGAATGCAGTATGTTAACAAAAGATACTGGAGGAAAATTTCCATTCATCAGCCCGGAAGCTGCACATGGGACGTACTTGGACATTCCAACATGACAATGATCCTAAACACAAGGCCAAGTCGACCCGTCATTGGCTATAGCAGAATAAAGTGAAGGTTCTGGAGTGGCCATCTCAGTCTCCTGACCTCAATATCAGTGAGCCACTCGGGGAGATCTCAAACGTGCAGTTCATGCAAGACAGCCCAAGAATTTACAGGAACGGGAGGCTTTTTGCCAGGAAGAATGGGCAGCTTTACTGTTGGAGAAGATAAAGAGCCTCATCCACACATACCATAAAAGACTTCAAGCTGTCATTGATGTTAAAGGGGGCAACACACCATATTAAGAACAGGGATATGTAAACTTTTGATCAGGGTCATTTGGGTAGTTCCTGTTGTCATTATGATTTAAAAAGAGTAAACACAGTTGATTGATAATAAATGGCTTCAGCCAACCACTAACCATGAGTGAAAGAAAAGTTTTTGTGTTATCATTCATATTCTCTGAAAAATGGCCAAGAAATCATAAATTCTGCCAGGGTATGTAAACTTATGAGCACAACTGTATGTATTTTGCATTAAGGTATCATGTTGCAAAATCTGTCCTTTTTACATTTGTGTTGTGATGTCACATACAAGTACATAAGGGGTAGAATTTTCATTGTGAATCACAAGATATACTGCAAATTTTTGATGAAAACATTGGTGCTGATGATCCTGCCTTAAAATTATAAATGTTGTTCAGAATAAAAATGTTACTTGCAGAATCTGTAAACTCTAAAAGAAAACCATGGGGAGTTTCTTTTACAATTGCAACACTAAAATGTTGCACTGGAAAGCCTAGGATTTACTTACAAAATGATCAGAATAATCTTTGGCCAAATCATATCTCTTCAATTAAGCTATTTCACTGAGCCATTGAAGAGTAAAAGAAGGGTGAGTGGAAATACTGTCCACACTGATTTGGCAGAATAGCGATGTAAAGGTAACTATTGATCCATTTGCTATTCTTTTTTTTTTTTTAATTACATTTATATGCCGCCCTTCTCCGAAGACTCAGGGCGGCTTACAATTTTTTGGGATACAACCCAGTGTGCTCAGCAATAGCCTTCATTCCATTGTATATGCCTGCTTATTACTAAGCGGCATTTTTACAAAGTCAGCTTATTGCCCCCAACAATCTTGGGTCCTCAATTTACCTACCCCGAGAGGATGGAAGGCTGAGTCA
The DNA here is from genome assembly GCA_009733165.1 of Naja naja. Lineage (NCBI taxonomy): Eukaryota > Metazoa > Chordata > Lepidosauria > Squamata > Elapidae > Naja > Naja naja. The sequence goes on along the minus strand of SOZL01000833.1, from coordinate 45,914 downwards.
ATTAATGCTATTAATGTTTATTATTAATAAAGAAATAAAGAATATCTGTGAGAGCACCCTAGGCATTAAATTGTCTCCAGATTTTGGAGACTGAAGCATCTGGCCAAAATTATGCAGTCATAAAATGCATCATTTGACTAGTAACAGCAATCATACAAATCAGTCATTTATATACAAAGTGGAAGCATTTTGAATTATCCTTCTGTTCTCAGCCTTCTTGTTCCAAAATATTTTTAATAAGGGCACTGGAAACTTTCAAAAACTTTAAATGATAGGTACATTATATAACTAGGAGCAAATTTCTGAGCTATATGCTTCTCATAGAGACAAACTTTTCATAATTTGCCTAAATGGAAATATTACCTATATAGGGGTTTGCAATTCAAATTATGGGTAGTGATTACAGAATGTAAATCTGCTTGAGAGCTGATAATTGCAAGTTTATGTACTGTTTAAATATTCAGATATGATTATTATGTTGTTTTCTCTACCAAATCATGGTGTGCTTGGTCTGCTCTTATTATTGCAAACGTACCAGCATCTCGGACTATTTTCTGCACTGGAGATTACAACTAGCAAATTCTATTGATTTGACATTGCAGATTCCACATCTAAATGCCACTTCAGGGACAAATGGGATTGCGTTTCTTTATAACATACCACTTTATTATCAAGTTTTTGCGCAGATACTGTAGCTTTTAAATCTCTATTCATTCACTTTTATTTATTGCTTGAAAACTGAACTAAAGTTCTTTTCAACTTTAGCTTATGAATTATGGTTCAAGCAGATCCTGTGGGAATTGGATTCTGTCCGAGTGATATTTCAGAATGGCCATGTAAGTAGAATAGAACTGTTTTATGTAAATTTCTCTTTGGGTTCTGATTCTTATAAAATACAATTTGAAATTCAGCTTGTGAAATGTTGATATTCTGAACAGCTACAATGGTGTCAAACTCGATTTCGTTGAGGGCTAGATCAACATTGTGGTTGTCCATTGTGGGCCAGAGGGTAGGAAGGGCATGACCGGAGTGGTAATGGCTGACCACCCCAGTTGCAGCATCCAGGATTTACTTTGACAGGGGTGGGGCATGGGGGATGGTCAATCTGTTTGTGGCATAGTGGAGAAGATGGAAGGCAATCCCCTCACCAGACCCAGGCGAGAGAGAGAGAGAGAGAGAGATCCAACGTGTGTGTGAGAGATCCAATCCAACATGTGTGTGTGTGTGAGATCCAATCCAACGTGAGAGATCCAATCCAACGTATGTGAGATCCAATCCAACATGTGAGATCCAATCCAATGTGTGTTGAGAGATCCAATCCAACATGTGTGTGCATGTGAGAGATCCAATCTAATGTGAGATCCAATCCAACGTGTGTGAGATCCAATCCAACATGTGTGTGAGATCCAATCCAACATGTGTGAGATCCAATCCAACATGTGTGTGAGAGCCAATCCAACATGAGAGATCCAATCCAACATGTGTGAGATCCAATCCAACATGTGTGTGTGTGATCCAATCCAACATGAGATCCAATCCAACGTGTGTGAGATCCAATCCAACATGTGTTGAGAGATCCAATCCAACATCTGTGTGCGTGAGAGATCCAATCCAACGTGAGATCCAATCCAATGTGTCAGAGAAAGAGATCCAATCCGTGTGTGAGATCCAATCCAACGTGTGTGTGCATGAGAGATCCAATCCAACGTGAGATCCAATCCAATGTGTCAGAGAGAGATCCAATCCAACATGTGTGTGAGATCCAATCCAACATGTGTGAGATCCAATCCAACATGTGTGTGTGAGATCCAATCCAACATGTGTGAGATCCAATCCAACATGTGTGAGATCCAATCCAACATGTGTGTGAGATCCAATCCAACATGTGTGTGAGATCCAATCCAATGTGTGAGATCCAATCCAACATGTGTGAGATCCAATCCAACATGTGTTGAGAGATCCAATCCAACATGTGTGTGTGCGTGAGAGATCCAATCCAACATGAGATCCAATCCAATGTGTCAGAGAAAGAGATCCAATCCATGTGTGAGATCCAATCCAACATGTGTGAGATTCAATCCAACATGTGTGAGATCCAATCCAACATGTGTGTGAGAGCCAATCCAACATGAGAGATCCAATCCAACATGTGTGAGATCCAATCCAACATGTGTGTGTGTGATCCAATCCAACATGAGATCCAATCCAACGTGTGTGAGATCCAATCCAACATGTGTTGAGAGATCCAATCCAACATCTGTGTGCGTGAGAGATCCAATCCAACGTGAGATCCAATCCAATGTGTCAGAGATCCAATCCGTGTGTGAGATCCAATCCAACATGTGTGTGAGATTCAATCCAACGTGTGTGAGATCCAACGTGTGTGTGCATGAGAGATCCAATCCAATGTGAGATCCAATCCAATGTGTCAGAGAGATCCAATCCAACATGTGTGTGAGATCCAATCCAACATGTGTGAGATCCAATCCAACATGTGTGTGAGATCCAATCCAACATGTGTGAGATCCAATCCAACATGTGTGAGATCCAATCCAACATGTGTGTGAGATCCAATCCAACATGTGTGAGATCCAATCCAACATGTGAGATCCAATCCAACATGTGTGTGAGATCCAATCCAACATGTGTTGAGAGATCCAATCCAACATGTGTGTGCGCGTGAGAGATCCAATCCAACATGAGATCCAATCCAATGTGTCAGAGAAAGAGATCCAATCCATGTGTGAGTTCCAATCCAACATGTGAGATTCAATCCAACATGTGTGAGAGATCCAATCCAACATGTGTGCGTGAGATCCAACCCAACGTGTGTGAGAGAGATCCAATCCAACGTGTGAGAGATCCAATCCAACGTGTGTGTGTGAGAAAGAAAGATCCATCCAATTCAAACTTGGGAGATATATACCAGGGCTGGAGGCTGTGTGCTCTCTCTCCCTCCCTCCCTCTCCCTCTGCCTCTCACACACACAGGTTTGATCAGATTGTTCTCTCATTCTCTCACCCCACTTCATGGCAGCAGCACCAGCCATGCTCTCCATGGTGGCCAGCACTGCTTCATCCTCCAGCCCCCCACCTTGCTTTGTCTTCATTCTTCATCACTTCTTCTCCTTGCTCACCGCTGTTAAGAGCAGGAGGATGAGAGGTGCAGCAGCACAGCAGCTACAAAGCAAGGCGGCGGGGCAGTGGAAGATGAAGCAAGGCAAATAGTTCAGACCTTCCAACTTTTCATGAAAAAAGACCTTGCAAAGTTGGAAGGTCTGGACTATTTTTTTACCAGAGTCCCAAACTACTTTTGTTGCCCTGCACATGGCAGCGGAGAACTGGGCCTGTGCACACACGCACCCACCCCATCCTGTCCCCACCCACGTACTCCCATTGGAATGGCTGAAGTGATGTGGGCTGGCCCCTTACAGTTTCCAGGATGGCCGCGCAGGCTGGATCTGACCTCATCGTGGGCCAGATCCGGCCACGGGCCTTGAGTGTTATCCCACATGTTGGATTGGATCTCTCACGTTGGATTGGATCTCACACACATGTTGGATTGGATCTCTTTCTCTGACACATTGGATTGGATCTCACGTTGGATTGGATCTCTCACACGCACACACACGTTGGATTGGATCTCTCAACACACGTTGGATTGGATCTCACACACGTTGGATTGGATCTCTTTCTCTGACACATTGGATTGGATCTCACGTTGGATTGGATCTCTCACACGCACACACATGTTGGATTGGATCTCTCACACGTTGATGATCTACAATAATTACCATTTTTGGGATGCCAGTTAAGACAAAATCTCTAAAACGTATGACTGAAGAGCACAATTAAAATTCTTCAGGCTGCAGTCCTATGCACTGTTACCAGAAAGAAAATCTTTTTATTTGGAGGGAAATCCGATGTATTCTGGCAGAGAAAGAAGGATATCTATCTATCTATCTATCTATCTATCTATCTATCTATCTATCTATCTATCTATCTATCTATCTATCCTTAGTAAGGCCACACCTAGAGGCCTGCATCCAGTTTTGGCCACCGCACTATAAAAAAAAGATGTTGAGACTCTAGAAAAAGTGCAGAGAAGAGCAACCAGGATGATGAGGGGACTGGAGGCTGAAACATATAAAGAACGGTTGCAGGAACTGGGCCTGGCTAGTCTAGTCTAGTCTAGTGTGTCTGTCTGTCTATCTGTCTATCTATCATCTATCTATCTATCTATCTATCTATCTATCTATCTATCTATCTATCAATCATCTATTTTTCATCTCTGTGTCTGTCTATCTATCCATCTATAGGGACTGGAGGCTAAGACATATAATGAATAGTTGCAGGAATTGGGCATCATCAGGCAACAGGATATGAAAATATGGAAATATCAAAATTGGGCAATTGGGCAATTTGTAAATGTTATCAAATAACTGTTATAATTAGAGCAGTCTATTATAGATTATGATTTTATTGTTATTGTTGTGCTTTACTAGCCAAATCATAATATTTTTTATATATACATTCAAACTAAGGTGAGAGATGAAAGGAACATGCTGAAGATGGTTACTCGAATGCAGAGAATTTCAATAATCCTTAAATTGCTTGTGGAACAATTTTCCGTCCTAGAAACAATGACAGCTCTGGACTTCTTTGATTTTAGGTACAAACATTTCAGGTCTTTGATTCATTTATATGTGCAATTGCCAAGGTCTTAAAATGAATTTATAGGAAACAAAATACTGATAAAAGAAAAATATTTGTAGCTTAGGATAAAAATGAGGACTTGTTGGTGCTCTCTGAACTTGGTTGTTTTTCTGCAGACATTTCATTATCCAAACTAGGTAACATCAGCAGTGCTAGTAAGAGTAGTTTGCTCTCTGTTTATATTATAGTGACTTATACTGTCAGTGTTGGTGGGAGTGGTCTTGGAGGTTCTTTGTTTGGGCTGTTTACTGTTAGCTTATTTGGCAGTTCCTTGATTGGGGTATTGAATACTTCTTGATTGTTAATCTTGGAGTTTATCTATACTCATCTGGGTGTTGATTGCTGATGGGGAGGTGTTTTGGTCTTTTTGTTCCCTTTTTTGCTTGTTGATTGTCTCTTTTGCACAATATGTAGATATTGTTTATGTCTATATCTATTGATAGCTAATTTGTCAGAGTGCCAGGTTTCTAGAAAGGAACTCCAAACAAGCTAATAGTAAACAGCCCAACCAAAATACCTCCAAGACCGCTCCCACTGTGATGACCCAGGGCGCAACAGTCACATAAGCAAGAAAAGTCCCTTTAATACCTCCAGCTTTGCCCCCAATGTCCAGGTTACCTTTGGCTGGAGAAAAAACTCTCCCAGGAACAGACTTTAAGTGGAGAAAATTCAGTCCGAAAACAAAGTATATACAAACTGTAAATAAAAATCCACACAAACCACGCTGCAGCAATTAACTTGACAGGGCAGGAGAAGGAATTGCAGACTTCGAAGGTCAACAAAACACACACAGTTGGGAAGACACCAGGAACCCAGATAAGCCTTGACAATAACAGATAATTCACAATTTGCTTCCAACAACTGTGCTGTGCGTAGCTTCCCTTTTTAAACCGTGTTCCCAGCTGCAGCTAATGAAGGGAATCAGGGCCCTTTCCTCCCCCGTAAGCCATGCAACTCACGTTGCTCCCTTTCTGTTCCTCCCTGCGGGCCCTAGGATGAAGAGGGGGTGGGCCTGGGTCTTCCTCTGAATTCCCTCTGCCTTGCTCTACCTCTCCCCTGCTCTGCCCAGCCAGACTTTGCCCTTCCCCAGTTTCTTCCACAGCCAACGGAGCCACACTCCCACTCTCTATCAGCTGCTTGGCCTCCCCCTCAGAATCAGATTCTGATAGGGGTATGACACCCACCAACATTGACAGGGCAACCAGTAGAATATAAAGAACAAACTCCACTCCCTGCTAGAACTGATGATATTGCCTAGTTTGGGTAATGAATCATCTGCAAGGAAACAACCAAGCTCAGAGACCACCAAGGACCCCTCACAAAATACTCTATCAGGATTTGTAGTGATAACGGTAATGTATTAGCATTTCACAGAATTGAGGAATAGAAGTTTTTATCCTGACAGGATTAGAAATCTAAAATACGAAAAAGGAAAAATTACAAAGGAGCAAACAATGACCACAGGGGAAACCAGTAAAGAAGGTAGGCAAGTTCAAACCGCATATAGTTAGGCTTAACTGCAGTTTAACAGGCAAGTCTTTGGTGAACAAACACAGGTGAAACTCAAAAAATTAGCATATTGTGCAAAAGTTCATTTATTTCAGTAATGCAACTTAAAAGGTGAAACTAATATATTAGACAGATTCATTACATGCAAAGCAAGATAGTTCAAGCTGTGATTTGCCATAATTGTGATGATTATGGCTTACAGCTCATGAAAACCCCAAATCCACAATCTCAGAAAATTAGAATATTGTTAAAAGGTGCAATATTCTAGGCTCCAAGTGTCCCACTCTAATCAGCTAATTAAGCCATAACACCTGCAAAGGGTTCCTGAGCCTTTAAATGGTCTCTCAGTCTGGTTCAGTAGGAATCACAATCATGGGAAAGACTGCTGACCTGACAGTTATGCAGAAAACCATCACTGACACCCTCCATAAGGAGGGAAAGCCTCAAAAGGTAATTGCAAAAGAAGTTGAATGTTCCCAAAGTGCTGTACCAAAGCACATTAATAGAAAGTTATGTGGAAGGGAAAAGTGTGGAAGAAAAGGTGCACAAGCAGCAGGGATGACCGCAGCCTGGAGAGGATTGTCAGGAAAAGGCCATTCAAAAGTGTTGGGGACATTCACAAGGAGTGGACTGATGCTGGAGTCAGTGCATCAAGAGCCACCACAAACAGACGGATCCTGGACATGGGCTTCAAATGTCGTATTCCTCTTGTCAAGCTGCTCCTGGACAACAAACATCAGAAGCGTCTTACCTGGGCTAAAGAAAAACAGAGCTGGTCTGTTGCTCAGTGGTCCAAAGTCCTCTTTTCTGATGAGAGCAACTTTTGCATCTCATTTGGAAACCAAGGAGCCAGAGTCTGGAGAAAGAATGGAGAGGCACACACTGCAAGATGCTTGAAGTCCAGTGTGAAGTTTGCACAGTCTATGTTGATTTGGGGAGCCATGTCATCTGCTGGTGTTGGTCCACTGTGCTTCATTAAGTCCAGGGTCAACACAGCCGTCTACCAGGAAATTTTGGAGCACTTCATGCTTCCTTCCATAGACGAGCTTTATGGAGATGCTGACTTCATTTTCCAGCAGGACTTGGCACCTGCCCACACTGCCAAAAGCACCAAAATCTGGTTCAATGACCATGGGATTACTGTGCTTGATTGGCCAGCAAACTCACCTGACCTGAACCCCATAGAGAATCTATGGGGCATTGCCAAGAGAAAGATGAGAGACATGAGACCGAACAATGCAGAAGAGCTGAAGGCTGCTATTGAAGCATCCTGGTCTTCCATAATACCTCAGCAGTGCCACAGGCTGATAGCTTCCATGCCACGCCGCATTGAGGCAGTAATTGCTGCAAAAGGGGCCCAAACCAAGTACTGAGTACATATGCATGCTTATACTTTTCACAGGTCCGATATTGTTCTATGTACAATCCTTGTTTTATTGATTGCATGTAATATTCTAATTTTCTGAGATTGTGGATTTGGGGTTTTCATGAGCTGTAAGCCATAATCATCACAATTATGACAAATCACGGTTTGAACTATCTTGTTTTGCATGTAATGAGTCTATCTCATATATTAGTTTCATCTTTTAAGTTGCATTATTGACATAAATGAACTTTTGCATGATATTCTAATTTTTCGAGTTTCACCTGTAGATGCAACATTACTGGATAGCATCTAAGGTACACATTACCATATTTTTAAAATGGCCACATTTTACAAGATCACCAATTCACATGAGATTTTAATGTTCCTGCATGGAGTCATTGAAATTTCACAAATCTACTAATCTAAGATTTCAGAAATTTTAAAAAATGGTGGGGTTGGGTTTTTTTGGTGGGGACAAGGACATCTTTTCTATTGTACAATGCTGTTCAAAACCTTTTGAAGACAAGTCTTTCCACTGGTTCATTGTTCCCACTGTTAGGAAATTTCTCCTTAATTCTAGGTTGCTTCTCTCAGTAATTAGTTCATGTTTATGTCTATGTGGTCTACCTGAAATGGTCAACCTGAAGTGATCAACCTCTATAGTACATTCTGCTACTTAATTAGGCTGGAAACTTCACATGAGATGTGAATGACTTTTTTAAGCCCTTTAGGAAAAATATAAATGCAGTGTTTCTATCCTTATTCAGATGTTTTGGATGTCATTCTGAATGAATTAAAACAAAAATTAAGTAGTGAGTTTCAACTTAATTCCAGTTTGTATAGTCACATACTGTAACTGGGCATATATATTTAGAAATAAGCCTTACAATGTTTGAGTCACTTTTGATTAAGCATACAAAGTGTCAAGGGACTGGGAGGAAGGCACCAACATTGACCTGATTAAAATCAATGAGACAAGTTATCCAGGATTAACATAAATCTAATTCATTTCCAAGGATATGGTTCTATGCCTAAAATTGAGATTCTGTCCAGAGTGATTGCTTGAGCAAAAATTGATGATTCAATAACTTCACAATTACTTGATGTAATAGAATAACACCACAAAATCAAATGTGCTTTTTTATGCAGAATAATAAATTACAGCTCTTTCTCCTATTTTTAAAGAGATTATCTAAGTCCAGCTTCAGGATTTCAAAGTTTACAGTTTCGATTATTGGAAAATAAGATTGGCGTCCCTCAAAGTTTGAGAGTTCCATATAATAGAAGGCACTACCGGGATAACTTCAAGGGAAAGGAATCTGAATTATTGCTTAAATCAGAACAAGAGCCAACACTACTGCAGCTAGTCAAAGTATGATTTTTCTCATTTACTACTTAACTGGTCACACAGAGTTGTGATCATAAAAGGGCTCATCCAGTCTTGGGCTTTGATTTGATCACAGCTTTTTCTTTTAAAAAATCAGCTCACTTGAATTAAAATATAAGGAATTAAAAACTGGGTGGGTGTTCTGGTGGGATAAGGGAAGGAAGGATACTACTCCTATTATTCTCTTGTCTGTTGATGCTTTGCTATGGCTAGTCACTAAGCACCAGCTTCCTAATTCACACATTGCAACTGGTGCAATCAACTGATATTTACTTTCTTTTGTTTTATAAGGCATGGCTAGAAAGAACACCAGGACTTGAACCAGAAGGATTTAATTTCTGGGGAAAATTTGAAGCAAATGTACTTAATGGATTAGAACAAGAATACGCAATAGTACAGGTACATATTCCAATTTATCATGTTGTCCTTAGATAAATAAAGTAGCTTTCCAGGTGGTCAACATTTGTAGCAAAATCTCCTGGTTGTAGTTCTAATAAGAGAGCATATACATATGAATTGTACCTCCATATATGTGTGAATTTCCATATGGATTGCTTTAAGCTTGCTGTTGCATTTATTTATGCCTGGACATACATGGGCTGTGATTACTTTTGTTGAAATAATAAAAGCAGAATTGCAGTGAAGTTTTGGCCTTTTGGATATGCATGCGATGTTGCAATAAGTATATAAGAGGCATTAAGTCTTGCATCATGATTGCACAATCATGACACCACTGTTATTGTTTTGCTTTCCTTAACCATCCTGCAGATGCTACTGGTGGGGGAGAACCTTTAACTTATAGCAACACTGCATGAATGTCTTCCCAAATAGTTCAGTCCTCAAATGTTGGTGTGCTGTAGATGAGGATGACTTATTTTAACAAGTACAGACACTGAACCAGATAATCTGACAAAATCTGAAGTTCTTATCTGGACATTTAAACAGATAAAATATTCAAAATAAATTAATTCAGGAATGATTATATAGTTACAAGCAAACAGTTTTTAAGGGTGTATAAGAGAATTAATAAAATGTGATTATCTTCATGTTATAATATAAACTGGTTGTTCATTTCTGTGCCCAAGTTTGTTTTAGGATAACAGCTGTGTATAGAGTCAATAACTTCCATCCATATTTAGGATATTCCATGCTTTTCCTAGTTGGTCCCTTCCAGATATGTTGAAAACTACAGTCTTGGCAAAAGGGCAATGTTAGATAAAGTTCATGATCTATCAATTGATCCATAAGCAGAGGCATCCAAGTCTGAAATAGCTTCCTTCTAGTGCTGACATTTCTGTGTTTTATTTTAATCACAAATGTACACAAGAGGAACTGTGATTGTCAAGTGTTAAACAGAAGACTTGTGGAAAAAAGCTCTGGATATATGAAATGCAAAGGGAAAATATTCCCCATAAATGCAAGCATAGTTAAGTAGAATGTTTTTTTAAAAAAAGAATAATTGTCTTTGAAAGGCTAAAGAAGACTCTGAGGAAAAAGAAGATCAAATGGCAGAACTTCAGAAGCAAAAAGAAGTACTTATGTCATTATTCGATGAAAAACTCCATGAACATCTTTTTAGTAAAGGTAAACATAGTAAAAGTAAACACAGATAGTCCTCGATTTATAACAATACATTTAGTGACCATTCAAATTTACAAAGGCACTGAATAAAGACTCATACTTACGGCAGTTGCCACATGATCACCTGGGGTCACATGATCACCTTTTGTGATCTTCTGACAAGCAAAGTCAATGGGGAAATCAGATTCACTTATCCGTATTACTATAACTGCAGTCATTCACTCAACAACTGTGGCATGAACAGTGGTAAAATGAGGCAAAACTCACTTTACAGCTGTTTTGTTTAGCAACAGAAATTTGGGGTTCATTTGTGATCGTAAGTTGAGGACTATCTATAATAATAGCATGAGCAGAATTGGATTTTCAGTTCTTGATAGACAACATAAAACTATGTGCATTAGAATTTCTGTATTATTTTCCATGTTTTAATTTTTGCAGGTGACAGAAGATTGTCCTATAAAGCAATGAAAGGAGCATTAATGATATACTTCTACAGGTATGCAAAAGGTGTGATTGTCTCTGTAAATGGCTTTCCTAGTGTTATTTCTTTACTGAAGCATTTCATTTTTGTTTTAACATCCTTAACAAGCAGGATTAGGATTATTGAGAATAAGAAAATGAATTCTTGCATACCAACCATTTGTTTCACAACCATTTGAAGTTACAAGAACATTGAAAAAAAATAACTTTATGGTTAATTTATGACTATTTTGCAAGCTTTGTTGCATCCCTTCGTCACCTTGCAGCTAATAGATACTCTCCCTGATTTGTGGTTTTTAATCCCCTGCTCACCTTGCAGAGCAGAGCAGATATCTTGCATAGGAAGAGAGGTAAGTGGTTTGCTGTTCTACACATCAAAAGCAGTCTGGGAGCTGTGGGCATGTGCAAACAACTTACAGCAATCTCTAGAAATCTCTTTCTCTCTAAGTGATTTCTATAGGCAATCTCTCCTTTCAGTGCACCCTGATTCCATCTTATCTAAAGTTATTAGTCAAATCTTTTGCAAACTGATACCCACCCCACATGAAGAGCTTAAAAAAACAAATGGGGGAAAGCTGCACTAAATATTTACTTTGACCCTAAGGTTCATTTATGCCTGTTTGTTGATTTCAAAAGAATATAATAGGAATAGCAAATTTTGAGAAGCAAATTTGAAGTCTATTTTCTGTTTTCTTCTTGTTATTTTTAGCTATTAAACTGTAGCAAGTCTCAAATTGCTTTAGCAATTATGTTTATTCACTTGGATTTTCTTTTCTTTCTTTTTTTGCTTTGACAATAAAATAGGCATGCCTCCATTTAATTATAAATAAAGTAGAAATAATAATATAAAATTTAAGTTTGTGGAACTGATGCAACAATTCTCATTTATAACAGTTATGTAATCTTTTTATATCTAAAAATGGAAAATGAACTAAGTGAGTTTCTATACACTTAGATAACCATGTGTGTATGGTGCACAGAATGATTGGCAGCAAGGCTGGGACTGGAGGTTCATCAGGCTACCAGTATTTACGCTCAACTGTGAGGTAAGTTTAGGAAGCCAACTTCAGTTTTTGTGATTATTTATGAATGGCAACACACGTACCATATTCATATAAAAATGGATAAGAATGTGAAGCAAGAATTATTTGACATCTACATAGTTTTCTTAGCAATATTTCCAGAGCAGATCTCATGTTTTTAAGTTTAAAAGGGAGTTTGCATTGATCTTTTTGTAGGAAACCACCACGATATGCTATGGGTAAAGTGTAAATGTTTGGCTACACAATTATGCTTTCTCCTTGTGGATTTAATTTCCTTTTAAAAATATATACAGGTAGTCCTCACCTTATGATCATTTGTTTAACAATGGTCCAAAGTTACAATGGCAGTGGAAAAAGTGACAATGAACTGTAGTTGCATTTACAATTATCGCACCACCCCAGTTATGTGATCATGATTCAGGTACTTGGCAACCAGATCACATTTACAACTGTTTGCAGTGTCCTGCAGTCTTATGATCATGATTTGTGATCTTTTTTGCTAATTTCGTGCAAAAAAAGTCCAGTGGGAATCTGGGTTTGCTTAATGACTGTGATTCACTTAATGATTGTCATAAAATAGTGGCAAAATTGCATCTGACTCAACTTACAATTGCAACAATTTATAACAGAAATTCTGGCACAAAGTAGTGGTAATAAGTTGAGGACTACATACAGACATATTCATTCCTCAAATACTTCCTTCATTTGTCTGACTGGGAAGCATATCTATAAGGGTACATAGGAAGAAAAAAAGAGCATTTTAAAATTTTCTCTTGAACCTAGTAAAATTATTTAAAGCACCAATAGGATTAATGAATGGATTCATAATTAATGCAGCAAATGTATTGCCATAACCAGTTCAAGCTGGACAGAAGGTTTTTGTTATGAGTGGTCTAAATTACCTTCATGCCATTAATAGTTAATCGCATAGTTTATTGCAGGCAGTTCTTTGAGTAAATATATTAAGTCACTGCTGATTTAATGTGGACAACATCTGTTTGAATATAATTGGGAATTCAGATGGTGGGATACAGTGGGGTTGATAGCCAGTAGAAAACTGCCTTTTCTCTTCCAATTTAAGCCCCATGATATTCATGATTATAGATGTTATTGTCTAATAACATTTGGAAGTTTAAGTCTGGTTGTAGATAACTTGCTCTAAGAATTGCATGTTAATGAAAGCACATTTGGATGGTTGTACTTTAGCTCCATTGATGAAAATTCTAAAATCTTTTTAGAATTTTGATAAATAATATTAAAACCAATGAAGCAAGAGGTATTTTGAGAAATTATGCAACACCCTGCTAGTAGGCTTTCAGTTTGCCAGTTCTTTAAAAAAAACAACCAAGAATCACATGAATCACCTCAAAAATCATCTCTATTACTGAGAATTACATCTTCAACAGATGTTCAACCCTTGATTAAACAAAATAAGCATGCTTTGGGTGCCAAGAGAAGAGAGGTTAAGATGCTCTTAAGTCTTTCATTGCCACACTCAACAGTAGTCAAACATTTTTGTAATTGTCCTTATCTGACATGTTCAATTTAAATCTGCAAAGTTGAAGTGTGTATATGTGTGTGTGTATATATATATATACACACACAAACTAACTAAAATTGAAAACTCTTGAATTGAAGGTGTCCTTCAGATATCTTATTTGTTTCTGTCTCATGGCAAGAGCTTCACTTCCTTTGAGACACCATTATTGGGCCTTGCTTAGGGCATCCATTGGTCTTAATGCAGCTACAGACATATTTATTAACCTTTACATAGTATTTAATATGTCATAGCATGAATTACTGTATATTCTCATTTTACACATAAACTGTATTTATTATGGGAACCAAAAGGAGTCATTTTTGGCTTTAGCCTTTGATTATGCAAATCAATTCATAATTGTATGGAGTTGTCAAAGGAACAGTTTTTGATAAATTATGACTAATAAAAGATCATCATTATCCCCATAGCACAATTATCATCTTCAAGGTGAATAGGTTCTGCAGGGAATGCAGAATGCTCCTCTGGAGAGTTCAACCTAATCCAGCAAGTTGATTCCAACCAACATTTTCAATTGTTAATGCTTACCTTAAAGGGACCAAAATAGTTGAGATCTTCTGGTCAATAGGTTCTTCCCAGAAGGAAAAAAAAAGATGTTTGCCCTCACAGAGTCCCTTTGCTGCAGTCTTTTTCTGCTCTATTGACATTAATGAGCATTAGGTAAAGACTTTCGACACTTGTTCATACTTAAGGATATAATTAGGCTTTTAAAGCTATTATAAGAGGCATTGGGATCATTAGAAAGCTCATAACATGGTAGCTGGTTTTTTTCCTGAATTGACCATTCCCAACTGTTAAGCATTAGAACTGGATGCTAGTACATCAAAACATTAAAAACCTTGGATAGCTTCTGCTTGCCATTATCTATAAAATGCTATGGAATTCCATTTTCATCAATATTTTTCTTTTTCTTTTTCAGTGACAGATATAAAGTATTTGTTGATTTATTCAATCTTTCCACTTACTTGGTGCCAAGAAGCTGGATCCCAAAACTGAATCCAACACTTCATAAATTCCTTTACACAGCAGAATATTGTGACAGTTCATACTTCAGCAGTGATGATTCAGATTAACAGCTTTCAAAAGCCTGGAAGTTGTGGAGTCAACACACTTAGAGGCACTCGTTTAAAAAAACTTAAACATGTAGACTAATAATTTATATATATATGTATTTATGCACAATATACAGTAACATAGATTTTAATATATAACTATTTCAAGTAAGTAATTATAAAATAAAATATAGAGATAGCCAGATCAATTTTAAGTTTTACTTTTATCACTTTTACCTGACTTATTAGGCTGAACCAAGATGTTTGATTGCTGCAGTAAGTTTGTAATAAAGATATAATTGTAGGTGTGTTACATTTTTAATTATATCTTCAAATTTCCTTGTGAAAGCTTGCTCCTGAAAACAATATAAAAATGTTGGGATGGAGAAAGGAAAAAAATGCACTGTATATTAAAAAAATGGAAGAAATCAGATAATTATATAGAATTGGCAACATTTGCTAGAGTGGACTGAAGGAACATGTTATGCACATGTTGGAAAATGGTAAAAGTTTTTAATAAATGAAGGGTTTTTTTGAAGGAACCTTTATTTTTTAATAGAAACAGAACATTTGAAAGGCTACGAGATACTTAAGAATTGTGAGGTATACATTAAAATGATCGATCAAACGACATGGGTCAGGAATGAATGGGTGCTTAGTAAACTGAATACAATATATGTGACCAGTTTAAAAAAAGTTAAAATAGTTTTTATCAGATAGAGAGAATGAAGATTGAATTGCAGAACAAATGGATTAAGGAAGAACAACTGAGTCAAAAAAGGTGGAGGATAGAAAAAAAAATTGGTTGGGAATAGTTGAAAAGAGCCTCAAACAGAGCATTTTAAACAACAAAAAGCAATAGATGAAGGAGAGTACGGCCATAATCAAAGTAAATTAATTACAAGATAGAAAGGTATATTGAAAGGTTTCATGTAAATTGGATTTAGTTGTGCATCATTTTTGTTTATTATGCCTTTCTTTGGAATACAGTTTCTTGCTTTTCTGCATTATTTCAAAAAGAAATAATGTTAATAGATGAGAGCGTATAAAATCTTATTGATTGATGGAATTGACTTGCCTTCCTTTCGGATGAATTAGCAATTTTGATATATGTGCATGTATTTCTTTCCCAGTTACTCCACCAAAGTAGAAAATCATAGTGGGAACAATTTTTGAGGTTCAAATGCAAAGAAAATAAGGTTTTTTAAACGTTTACCTTTATTATTAAAAATATCAGATGATATTGACATGAATATACAAAAACCTTTTGAGACATTTAATTAAAATTTATTAAACTATTATAAATATTTCAACTGTGGCCAACTATTAATTGCAAACACTTCAAAATTATATATATATATATATATATGTATAAAAGGCTTCCAACCCCTACTATTATCCAAATTAGCAATTCCAATTATTGCAGGATTCTATTCAATTTGAATCAAATTTATACATGGAGAAACAAAAACTACACAGTAACCATTTAATCCCAAATGGTTTTCCAATAGAATATAAAAGATTACAAAACACAGTGGAAATAAATCTCAGTAGTAGCAGAGTATCAAAGAAAATAGTTTCTAAAATATTTTTTGAAGTTGGTTCATACATTCTGCAGCATAGCCAATATATTAATAGCATTTAGACTTATATACCGCTTCATAGTGCTTTACAGCTGTCAGGATCAAATCTGTGGCAGTGGACTATAATACTGTGCCACCATAGCTCTAATATGCTAGTAGATCAAACAATAATTTAAATAATTGGAAATAGTATAGACTGTGCAATCAGCAAGTAGTTTTGAGGAGCTGGCTGGAAGATTGTTCCCAAATCCAAGGACTGGTACAATCTGAACATTGGCAACGTTCTTCATTATAAACTAGTATCTTCAATATTTGCCACAAATCCTTAGCAGCTAATTCATACAGATACAGCAGAAACTAAATCAGCAATACCTAGAGAGCAAGAAACCAATTACCATTTAATCTTTAGAGAAATCTATTATTTCTTTTACATTTGAGAAATATTTTGATTTTTCTCTTGTTCTTAGCCTAAGTAGTTAACAGAATAACAGTAGAACATCCATAAAACTTAACACAAAACATAAACATCTATATCAAACTAAAGACAATAAAATGATGAACACACCTTTAAATAACCAATGCAACAATTAAAATGAACAGTAATAATCTAATGCAGCCATTAACTATCAACATGAAGTCACCGTATATACAAGGGGTCTTACTTTTTTTTTTAAATTACATTTATATCCCGCCCTTCTCCGAAGACTCAGGGCGGCTTACAATTTTTTGGGATACAACCCAGTGTGCTCAGCAATAGCCTTCATTCCATTGTATATGCCTGCTTATTACTAAGCGGCATTTTTACAAAGTCAGCTTATTGCCCCCAACAATCTTGGGTCCTCAATTTACCTACCCCAGCAGGATGGAAGGCTGAGTCAACCTTGAGCCTGGTGGGATTCGAGCCTACAGTAATTGTAGGCAGCTGGATCTTAAGTACAGGCATTTAACAGCCTGAGCCACCAAGGCCCTTACTTGATAGTTATAGCAGCACTCTGACAGCTCTAGGCCTCCAGAGCAGTTAATCTGTTATCATTTTCTCCAAGGCCATCACAGTTGTGCTAATCTCATGTCTAAGACTATCCCATAGTAGTATAGCCATAATATAACTGTATTAATGATAGAAATAAGGGATCATTAAGAGCTTTTGCTGTGATGTCTCTTCAGCCCCGTCCCTTGATTACACATCCAGATTTTTCAGTTGTTTTAAGCATGCAGACTTTTTCAGGGAAAAATAAGTGAAGGTATACTAATAATAAGACCAATGTGTAAATAAAGAGGGCTTACAACTGATTGCCTGCAATTTTGTCTCAATTTATGATATGTTTAAGAAGCTGAATTTATAGATATATTAATTAAGGGTCTAAGCTATATTTAGGAAGGCATGATCTTCACTGTCAGATATTGCACAAGTTAGTTTTCCAGTGTACAAGATACTACCTGAAAATTCAAACAGTCTGTTACAGTAGATGTTGTATAGGAAATCATTCGCATCTAAATCCAATACAAATCAAAACTTACCACAAATATTAGAACCCATTTTAACGTGAGCATAGCCATTTATTCCCCATGTATGTCCCCAGGAGTTCCGTACAATCCAATAGGGAATCCTACCTGTAAAATTATTTTGTTAAGTATTTCCCTTTAAAAATAAATTAGGCAATCTGGTTTCTTAGGAAGCCAAATTGCCATCATGTCAGTTCGGAAAAGCACTTGCAACCATTGTAAAACATTGTGCCAACCTCCCTGGTTACATGACCTCATTTTGGGTGTTTGACAACCATTACATATTTACAGCTGGTTGCCAAATGCCCTGCAATCATGTGATTGCCATTTGCAATTTTCTCTGTTGGCTTTCCCAGAAAGTCAATGGGGAAGCCAGAAGGGAAGGTTGCAAGTGGAGAGAACATCAGATTTAAGGTCTATTTCTTTAGCTGGTAAAGTGATTTCCCCTCCCATGCAGGAAGTGGAAATCCTCCTGCAAGCTAGAGAAACAAACCACAAATCACTACCAAACATAAGCATTTGGAGCCTTTCAGAATGCTAGCATTCTGGTGTTTGCTAGCATTTTTCTTTTCTCTGGACTTTCTGGACCTTCCAGAAGGGAAGGGAAAATGCTAGCAAACACCAACATTCTGAAAGGTTTACAAGGCTGGTTCACTAACATTTTCACCAGTTATAAGGTCTGTTTCTCCCCCATTCCTGGAGGAATGGACCGCAAATCTGACAAAAACAATCATTCTTCTGGGAGCAGGGAGAAGGCACAGCCTTTGGCACTTAATGATCACAATTGGGTCATTAAGTGGGCCAGGCTAGTGTCATTATGCAAAGCAGTCACTAAAGACTGCTATTTCGGGCCCAGTTGCAATTGCCAGTGGATGTCTGGCTTTATGAATAAATGCAGTATAGGTGTCTGTATCCAAGTATAATTATAAAAACTGGAACAATGGAATGAAACTGAGAAATTAAACTTGTAATTTCAGGCATAATAATAGCCATTTGTTATAGGGACTGTATATATGTATATTGATACAGTCAAGGAACATATGTTAGGCCTCCTCACAAATAAACAGCAAACATAAAACTATTTTTGCATTGATGTAAATAACAAAATAAACAAATGAAAGTTTACCTGTTCTATCAAAACCAGTTACAACCACAGCATGATTTTGTTCCCCACTAGAACAATGATGTTGTATGATACCACCAAGATAATCTTGCCAGCTAAGTGCATCTACAACTACTGACAAAGGACCCCATTTAACCAGCATCTTCATCATTTCATCTTCATGTTTGCTAGAAGACACAGTAATAATGATATATAGTTAGAATGCAATACTCAAAACACCACTCTGCAATAAAACCGGTCAATCCATATCAAGAAGCTGACCATTCCTGTGTCTGTTCAGAAACTGGAGTAACTTGTGCCAATGAAATTATATTAGGAAGTATTTACTATCACTGCCCCAATAATTAAATAAAAATTTTATTCAAATGAAGCAAAGAATATGGAAAATATATAATCGGCTCCCTAAATTTAATTCAAATGCAATGAAACCTCAATGCCAGGGAGAGCGGGTGTCCATTAAAAGCAAATATTTGTTAAATGACAATTTAACTTGAGTGGACTGATTCATTAAACGGACTTTTCCATTATTTGCTG
Source organism: Naja naja (assembly GCA_009733165.1). Classification (NCBI taxonomy): domain Eukaryota; kingdom Metazoa; phylum Chordata; class Lepidosauria; order Squamata; family Elapidae; genus Naja; species Naja naja. The sequence continues at coordinate 26,480 of SOZL01000833.1, read as the reverse complement.
ATGAAGTCAAAAGTCAGAAGTTGTTTACTGTAGGGCTACCCAAACCGCAGTCCAGACCGGCACCAGTCCGTGGCATGCCAGAAACTGGGCTGCACAAACAAGCAAAGCTCCATCCACAGGATATAGGCAGTACACGAAACCATGGCCCCCCCAGTCTGTGGAAAAACCTCCCTCCAAAGAACCAGTCCCTGGTGCCCAAAAAATAGGGGGCTACTGATTTATTGCATCCAAAGTCTGCTGAATTGGGTGGGAGAGGAATAAGGGGCACTTTGTAAACACATATTTAATAGAGTTTAGTTCCCAATCCCAATCCCAATCCCATCTATCTGGTTTTACCTGTCAATTGAATCATTTGTTGAAAAGATGCATGCAATAGATTATTCTACTACATTTTCATATACAGCAGTCCTTGACTTACAACCCAAAATTTCTGTTAAGTGAGACAGTTGATAAGTGAGTTTTGCTCCATTTTATGAGCTTTCCCTGCTATAGTTGTTAAGTGAATCACTGAAGTTAGTAACACAGTTGTTAAATGAACCTTGTTTCTCCATGACTTTGTCAGAAGGTGGCAGAATGATCACATGAACCAGAACACTGCAACTCTCATAAATGCACGCCACTTGCCAAGCATCTGACTTTTGATCATGGAGATTGTGCAATGGTCGTAAATGTGAAAAATGGTGAAGAGTCATTTCTTTTGTAATTTTGAATGGTTACTAAACAAACTGTTGTAAGTTGAAGACTACTTATAGTTACAAAAAAGAGGAACTGAATGTTTAGAACTGCTTTTTCTGCTGTTCTTGGGGAGTATTTTTCCTTGCCTGAAAAGAACTGCTTGTTAATACATGTATCTAGAACTATTTAGTCTCTAAAGAGAAATTTATTTGATATACAATTTCTCACACAATTAGGAAATGTACCAAAGCCTGTTATTTTATGCATTACAATATTCCAAATAACTCTGTGTGCTTTCATTATTCCTTTTAAAAAACTGTCAAACATATACTAGCTGTAAAGGCAATGCTTTGTAAATACGTTTATCAATTTGTGTTACAATAGGCAAAATTTTTCAAAGCTGTAATGATGTTAATTAGTTACTAAAATGGTCAGTTCTAGTAGTATTTTAATGAACTCTTTTACTTAACATTTTAAATATTTTAAAATAAACTGGTTTGAACAAGCAAAAGAAAATGGATAGTTTTCATGTATGTACTAGTATTAGTGAATATTACTTATTTATACAGATTCATGAATAAATATTGGTGTTCAACTATTTGCAAACATTCGCGGTTTTCTTTTTTATTCAGGTTGTTCTGGTGAGTTATATAAACCCAAACAGTTTTGTTGTTTTCAGTATCACTATTTATTCTGGCCACATGGGAAAAAAGTCAGTATACTGCAAACAGTACCTATTCCTTTCTTTGGACAAATAGCTGATAACCCGGCGTTGCCCAGGTATTTATTTATCGCAATCCTGTATTAGACAGGAAAAGGAATGAATTATATCTATAGTGTCAGATCAAAGCTCTATCTCTCCTATAGTGTAGTCAGGCCTATCTCTCCTATAGTGTAGTCAGGTGTAGGTGTTGTACTGTCTCTGAAGCTCTAGATATAGCAGCTCTCTCACGCAGCCTTGCAAGTCTTCTATTCCTCTTCTCAAGAGTTTGTTGTCTATGCTGGTGTTTCATTTTTGAGCCTTTGATTGCACTTGGCCAATCGCCTGACGTTTCCTTGGAGGCATTTTGGGCCTGGCCCTGTTACCCCAACCACTGTGGTGAGAATTAGAGACCTAATTGCTCTGGCCAACAGCCTTGGAAAAAATCTACAGGGAACAGCCTTTGAGGTGATTATCTGCTTTAGCAGGCACCTCCCCCGGCAAGTTGCCCTCTTTGCTTGAAGCTGAGGGCCCCTTACCAGAGGAAGCCCCCTTGTTTTTTATAAGGACCAATCCCTCTTACCAGAGGGAGCCCCCTTGTGGAATACTGTGAAGCCGTTACCATGGTAACTTCACTGTGCTGTACAGTAGAAGCCATTTTAAGACACACACCCTGAGGGGTGTTAGGGGTGTCTTACCCCTACAGTATTTGTTTCCAGAGGGTAAATCATCTGTGTACCATGTTTGGTTGAAATTGCTCGAGGCGTTCCAGAGTTATGCTAGAACACACACACACACACAGAGCCATTTTTTAGAAGAGAGATATAGATAGATTGGGTTAATGTATACCGAGTATCTGTCTCTTCACAGATTGACCTGATTTGAAAAAAAGATAGCCTTTACCACATATTTTAAAAGACATTCTGCTTTGTCCTACATTAAAAGCAGAAAAGTATTGTTTTTTGCCACAAGTATGATGGATAAATTTATTGTGTCTGGAGACTCAAGAAATTTATTTAAAATTCTAAAAAGGAAGAGAGGGACAGAATCCAAACTACTACTAAATTTATTGAGAACTACGAAGTAGCTTTCTATCATTTCAAGAATATTTCTTAAGTTTTTACTTAACATACACACACACACTTAAAATACACACACACACACACAGAGGTAGTCCTTGTCTTGTAATCACAATTGAGCCCGGAATTTCAGCTGTAAGTTGTTGCTGTAGGCTAAGCAGATCACATTACCTGACTTGATTTTATGACCATTTTTACAACAGTCATAGAGTGAATCACTATATCATTAAACAAACCACAAAGTTATTGAATTTATTTTTTAAATGTATAAGCTGTCCCTCTCAACATCCAAAGTGGATCCAACATATTCATGAGTGTTTTTTGCCATTTTCTAAAACAGCAAAGAAGTTGTAAATCATGATCACATAACTGTGAGAAATTGCAATTAATCATAAATAGGAGCTGGCTACCAAGCGCCATTGTGATGTGACTGCAGCGGGGTGGTAATAACTTCAAAGACATGTCATAACTGCTTTTCTGAAGTCTGTCATAACTTCAACTGCTTGTTAAGCAACTGATCATTAAGCAAGAACTACCTGTATTTATGTTGCTCAATATACCAATTCCCTACTGCTATAGAACCAATTTTTGAACATGACTCCAACTGTCCCTCATCACACAGATCAGATGAAACTGTAACATATGGAAGGCCAATACTTCTCTACCTTAAGCCAGTCAAAAAAACCATAAACATATTATTACCTTAGGTCATATGCAACATAATCTGTTATTGAGATTCCAAAATCAGAACGTCTGAAGTAATGGCACAATCCTGTATGAGCTTTAAACAGATACTTGGAATCTCTCACCAGTTTCACATGTGTCTTCAGGGGGAAAAAATCAATGATTCATAATTAAATATCAATATATTTATGCTTTTCAAAGTTATCTTTGATAGGTTGTATGCAAGAGGGTCAAGATAATATTGCAGTCAAACTAGCATGAAATTCCTTTTTTCTTATATTGCATTGAAGAGAAAGAGACCAGGAATCTAGAACTGTTCTCAATTCCTATTTCTAGAGGGTTTTGTGGAAAATATTTGAAGAACTTATGTAATGCCTGAGGCACATGGTCAATATAGCCATTTCAAGCCAATCCACTAGCTTGAAAAACCAATGTAGCAGTGGAAGGTAATTTTTGCATTAGTATGACATTGAGTTCAACTAAAGCTATTTTTAAAAATAATTCTAAGATTTATCTTCTCTCCACAAACACTGTTCACTTATCAATAGAGATTTTAAATAAATACCTCATTTAGCCAACTCAGCGCACTAATAGTTGAACCACCATTGCAACCATAATTATTATATGAACAGTCAATGACTTGCTGTACACTGAGTTCCTCCAGAGTATTTCCTTTAATTGCATAAACAGATTCTATTCCACTAACAATACTGAAAGCCCAGCAGGCACCACACTGAAAAGAAAAGAAAAAATCCCATAGGTATTATTCTTTGAATAAATGTTTAATAAAGCATGTTTACTATGCATATTATTATCCCACTGCACTATTTATGATTTTTAATGTATAATGTTTTTTCTGATTACATATAGTATTCAATCTGTTTTTGAGAAAATTCCTTTTGATTCCTTTCCGAGAAGTGGACAGATAAGTGCAGAAGTTTTTTCTAAGCACTTTCACACTGTTGCAATATAATAATTAAAAAACCTTACTCAAGTGACTTTACTCAAGTCACTTTGAGCCAATCATGATCACACATCTGTCTTATGTCACAGGTTTGTGGTAAAGATTAAATGAGAATGAGAGAAAAGCACTCTGTACACTGCTCTTAGCTCCCAAGTAATAAATATAAATTAAGTAAAAGTTGCATCATGCAAATCTAAGACATAATGCATTACAACACTAACATGAAAAGTATGGGAAGAAAAATCCAACTGGTTCAGTTCCAAGCTGGGAGAAAGCACTAGAGACAAAATGGAGGCTGGAGGCTGATTGCAGAGGGTTTTGTTTGTTTATTGATGAACAGATCCATGTTTGTAGTTCTGGTGCAGCTGATCATGGGGAGTTGAGAGAGGGGGTTAATACCTTCTCTTGGGCTTTGCACTTGAGCTTCCTGTTCCTGTGCAGGAACATGTATTCTATTGGCTGTTGTCAGACTCCCATGGGGCCATGTAGGGGTTATGTAGGGGTCATAGCTGGCTTTATAGGTGAAGTACAAATCCTAGGTGTTTGTCCAGCTAAGTTTGGTTGAAGTTTCTGAGGGTGATGCAATGAAAGGCCTTGTGTTCTTATGAATAGAGCTATCTATCTCTTTATCTCTTAACGTCTGACATCTGCTGTGGGCTATTAAGAAAGGTGGGGGCTGCTTTCTCCCTCTAAAAAAACATGTTTCTCAATTTCTCATCCAGGGAAATATAATATTCTGCCTTTTTAATATTCCTCAAAATATTCTTATAGGAGAGTGGTGGGTGCTAACTTTCTACAAAAGAATGCAGAAATATCTTTCCTTATTTATTATAGCTCCTCTAATTATAGTGTAAGGCTGCCATAGAATTAAAATATGTCCAAAACTATATCACTGAGATTAAATAAACAAGAAATAGACAGTTTACCTCTCTTTGATTTTTCACTTCTGTAACAACATTCTTGTCCCTCCAATCAAACTTTGCTGGCAAGGGTGACCCTGTTCCTCGCAATGCAACTTGAGGAACGTATCTGGGAACTTTAGAAGATCTACTTTGTAGGTAAATAGCTTTAATATAAAAACAATTTATTTATTTTGACTTTATAACAACTACAATCAGCACAGATATCTTGTTTTGAAAGCAAACACTTATACATTTTAATTTAATACTAATCAGATCATTTTAGTGATCCAACACATATTTTATTTATTTTATTTATTATTTATTATTTGAACTTGTATGCCACCCCATCTCCGAAGACTCGGGGCAGCTCACAAATAAAAAACAGCAACAATAAATACTTAAAAAAGAGATTAAACCAGATTTACAAGCCCAAATACAAATACAATATGGAATAGTGCTCAATGCACTCTGTCTTTTTAAAACTTCTTAAGGATAATATCAAATCCTCAGAATACTTTCATCCAGGATAAAGTGCACTGGCAAAAAGTACACTTGGTAATAAGTTATGTACCTTTAAATTCTTCAGGAGATAAATGAGAAAACTGATTTATTCCGTACAAAGCAGTAATATTGTCGTGGAATGATAATGAATTCCAATGCTTAATTCTCTTAATACTTTCCTGGGAAAATAAATAGATCATTATATAATTATAGCCAAACAATTTTCAAATAGCTACACTAAAGCCATTCAACACACCTTTGGTTTCTGCCAATTGTAGACTTCTGAAGCGAACAGGGATTTCAGCACTTGTGAAAATGGTTGACTTTTCACTATGTGCCCTCTTTTGAGAATATACTATGTATTTCAAAACAGGCCACTTTCATTATTTTATTTATTTTGTCAAGCGATTGTAAGATAACAGATATAAACATAGTTATGAATACATGAAATGGATACATATAAGAAAAATAAAATAAGATCTTACTACTTACTACTCTCCTGCATAGTTTTTCCAATCTTCCTTTAAAAAAAATTTTTTTTTAATGAAAAATTGGAAAAACTATGCAGGAGAGGTTTTGTTGTGAGCCGCTCGGAGAGCTTCTAATTCATATAGACTTCTATTTAACACCATGTAGGGAAAAACAATTAGCTTTCTCGTATTGATTCTCATTTTAATAACACTGCCGTCCTTCCTTCCTAATCCCCGTTATTAAATGGCAAAACTCTTTGGAAACGGGGTCCCTGGTTTTGCAATCCTCTATTTAAAAAAACGACCTTCAAACCCCCCTCAACTAAGTGAACCGGGCAAAACGAAAAGGTCGCTCGGCCACCGGAGTTTAAACTACAAGCCGGCGAACTGGGTAGGGCGGAGTAACGCAGCATAAATCGGGCGGAAAGAAACAGAAGAGGAAGCCGAAAAGCGGAGCCTGCGCACGAAAAAGGGGTGGCGGGTAAGGATTCCCGCGACGGGGAGGGAAGGAGGATTTGCGTCCTTTTCGTACCTACCCGCATGGCGCTCTCTTTTTTCCAGTCGCTGCCCCTGGAATTGCGAAAGGGGAGGGAGAGATTTGCCAATAGCAATTCGGAGCGGGAGCCATCCCCAAGAAAGGGGAGCAGGATTAAAAGGGCGCACGGCCATAGGATCATGAGAGCGCGCCGGATTTCCCTTTCGCTTTGCCGGGCCCGCCTCCTCCCGCTTGGCGTAGGGCGAAGGTCGGGAAGGCCTTGTCCGCTGTGGGTGGGGCAGCCCTTTGTAATTAACCGCTTTTGTGGCTTGAATATTTGCAAAGAGTACAAATATGCCAAAAGATAAGAACAAAGAAAAGGGACAAATGCGTACACCCATACACAAATGTAAACAAAGCATTAAACCTTTACCCCGGATTGATAATCTTTCCTTTTAAAGTGTGTTTAATGTAAGGTGACCAGATTTTAACATTGGTAAAGCGGTACACCATTGGGGGGGGCATTCTTGATTAAAAATTGGCATGTAAAAATGTGCATTAATTTGCATTCATTATAAAATTAACAAAAATAATACAAAACTCATATCCTGGCGAAATAGCCACATGGCCTTGGGATGTTTAAGGTCCTAAATCTGACATATTTTTACCACACAGTTGACTTTTAGCTCTGTATGGCAGACTTCTGCTTTACTATTTAATAAAAATCCTAAATGGATCTATGTTTTGTATCATGTTCATCATAACTTAATTACCTGCAGTGAAGATTAAGATAATTAAAAGTGTTGGATGTTAGTTTATGTGAAGCAAACAGGTGCTGAATAAGCTTTAGTTTATTGGCAAGTATCTTAATGAAAGGACACACATATATTATTGTTAGCAATTTTTTTTCTAAAATTGCTGTAACAAATGTTTTATGCTAGCTTTCTCCCACCTTTCTAGTGCTAAAAGTGAAGTCTGTCATTCTTGTGAGTAGGTTTAAAATGATACAACTTTAATCCAAACCATCAAAAGACTTAAATTGTATGTATTTCCCCTCTCTTACACTCCTGAGTTTAATCCACGATTCCCTCCTCCCCCATAATGTGATTCAGAGAGACAGAGGGGAGGTTTGAATGCAAAGTTTAGGTGGGACATGAATGGGTTCAGTTGGCTTTTAATGAAACCAGAAGGAGGTCCAGTTTGGGCTCAAAATGTTGACCACACTGAGCAAAACTCCTGTGCAATAAGTTAGTTGCTGTGTATCCCTAGAGTGATGTTTTTAGTTTCTTACACCCTTCCTGCTAACTGAACAGTATTTATCCTCATTTAGAGAAAAAAAAGATGTTGCATCTACAATGCATATAAAAACAGCCCACCATAGCATTAAGTACTAGAACATGCTCTTCCTTATGCTTCAGTTAAAGTCTTTAATTATTTTTACCAAATCCTGCGAAGCTTGCTTTCTCCAGTGCTGTTATTTCCTATTGTAAAATTCAGCATAAAGATATTCCCCTGTCAGTGGAAAAAGCAGTTTCAGGTGGTCCCAGTTTTCTAGAAGTTGGGAAAGCTGCTTTAAGCATTTTCCTCCTGTTCTTCTGGGGTAAATCTAGGTGCATTTTAAAATATGACTTTGGTACAATTTCAAAGAACCGAAATCTTAAACCAGTGGCAGTCTGAGCCTGGTAGTAATAGTAAATTTTCTCCCTCTTTCACAGCTTCCATTCAGGCTCCCTTCAAGGCTTGTCCCTATTTAGAAGCAGCATTTGTCATCAGAGGAGCCCCCTCCCCTTTGCACATTTATTTCCATGGTAACCCTTTTAAGGCATTCTGCAGACTGAAAACTACTTTTGCTTTTTCATCATGCAGGCTGCCATTGTGAAGAGTTCACTGTATATCTACAGCTTCTGAATTAATATAAAAGAATATGCAGCAGTATGCATGGACAGTTTGTTTTTAAGATGAGTTACTTATAAAGGAACTACGGGGCAGCCTACATGCAACCTACTGTTAGCACATTGTTTACTAAAGGAACCACAATCTAAATTGATTAATTAATTGATTAACTTTGGGATAGGTTTGATCAGAATGGATGTTCTATCCAGTCAGCTGGACAATTTCCTGAATTCAAGGAAAATCTGGCCAGATGGAGCTAGAGAGAGAGAGAGGAGCGAAGAGCGAGTCTTCTCCCCGCCCGGTGCGTCCTTCCTAACCCCCCAGTCTCCACGCAGGGCTCGCTTACCTGCCAAAGTGGCCGAGGGACTCGAAGAGCAGCTCGAAGTTGCGAGCCACGGCTGGGGACGTGTGGCGGTGTGCAAGGCAGACGGAGTCCCATGGCAAGTTCCCTCCTCCTGCCCCACCAGAGCCCGCCTGTCGGGAAGGGGCGTCACCTTCACCCTTCCTGTCCAATGGACCCTTCAGCCGGGCGAGTGGGCTGCGATATCCCGAGCCCTGGCAGCGCAGGGGGGGCGCTCCTCCCCACGGGCACTCGCCGGCTGTGACCCGCCTCTTTTTCCCACGCAGCCTCCACCGCCCACCGCTAGTCCCATCCTTTCCAGCAGAAGTGACCCTTGCAGGGATTCGACCCGTGAGAAGGAGCGGGGGGGGCTGGGAAGATAAGCCAAGCAGCTTTCCAAGAAACGCCGCCCCTCCCTAATGCTTTCACCAGCCCAAGTGCAGGCCCGGGGGAGAAAAAGCGCGGTACACTGTGCGAAGGAGGCCTCTGCGGTCAGTGTTCCAAATTCTGCGCCTGAAAGAAGGCCTGGGGAAAACTTTTGGAATCCTGGGAATTCCATTACTTGGACCGTATTCTTTCTAATAGATGGGACCGCGGACTCATAAAGTTTGAAAGAGCTGCTTTCACCCTAAGTAAAGCGAAGTAAATACCTGATAATCTTCTGCTAATAAAATCGGGACTTTTTTTAAAACGCTGTGGGACACAGGACAAATTATTAAAACTCGGGACTGTCCCGCCAAAAGCGGGATGTCTGGTCACCTTAGTTTAATGCCTTCTAGTCCAGGGGTCGCCAACCTTTTCTACCTCAGGGATCACCGAACTCGTCATTTTAAATCCCGTGGACCAGAGACCCTGGGGAAAAAACTCCAAAAAAGTCTGCAGGAAAATCCCCCACCCCGTTTTCCTACCGATCAATCATTCTTTATTTGGGATCGCAGGATGCCGTCTCCAGCTCCGTTCTTAGAGAGAGAGAGAGAGAGAGAGAGAGAGAGAGACTTTTGGCTTCATGCAAGGAAAGCAGCAGAAGCAGCAGAAGTCTTTCTTTCTCTCCCCCAAACTCTGCCAGAAATGGGTCTTTGTGAGACTTGTCGCACCGGCGCCGCCTCTTGGAGCAGGATGCCTTGCAGGGTCCCCAAGACTCATTTCTGGTGGAGTTTGGGGGAGAGAAAGAAAGGCTTTTGCTGCTTTCCTTGCATGCAGCCAAAGCAGAAGAAGAAAGAAATTAGCAGTGGCCAGGCCAGGCATGTGGGACGAGCAGGGCAAGTTCCCCCCCGCCCCGCCCTTTCCCCCTTCCCCTCACTACCTCATGTTGTTTGCAGTGCCAGTGATGCAAGCCTTGTGTTCCTGTGGGCCATGTGGGTGGTGCAACCCTGTGTTCCCGTGCAGCCTGGATTAATAACTTTGGGGGTGACATTTCTCTGTGGACCACCAAAATTTTATCATGGACCACCAGTGGTCCCTGGCCCACTGGTTGGCAACCACTATTCTAGTCAGTGTGGACTCCTGGTAGTGTCTGGACTACTCCCTGCAGTTTCCTCAGCAAAATATTTTGGAAATGGCCTACTACTTCCTGCTTCCTAGGGCTGAGACAAAATGACATATCTTATGTGGTGTTTTGCTACTGCAACACACAGTTGGTTAGTATTTAGCTTGTGATTCTGAGCCTGGAGATTTTCTTACTAGTCACATGCTCCTTATCCATATTCTCCTTAGTTTGCTACTAGTTCCTTGTGTAAATTGTTCCCATTAAGTTGAGAAGCTTTACTCTCTCCACATCCCGTGTCACGATCCTGTCACCTCCAAGCAACCTGTTTACCTTTCCTTTTTTCCCCTCCTACAACTAACCATTATACTGTTTTTAGTATATAAACCTAAGATTATTTTGTGTTGAAGAAAGTTAGCCCCCACCCCTCCTAGAAGAATGAAATATTTTGAGAAATATTAAGAAGGCAGAATATTATATTTCCCTGGGTGAGAAAAGGAGAAACAGGTTTTTAAAGACAAAGAGCAGCTCCCTCCCCCCAGCAGTCCTTGATGCACATTAAGACTGGGCCAGCCTATCTACAAAACAAAAGATCTCAGCTCCAGGGTGATGGGATTAAGACATGACATAATAGGATTATCTAGTTCACCACATGGCACAATCAAGCCCCTTCATTACATCACTCAGCAAGGTTCAACCAAACTCGATTCAGACAAACATGACTCCACATGGGAGTCTGCAACCAATAGGATACATGCCCTTGCCACAGGAACAGGAAGCTCAAGGTCAAAGCCCAAGAGAGGGTATAAATAACACACACACTCTCCACTCCATGTGGTCACTACCCAGGACTTCAAACCCATGTGGTCTTGTTCACTATTGAACCATCCTTCCAAACAGCCTCCATGTTTCCAGTGTCTCTCCCCACTTTGAATTGAACCCAGATGGACATTTCTTCCAAAAGTGTGCTATCCTTTTTTTAAAAAAAGTTCTTTTAAACATTTATGCAAAGGCAAACAAACTGTTGGTATTCTTTCTTAGTGCAACTGAAAGTTCCCCATGTGTCCACAATCGTTTCCTAAACTGTGCCCTATTTTTTCTCATTAAAATTTGATTTCCAGTATAATATTTTCGAGAAATGCTTTCTTGTACTCCTTTTTCTGAAGGTTTCTGTCCAACTGCTTTGTGCTTTGCTAAATTTGTTGAAATGTGCTGGCTTAAATCCATGTAATAGTAATAATACATTACATTTATATCCCATTTGACTTTCAATGACTTTGGGACAAGAAACATTACAATGAAAGTAATAACTAATAAAACTAATCAAAGAAGCTAAGCATGAAACGGAATAAAGCAACATAAAGAGCTAGGTCTTCACAACACAACAGCTGGAGGCCTATGGAACTCAGGGAATCTCATTGCAGAAGTCAGGTAAAGAAGGCTTTTGGGACCCTGAGAGATGCCAATGTTTAATCAAAGGAACCTGGGGCATGCCAGCCTTACAAGACTGAATCAGCTACTATCATAATCAAAGAAGATGAATTGGCATTTCCCCTCTTTACAAAAGGGAGTTGGTTACTGTAAACATGCAGTTTGGCCAACAATCTATGATGTAATAAGTGAGGAGAAATAATGTTACTTCACCTCACTTTTCATCATGAAGTAGGCTTGAGCTCATACCCATATTTATTTAGTTTCACCTATTATCTTCCACGGGTGCTCTGTTCATCTCTTCCGAAGGTGTTTGTGATCAGAGAGCAATCTGGATCAGCTGATGGGCTTTTCTGGGTAAATTGTGTCAAGTGCTTGCTGATGGTGGCTAACAAGAAGGTACTCAACAGAACTGGCTGCAAAATGACTGGGAACCTCCCAAGAACTTTACTGGAAAGCATCTGAATCAAGTAGTCATCTGGGGCAAAGTGGTTTTATTTGTTACAGAAGTCCTGAGCAGCAGCCAGTCTGAATCAATACACTCAATTTTGGTAAGTTTAAATTATTAAACTTCTTAAATTATTAAATTAATATTTTTATTAAAGTAAAAAGACTGGACCAAATTGGAAATTAAAATATGGTTTCATTGAATATATTTCTTAGTCTGCAGTTTTAGGCAATCCAAATTTTTCTTGCAATAACTCAGATGGTTTAAAGCTTGTTTGTCAATAAGCCAAAGATTAACAGTGCTTCTTCAATATTCCAAATATGTGCAATGTAAAGGAGTATCAGTATTTCTAAAGTCAGTTTCTCATGCTGCAATGGCTACAGCTAATTCTGTTGGTCTAAAATTTTTATTTTGTACCTGTGGTTTTTAAAAATCAGTGAGTTCAGAGAGAGTTAAGTATGCTAACTTCTTGTGTGTGATTGCCTCAAGTGTGCTTGAATTATGTCTATTATATTATAAATCAATGATCATTTCCAAAATGCATATACACAACATTATTTCACATGTGCGTAAATAATTTGTTAATATTATACCTCTAGCATTGTAAGGTTTAAGGTAAAGATAAAGGTAAAGGTTCCTCTCGCACATACGTGCTAGTCCTTTCCAGCTCTAGGGGGTGATACTCATCTCCGTTACAAAGCCAAAGAGCCAGCACAAGATGTCTCCATGGTCATGTGGCCGGCATGACTAAATACCAAAGGCGCATGGAACACTGTTACCTTCCCACCAAAGTGGTCCCTATTTTTCTACTTGCATTTTTACATGCTTTTGAATTGCTAGGTTGGCAGAAGCTGGGACAAGTAACGGGAGCTCACTCCGTTATGCGGTGCTAAGAATTCAAACTCAGAACTGTTGACCTTTCTGATTGACAAGCTCAGTGTCTTAGGCACTGAGCCACCGCATCCCATTATTATTATTATTATTATTATTATTATTATTATCCCTTATATTTCATTCTTTGTTAACAATTTTCATTAATAACTTGGTGTACTTTATTCATACTGATCTCTCATAGAAAAATAATAGTTTCATCTTTTGTTTTCAATTTTAAAGCAATATTAGGAACATTACAGTTTATAATACTGTTTGCATGTTTTAGAATCGCTAGATACCATATAATAAGTACATGTTTTGAATTGAATTGTTGTAATGGTCAATTATTTTAATGATTATCTATCACTCTGTTGATGTGGTTTTCTATGATCCTATGTCCAGAAAAAATTACATATGTGTGGTCAATTGTAAAATTTAGTACAAGTATGTAGAAATTTTCTTACCAGACACTTGAGGGCACTATTGTACTTGAACATGCAAGTATTGAAGGTTATTCAAAAATGAATTGTGGCAGAGGTACATGCTTGTATGTTTAATCAAAAAGTGAAAGGAAAACCTAGAGTCAAGATAGCGTTTTTCCGAATTAGGCTTAAATACAAACTGAATAGGTATATCAAACATATATTGTTTACAAAAACTGAAAGATAACTTTAAGACTAAAGGAAGGCTGGTCTTTCAATAATTTTAAAGGGTATACAATGATTTGTCTGAAAAATGTAGTCTGATTATAATACTCCAGGAAACTGACATGACAACTCCTCTGTGTTAATGTTGTGTACAGACGTTTGCCCTACTACTATGCAAATAGAATTTATATTTCAGTTAGTATGATGTATTTGAATAATTGTAATTCTAATAAATTTTTAAGAGGTTTTTTAGAAGAGATTAGACAATCACTTATCGGAAATGGTATAGTTTCTCCTGCTTGAGGAAGGGGCCAGACTAGAAGGTCCTTTCCAGATTCTATTCCTATCCTATTCTGTCCTATCCTAAACTGGTTAGACTTTTTGTTAGACTTAAAAGCTGTTCAGTTAGAAATGTATTTTGGGGGTGATGAGTATCATTAATAAAAATCTGCTTTTTTAGAAAATCTGGAATTTTATCTAGTTTTAAAAAATTAGCAGGATGATATTGCCAAACGCAATTTTAGAAGGCTGACGCAAAAAGTGAATCTAGATTTCATTTGAGTTGAACACAGTTGTATAATTGATACCGGTAGTAGTAATCTTTCATTTTGAATTATACCTATCTATAAATGCTAGTGAATTATCTTCTGTTGAGTATAGCTGCCTAGGAATGATCAATATACTTACTCCTAGGGACCAAATGATAGAATCCTAAATACTCCCAGATAACATGATTATATACATGTATATAACTAAATAGCATCTCCGATGATGTTATCTGAGAGTCCAGTATTGGGTGCAGTTACTCAAAATAGCACCACATATCTTCCTTCTATGATTTTCATTAAGATGACTGGATTCTCCTCTTTCATTCAGTGATGTTTAGTAAAATAAAAAAAGTTACCTATCCAGAGCACTGGCACCTAGACTTAATAAAACTCCATAATGCTTTACAGTACTCTCTGAGTGGTTTACAATGTCAGCATACTGCATCCAACAATCTGGCCATCATTTTACTGATTTTGGAATGATGAAAGGCTGAGTCAGTCTTGAGCCAGTCAGGACTGAACTCCAGGCTGTGGGCAGAGTTGCCTGCAATACTTCATTTTAACCACTGTGCTACTAGGGCTCCGATTTACCAGTGCACTTTCTTGTGCAAAATCAGCTAGGATGGGTTGAGTTGGTTAGGTTAGGCTGAGCTAAGCACAGATTAGTTTTTGAAATCCATCATTGGCTGAATTTTTTTTATTACCTCATTGAAAATGTATTTGGTCTGTTGCAGCATGGCTGAAAACAGCAGTAGGGCAAAATCTGCTAATAAGGTTATTCTTACCCTATTTATATCCCTAATCATGTTGCACAGCAATATCAAAATGTAGGTTATAACTATAAACTGCAGTAACTTGGAAGTTTAGAAAATATTAAGAATTTATATGAAGACATCAAATTAAGCAGAATCAAAATACTATATAAACAGTTTAACAATATGTTAAACAAATATGTTAAATTACTATCTCAGTAAAATGGTATTTTAAAGAGTTTTGTTTTGAAAACAAAATATGGTAATCAAGCAACAACGACTTTTTAATATAATCATAAAATGTGCTTTCAATATTCTTTATCACTAAGTTAAATATTCTTCATTAGAATGGTAAACTTCTATGTTTAGCCTGATGATACCAAAATGTTCTACTACAAAAAATAGAATAGCAATAAATAGGCCAGGGAAGAAAATGATGGTAACAGAGGTGGTATTCAGCAGGTTCTGACCAGTTCTGGAGAACCGGTAGCTGAAATTTTGAGTAGTTTGGAGAACCAGCAAATCCCACCTCTGACTGGAGATTTTACAGTATCCAACCCTTTGTCCAAACAGCAGAAGTAGTATGAAGTACATACCAAAAAATAGAGGGGCTTAAGCCCCACCCATTTTTGTGATGTCATGTTTTGTTTACATTGTAGCACCGCCCCTTTTGTGACGTAGTGTTTTGTTTACATTGTAGCTCCGCCCTTTCATGACATCTTTGTTTACACTGTAGCTCCACCCCTTTTGTGACATCATGGAGCACTATCCGCCCCCACCCCCCTAACCCTCTCCTCTTGACCCACAAACCCTAACTTACCGGAAGAACTGTAACATTGTGGGGCGCAGCTCTTTGGCTTATAAATCCTTTAGGCGTGTAGGGCTGTGTCATCAACATGCGACGCCCCCCCCTCTGACCCTCGGGACCTTTCACCCGGAAGCTCTGTAACAGCAAATGCCCCGCTTTTACCTTGTCCCACAATCCCTTTCGTCTTGAAGTGTTGCAACATATTAATTATTCATCTGAAAGAGCTCCCATTGGTCCATAGATGTAGAGTCAGAGAATTCAGGAAGTAAAGGGGCTCTGTTTGCAGAGTTAATGTGTTTTTAAGGAAGGGTAAATAATAGTCAGACATAAAAACAGATAACAAGACTCCCTGCTGTGCCTGTTTGCAGAGTTAATGCTTGGAATGATAGCTGTCAATTCTCTGCTCTTAGAATTTCCTTTTTACTTTGCTGAGACATAAAAAATAAAAATTATTCTTTTTGCAAAGAAAATATTTCAACACTGAGCTGTAAAAAATAAATGTTCTTCTTTTTGCAAAGAAAACTATTCTGTAGGACCTTTTTGTATTTTTCAATGATAAATAACAGTGAGGTTTAAAATTGGTAATAAAAAGATGGATGGAATACTCTTGTATTTTCAGGGCTGAGCTGTAAAAAATAAAAGTTCTTTTTGCAAAGAAAACTATTCTGTAGGACCATTTTGTATTTTTCAATGATAAATAACAGTGAGATTTAAAATTGGTAATAAAAAGATGGATGGAATACTCGTGTTTACGTGTGACAAGGCCTGTTGGGTCATGGCCTCCCTGGGGCTTGGTTGTGGGGGCTGTGTTTGGGAGGGGGGCTTGCAGAGGGTTGATAGAGCGCATGCATGCCAGGTCCGCGGTATCACGTGTGCCACGCATGTTTAGGACATGTTTGGGCCTGCCCTCAGGATTTGTCTTGCACTGTTAAAAGAGAGTGGTGGCAATTCGGTCGCTTAAAGTGTAGATAGCATTTAATAACAACATGGGTTCTTACGAAGAAAATAAGAATAACAATGTTGATAGAGCACATACAAACGATGATTTATTTGATGTAAAAATTACAATGGTACCAGCAAAGAGGCCCCGCTGTGTTAGGAAGCGTAAAAATGCTAATATTGAGAGTAAACATGAAGTGTGTCTAAAGATTTGTTACTGCCGTTACTGCCAGACAGATGGTGAGTCTTTAGATACTGAAACTTTTAAAGTGTTATGAGTTAAAAATGAATATGTAAGAGCCTTTTTTTCTTTCAGAGTCGGACACCCCACAGAATATGGGTCTTATTCAAATTGTCAAGGGCTGTGTTGTGAAGATTTTGCATCAATGCATACTGGGTTGTCTAAAAAATGAAGATCAAATGGATTTTATGGATGAAAATAACCTTATTAAAAGACTATGCTCCCAAATATCTATACCACAAATTGTATGGGTGATTATTAATATTTCAGACAAAATGGATAAATTATATTTCACAAGGGATACACTGCAGGAAGTCATAAACTGTATACAGAGCATCGAGAAGTCTAAGGATCCATATGTGTTAATGACAAAAATGAGAAAAGACCTTCCAATTCATGTCAAGAGAATGATTTGTCAAGAAGTGTCAGACATTTATTACAAAATAATGCTACTGTAAAAGAATTTAATTTATAATAAAGATGCTGATGTTTAAATCATCTTGTGGGGCGTGATATGACAAAATGCATCATACATTTGTTGCAAGAGACTGTAAATGTAAAGATTGGGAATATCGATTAAATCATGTGTGCCGATGAGATTTGTGTCTTTTGTTATTTCAGCAGGATAACACCTATTTAGATAACTTATAAGCTTGTTAAGGTTGGGGTGGGGTAAAGCCCATAGGAAGCCCCTCATAAGTAAGAGGCTCGCTTAATCAGTGGTTCATCTCTCTGCGAGCAGTAAGGACACCTCTTCAGGATGGCTAACACGAATGTAAGTACTATTATTACAATTTTAAGCTAGTGCATGTTATATATTTAATAAATACTTATTATAGCATTTCTTTTTTGTGTTTATTAGGAAGATGTATCTGACACCCAATGTATCAAGGCCTGTAGAGGTATTACTTTTTATTTTTAAGGGGCATATTTAGAGGTTCTGCGTGCCTTTTGTTTAGCAAACAGATAACCTCTTGTTTCAATTTTTATTTCAGAATGTGAGGAAGACGAACTTTTTGCAGACTTAACATTACCCACAGATTCTCAATGGGCTGCATATAACATGGGGTATGGTGAAAACCCATTACAAGGATATCAGGAAAGGGAGCTGGAAGGAGTGTTATTTTTATTTTTGCAAGTATAAATATTGTATAAAAAATTTTTAAAGTGTAGAGGGAGTAATAAACAACTGCCAGTAGCCAGAAGTATATGTGCAAAGGGGGTGTAGGCTTTGTTCAATGTTTTGTATTATTTCTTGTAATAAGCGCAAGTTCCTTTTTTAGAATGGTGGAACGGTCTGCTGCAAGACAAATTTCCAAGTTGCAGTACTGTACAGAGCGTTCAAATGGGGAGGAACCCGCAAGCAAACACTTCAAAGTCTCCTGGGTCTGACTATCCCTCAGAAATAGAGCAGTCACTACCAGCAACACATGATTCTGAAGAAATGGAACTGCAAGGTTAGAACTGTTATTGACATGTGTTTTTAGGGGAAAGGAGGGTATTATGTATTTCCAGTAATTGTTCAATAGTTTCTTTGAGCTATAATATTTAAGAAATCTAAATGTTAATTATTTGTGTACCTTCAGATAAGACAGTGACCAATTCTCTGCAGAAGTACCGAGGCTTACAGATCCGCAAGGCGTTCAGCAAAGTATTGAAACCAACGAGGGGCCTGCATGCTGTGAATGGAACGTACAAGGCAAGGACACAGAACCACAGCCATCAACGTCCAATGGCATACAAGGTTAATAGAAATGTACAAGTTAGGTTAAAAAAGATTGCTTCTATTTATTAAACAGTGATAGTACATCGATATGTCTTTTTTTTTAATGTAGAACCTGCTTGTAAAAAACCAAAAAGGCGGGATGAGGAACAGCCACCTACTGACACTTGGAATGACAGTGTTAGTAACGAGTTGGATATGTCTGAAACACAAACAGCAGATGAAAGCGTGCCCTCAGAAGATTTTGACGGACTAAATACACCAGAAGAGCCTTCTGTGTACCTGGAGAGTGTCCAAACGTGGCAGAGAAACTTACAACATTACAGAGCAACAGAGTATTATGAACGTTATAGATTTGTAAATATGGAATATGTTCAATCATTCACACGGGCTATAGACATTATTCATAATGAGGTACAGAGGCTTTTGAATCGTATTTCCGGGGAGATAAGCCCAAATGATTTTGTACAATTACGGTTGGATGCAAAGGAATTAGGTAGGCCTCTCTTTAGTGTTAGGAGGTCGATGGACGAACTAAATGCTGACCAATTCCTTAGTTATGTAGAGAGCTTGTTGCAAAGCAATGCGGAATTAATATGGAGGAACTCTTTAGAATTAACAGTAATGCTCATGAAGAACCATGAGGGGGGCGGCCTTAGGAAATTAGGAACGGTTCTATTCAGTAAGGTTTTGGAGAAGAAAAGACAGCACCTGATAGATTTTAATGTGGAGGGCTTATTTCTGTGTTTTGCATGCAGTCTGTTGTCATTGTTAGATAATGGGATGTCTACTAAAGAAGAAATTATTACCAGAGCCATGGCTCTCCATAACACTCTTGGACTTTCTACAGCCCGTAGAGTTGATTTTTCACAAATACACTTATTTGAGGACCACTTTGGCATAACTATAAAGATCGTGTTTTATCACGAAGGGGGGTGGAGATTTTTTGTAACTGGAGGGACCCTGGACGTAAGAGTGGTTTTAATGCTGCTGCATGACAAACATTACTATGGGGTAAAACATCAAAGGTTTCATGGGTGCACGTTACTTCTGTGAAATGTGTCACACATGTTACCACCACAAATTTAAACATGATTGCCAATATTTTTGTATGGGCTGTACGGGTTCGGAATGCCGCGACGAGGTTGGCGGGAGGGTGAGATGCCGTTCATGCAAAACGCTTTGCCGTTCTAAGGCATGTCTTGAAAGACACGAACGGCTGGCATTGGAAGGAAAAATTACTTGTAAAGCAAATGTATTTTGTTCCAGGTGTGGTATATATGTGCCTATCCCACATGTTGAATGTAAGAAGTCAACGTGTGGACAATGCGACGCCAAAGTAGATAGCCTGACAGGTCACATGTGTTTTCTGAAAAGGATTTTTAAGCCTAATATAGGTTACAGGTACATTGTTTATGATTTTGAATGTTGTCAAGAAACGGGTACACACATACCAAACTACGTCTATGCCATGGACATGTTGGAAGATGGCGCTGTTAGGAGGTGGGAATGGTATGGTAAAAAGTGTCTGGAGGAATTTGTGAAGACGTTTGTACAACCCAAGTTTAACGGTGCCACATTCATAGCTCACAACTCCAAGAGTTATGATGGCTACCTCGTCCTCAGGCAGCTCATTCATGAAAAGGTAAATGTACAACTCTTAACACAGGGTGGTAAACTGTTGTGCATAACCCTACCGCTCCTTCACATACGTTTTATTGATAGTCTTTCTTTTTTACCCATGAAACTGAGTAAACTATTGCAAACAGGACGTTAAGATACTGAGAGAAGCATGTAATAGGTTTAGGGAGCAGGTAATGGATATGACCGGTAGGGATTTTTTCACAGGGAGGGGTGGAGATATTCTTGAAGAGAGAGAAAGGCGGTGCATTGACCCTTTCCAGTTTGTAACATTAGCCTCTATATGTATGGCTCAGTACAGATTCATGTTTTTGAAGAAGGATACCATCGCACTAGCCCCTCTGGACAATTACCAGAAGAGCAAGAAAAGTTTTTCTGCTTCCTCTATTCAGTGGTTGCTGTATATAGAACATACTGAGGGTATCCACATACAACATGCTCTGCAAGGTGGTGAAAAGAAAGTAGGTATTTACTTTTTTGGATGGCTTCGCAGTTATAAATGGGGTCCTCACTGCATTTGAATTTTATGGTTGTTTTTTTTCACAGATGTCCTATGTGCTACAAGCCCCAGGACTTCAACAGCCTGCTTGATTCTACCTATGGTATGTTGTACGCCCGCACTAGGACAAGGGAGGATTACCTGAAGAGTGAAGGTTATGTAGTATGAGGCATCTGGGAACATGAATGGAACGACATGTTGAAGAACAATCAAGGTTTGAAACGCTTTCTAGCAGGACGTAAATTACCCACTCCTTTGAACCCCAGAGATGCCTTTTTTGGGGGTAGAACAAAACAACCTGTTTGTACTATAAACCTAACCAGGGGAGCAAATCTTATATTATGATTTTACAAGTTTATATCCTTTGTGAACAAGAACAAGGCATATCCGATAGGCCATCCTGAAATCATATACCAAAACTTTGGGGATATAAAGCAATATTTTGGTTTTGCTAAAGTTAAAGTGTACCCACCGAGGGGCCTCTACTTTCCGGTACTGCCACACAAGTCGGGGGGAAAATTAATGTTTAGTCTATGTGCAACCTGCACCGAAAAACAACAAGTTACTGAGTGTCACCACAATGATGAGGTAAGAGCCCTAACAGGCACGTGGTGTACTGTAGAATTGAGCGTTGCTGTGGAGAAAGGCTACAGAATTGCAGAGATTTATGAAGTGTGGCATTTTGAAAGGAAGACAAAAAGTTTGTTTTCAGACTATATTAACATGCATCTCCGTCAAAAACAGGAGGCTAGCGGATATCCCGATTGGTGCAAAACAGAGGAAGATAAAGAGCGTTATGTTCGGGATTATAAAAAGAACGAAGGGGTCCAATTACGCCATGAACATATTGAATACAATCCTGCTAAAAGACAGATTGCAAAGCTGTTTTTAAATTCCTTGTGGGGCAAATTCGGTCAGAGTACCAACCATCTAACTACAACGGTGGTGACAGAGCCTGAGGAGTTATTTATGTATCTTTTTTTACCCTATTATGAAGTGTCCTCTTGTGAATTTGTGGATGATAAAGCAGCCGTTCTAATGTGGAAGGCCGCCAAAAACTAACCTACAAAGTCAACATGCACAAATGTATTCATAGCCAATTTTACTACGGCTTATGCTAGGCTAGAATTATACAGCTTATTGGAACGCTTGGGGGACAGATGTCTCTATCACGATACAGACTCTGTCATTTTTATTAGCAGAGAGGGGGCATGGTCACCATCATTAGGCGATTATTTAGGACAGCTGACAAGTGAGATTCCTCCAAACACTTCAATCACCAAGTTTGCGGCTGCAGGTCCCAAGACCTACGGGTATGCATTGTCAAATGGGTCAACGGTGTTAAAGGTGAAGGGGATAACAGTGACAACAGTGTCAATTTTGAAAGTTTGAAAGATCTGATTAATAGGATTAAGAAACGGTGGGCTCTGGAAACCAGGGTACTCAGAAAGACTCTAAAAGTTGTCTATAATAAAAGGGTGCTCAAATCAGAGGATTATTGCATGCTACCTTACGGTTATTAAGTATGATGAAAAAAAGCTGTCAGTTTGTGCATCATTTCTCTTGTATTATAAGCGGTCCATCCAATTCTGGAAAGTCTTATTTTATAAAACAAATGTTAGAACATGGTGATCTTGTATTATCTCAAATGCCTCAAAACGTTATATGGTTTTATAATTGTTGGCAACCTCTGTACAAAGAGTTACTTAATAAATTTCCCAATATTAAGTTTATGGAGGGGCTTCCTGACTCTTTTGAAGACCCTGATTTGTTTCCAATGAACCAAAACAATTTAGCAGTGGTAGATGATCTCATGTCCACCTCCTGTGACAATGATCAAATAGAGAAAGCGTTTACACAGTATGTACACCACAAAAACCTTAGCATTATTCTCATACTTCAAAACCTCTTTTTTCAAGGTAAAAAAATGAGAACAATAACTCTAAATGCAAAATATTTGGTGTTATTCCATTGTCCCCGTGACCAGATGCAAATAGTCACACTGGCACGACAAATGTACCCCACAAACACTAGGTACTTTTTAGAAGTATTCCAAGACGCTACTAGCAAGCCCCATGGCTATCTTTTAGTAGATCTGGCTGCTGCAACTCCAGATAACTTTCGCCTAAGAAGCGGTATCTTTCCACCTGATTGGCCTGTAGTTTACACTGTAAAAAAAGGGGGTAAAAAGTAATCGCTTCATAGAGTTTGATCTCAGTTTGTACAGGATGTCGGAGAGGGTGCTTAGAAATTGGGGTTTTTTAAAAATACTGGTAAAGGCTGGTCCAAAACAGAGAAAGGCCATCTTATGCAATGCTAATAACGACCTGGTGGGGGCAATAGCAGAAATAGCTCTGAATACATACATTAAAAGGCAACCTTCCTCTGAACCAATCACAATACAGGAATTTAAAGAGAAAGAAAGACTGTATTAAAAAGCTGAGTGATAGAAAGCTCTCCCTGAAAAAGAAGAAACAGGTTATTCTCCAGTCAGGAGGTTTTATCGGGCCATTACTAGGTGCTGCTGTACCACTACTGGCTAACCTATTAGCCCAGTAAACATGGAGCACGCTGAGAAAATGTATTTGGTGTCACATCATCAGATGGAACAGATACATGGACGGCCACCTACAATAGGTACTATGGCTGTTAGCCGGCTGGACAGTGACATGAGGGACATTCTCCAGAGAACGGATCTATGTGAGGATGAGAAGATAAAATTGTACAACTCTGTGCTGCAGAGGTTTCTAAGACTGTCCAGACAAAATGACTCTAAGAAGGACAGACTGAATCTCATTTATCCGCCGGAAGAACCTCGACAGCCTCCAGTATTACCAGACCCGCCACCACAGGCATCTCCACAGGACACAGCGATGGATGAGGTCCTAAGAGGTGTGAGCACCCGTTACAGGAAAAACGCGGAATTAATGCTGACAAAATGAAACAACATCAGGACATCTCAACCTGGGATGACCGCGGGACCTTTTTATACAGGGGCATACCTATTCCTGGTACTAATATTTTAGACTTGGTGAAAGGAGCATCACTACACCGGGCCCCTACTGAGAAACGAAAACCTAAAGGATGGGATGCCTTTATGAATGCTATGGCCGAGGTTAACATACCAACCTCTGTGTTGGGGTCTACAGCCGTTAAAGAGCAAATAGAAAAGTTGAAAGATTCTCTGGTTGCTAAGGACGATGCCGCTACTAGCCCCATCTCTGTTATGAAACCCCCTTTTGAGGAACAGAAGTCTCTGATCACCGGCACACCCTCTACTCCATGGACATTAAACCCTAGAAGCAGACTCAAGTTTGGTGACTGGATCAATTGGTAAATTGAATAAAAACACGGTGAAACATGTAAAACGTTTAAGTCTTTTTATCTATTTTATAATGAACCATGCAGGTTTGCATACATTGGTAACTGTTGCATGTTCTGGGGCTTCTTCCTGAATTCCAGAAAGCCACGTCTTGACATCCTTCAGGGTTAAGTTTTTAAAACATTTTCTCCCCGCCTTAAGCAGTGCTTTTACACCACCATAGCTACCCAAGCATTTGGGAGTATAATACAGTTTCTTTAGAATACTTTCATACTTCATTCTGCTGCACTCAAACCACACAATAAACACACATTGCATTTTAGTACCAGCCTTTTATTTGTAATTTACAGAAAGCTCAACCACCACCCCCTATTCAGCAACAAGAATAATATCCAACATCCGTAATATAAGGACTGTCATCACTATCTTCAAACTCTGTAGTCATCAAACATATACAACCAGCAACTCCGCATGCACATTCTTTACCAACATTACCCTCATTAGAAATGTATCTTTTAACACCCCCCTGTAAATGTCCTGGATGATCATAACAACTCCGAGCATCATCATTAATATCATCACTAACAAAAGCTGTAAACTTGTTGTTAATAGAGGTCGTAGAGGGTCTGCAAACATCCCAGGGCTCTGTAGATTCCGACTCACTTCTTAAAAGACCCGGTCGGTACCCATATTTATATTCAGATGTCGTTTCTGTTGCAATATACAAAAATGGTACATTACTATATTTTTCACCAACTTTTTCGCCATTTATTATATAACATTATCATCAGGCAGTATACTAAAATGTCAATTTAGTTCCATTTACCTAAACAATCCTCTGCTGACTCTTCACCGGATGATAGGTTTGTTATTAAAGATGTGCTGGCAGCTGGAGTGTACCCCGGAACAGCTCCTGGGAAATATATTCATTCATTACTGATCACACCGCTAGCCGAGTTGCCATTATTTACACCCTTTAATATATGACCGATTTTTACTTACTCATGTCTGTTCCTTGGACCGGCGATAAAGAACATCTCTTAGGCATTATCCTTTCCTCTAGGTAAGAACCAACATTGTTGGGCCACTCTTAACGTAGTACATCTTCCCGTACGTTACAACATGGCAGCCGGCATCCGTACAAAATAGGTCTGAAGTTACGTACAACTTCATCAAACAGCGTACAGCATATTTTATAGCAATCATTCAAAATAGGCCTTGACTCAGGCCAGGATGTAGAAGGGTCTACAATCCTTTTATTATTTCCTTCGTAAGAACCCATGTTGTTATTAAACGCTATCTACGCTTTAAGTGACCGAATTGCCACCACTCTCTTTTAACAGTGCAAGACAAAGCCTGAGGGCAGGCCCAAGCATGTCCTAAACAATCGTGGCACATGTGATACCGCGGGCCTGGCACACATGCGCTCTATCAACCCTCTGCAAGCCACCCCTCCCAAACACAGCCCCACATCCACGCCCCAGGGAGGCCATGACCCAACAGGCCTTGTCACATGTAAACACGAGTATTCCATCCATCTTTTTATTACCAATTTTAAACCTCACTGTTATTTATCATTGAAAAATACAAAAAGGTCCTACAGAATAGTTTTCTTTGCAAAAAGAACTTTTATTTTTTACAGCTCAGCCCTGAAAATACAAAAGAGTATTCCATCCATCTTTTTATTACCATTTTTAAACCTCACTGTTATTTATCATTGAAAAATACAAAAAGGTCCTACAGAATAGCTTTCTTTGCAAAAAGAAGAACATTTATTTTTTACAGCTCAGCAAAGTAAAAAAGGAAAGTCTGAGTGCAGAGAATTGACAGCTATCATTCCTTGCATTAACTCTGCAAACAGACACAGCAGGGAGTCTTGTTATCAGTTTTAAAGTCTAACTATTATTTACAAGCCTTAAAAAGACATTAACTCTGCAAACAGAGCTGCTTTACTTCCTGAATTCTCTGACTCTACATCTACGGACCAATGGGAACTCTTTCAGATGAATAATTAACATGTTGCAACACTTCAAGATGAAAGGGATTGTGGGACAAGGTAAAAGCGGGGCATTTGCTGTTACAGAACTTCCGGGTGAAAGGCCCGGGGGTCAGAGGCGGGTGTTGCATGTTGATGACACAGCCCTACACGCCTAAAGCCTTTATAAGCCAAAGGGTTGCGCCCCACAATGACGTTACAGTTCTTCCGGTAAGTTAGGGTTTGTGGGTAAAGAGGGGAGGGTTGGGGGTGGGGGGGCGATAGTGCTCCATGATGTCACAAAAGGGGTGGAGTTACAGTGTAAACAAAGATGTCACGAAAGGGCAGAGCTACAATGTAAACAAAACACTACATCACAAAAGGGGCGGTGCTACAATGTAAACAAAACATGACATCACAAAAATGGGCGGGGCTTAAGCCCCTCTATTTTTTGGTATGTACTTCAT
>SOZL01000832.1:128938-179271 GCA_009733165.1 Naja naja | reverse complement strand
GTTGTGATATAACAACACAAATTCCACTCCTGACAAGCATAGGAGTAAAAATTCATGAACTTCTCTCCATTCTCTGTATCTCTGAAGCAAAGAGGCCAATGAGGGTCCATCTAAGTGAAGCAGCAGTTGGACGATTGCTGAGTACTGGAATCCTTCTTTGAGGGCAACCTGATGGAAAAAGGGAATTGGCTTTTATCACTCAGAGCCTCTGAAGCAAATCTATCACTGATCTGAAAAGCAATGAAAATGCTGTGTTATATTTGGGGTCAGATGAACTCCAAAACACTAGTTATTAATTAGCTATTTATAGATCTGTTCTGATGAACATATTAGAACAAATTGTTAATTAGCCATTGTTTAAAATAATGAAGAAGAAATATGAACAAGACTACAGTATATAAAATGGAACATAGGAAAAATTAACTAAAAATGGTAAAAATGCCAATTCTACTGTGTTGCCTGTACAATTTACTACAATTAGACTCATTTCTGCAGATGTCAAATGAAATGGTTTGTTTCACTGAGGGGCTTTTATATGCTATTTTTGAGGATTTCTACAACTTTCTCTTCTTCTATATCCCAGATTCTTTGTAGAGCAATCTTTTTATTTTCTAACCCAGTTTTGCAGAGACAGACCACAGCTCCTGATATAAATTGTCAGTTGTACAATCCAAGAGGTCTTTAATGGGAATGTTGTCTGTTCCAACAAACACTATTTTGGGAGTCTGTCAGTTTCCATGCTTTAATTTCATGCCAATAATTACATACCCTGATTTTGAACAAAAAGAAATTGTCAATTCCCAATGTATGTCTTAGGTTTAGTGCTGATCCACTGTGGGCAACAGACAGGAGTTTCCAAGCCAGGGTCATAGAACATAGAATAACATAGATCACAGAACCACAGAGTTGGAGGGGCCTTGGAGGTCATCTGGTCCAACCCCTGCTCCAGCAGGAGAGAGTCTATTCAAATGTTAGCCTCTCCCTGGCCTCCTGATGTGAGGCAGAGCTGCACCTCTAGGCCACGCTCTGGCCTCCTTAAGTGGGTGTCCCACTCTGTGTGTCTCATCGGGCTTCCCAACAACCTCCTTGCAGGGCGTTCACCTCTGGAGGCCTCTTTGGGCTCCCCTGTTCTCCCGACCCCCAGGACCACTGGGTCTTCCAGCCTCAAGTGGGGACTCCTCAGAGCTTGGGGTGTGCCATTGCCCTCTTGGTTTCCACCCCAAGTGCCTGGACCCGGCTCTGGCAGCCTGAGCAGTTTGGGCTGCCCTGTGGTTCATGGATCTCTCCCTCCTCCATCTTTTTCCTTCCGCTCTGGTTCCTTCCCTGGAGCAGACCCAGTCACACCACCTCCTGGTCTCACTGGGCAGGAAGGACTCTGTGCCATTTTCTTGGCCAGGAGTATTCCTACTGGCTCCAATGATTGCCAAGTAGCTTAACCATCCTGGATTTTCCTCTTACACACACACACACACACACACACACACACACACACACATGCTGAGTTATCTGCAAGGTCAGGTGCTTGTCTATTGTTCAGGAAACTGCCCTAAGTTCCAGCTCTGCATATTGTTAATGACCTTGGTTGGCTGTAGCTTCTCACCTGGCTCAGCTGGGCTTCCATCTCCCCACTTCATCCTTACATTGCAATCTTTCTCTTCCCTCCCCAATGCTAATGCCAGGCTGTCAGCTCATGAAGCTTGCATGGGGAGATGTCCATTTTTCTCTGAGAGCAGCAACTGGAGTCCTTTGCTCCCTCCACCTCCAAGATCGTCTCGTCGATGCCATGACTGAGTTTCTCTGGGTTTGGTTTCTGTTTGAAGCCCCACACACATCAGCTCGATACAAGAACATGATATATCTTTGACTCCTGTATATTATCTAAGTGGAAATAATTAATCTATTCTTTCAAATAAACGAAATTTTACAATTCTTTAAATATCATGGTGTGATGTGTTATGTTTTACATTTGTTCTGGCTGTGAGATGCTGCTTTGTGTTCAGCTCTGGCCTCAGAAGGATAATGTAGCACTTGGGGATGAAGATGCAGCCCAGCAGACCAGCACTGGAGGCCAGGATGGAGAAGACCTGCACAGCCACCATGTATTTCCCTTTGGTGCTCAGGTAGGTGGGCACAAAAGTCACCCAGACACTGCAGAAGACCAGCATGCTGAAGGTGATTAGCTTGGCTTCGTTGAAGGCCCGGCAGATTCCTGGCAAAGCCACCGTGAAGCAGATGGCAGCCAAGAAGCCCATGTAGCTGAGGGTGGCGTAGAACATGACAACGGCCCCTTCATTGCATTGCAGGATGATCTCTCAGGCTGAGAGTGGAGGTCGGAGTCAGGGAAGGGGGAGAAACTCAGCCAGGTGGAGCAGATGACAAGTTGGACAGCAAAACAAGAGAGGATGATGGAGTTGGCCAAGTTCTTCCCCAACCATCTCTTCATTCGGTTTCCTGGTTTCGTGGCCAGGAAAGCCAGCAGCACCGTGATGGTTTTGCCAAGAGAGAAACAGTGACAGAGAAGATGAGGCTGAAGACCATTTGTCGTAGAAGCAGGTGGCTTTCCTTGGTTGACCAATGAAGAGAGAAGAAGACAAGAAGCAAAGCAGGAGGGAGACCAGGAGGATGTAGGAGAGGTCCCGGTTGTTGGCTTTGACAAGGGAGTTTCGGTATTTAATGAAGATGACTAAAACAAGACCTGTGGTTAGGAAGAAGAGCAGGACAAAGAGACCAGGATGATGCCCAGAAGTTCTTCATAAGACAGGAAGGTTATAACTTTGGGGATACATTGGACTCTGTCCTCATTTGGATATTTTTCATCTGGACACTTGGTGCATTTTTCTGTATCTGAGGAAGCAAAAAGCAATATTACTTTAATATTTTGTGCTTTTATCTTACAAGAAATACCTTCTTTCGATAACAGCTGATACCTTGGGCATTTTCAAAAGTATTTCTTAACAATTTCATTAAAAAGAGCATAAGAAGGATATAATTTTTTAAAAAATAATGTAGCTAGGTATATGAAGTTGAGGAAGTTCTGGGATGGTAATTATTTCCAGTGTAATGTGGATAATCTTCATAGGAACCTACGTTATTAGAGGTTAACAATGAATCATATAATCTTTTTAGCAAACATCCTGAGTCTTGCCACATGGCAGTTAACATATTGGACTTGGAGGATACCTACAGTATCCTGTAACATCTGGAAGCAATCTGGAATTAAGAAGAAACTTCCTATCAGTGAGAACAATTACTTGCTTGAAAATGGTATAGTTTCTTCTGCTTGATCAGGGCTGGACTAGAAGACCTCCAAGGTCCCTTCCAGCTCTATTCTGATTGATTGATTCATCTACATGACTGGCAAGACTATTTGTGTAATGAGTTCCCCCATAATTATCCACAGCACCACATTATGGGCCAGGGACACCTTCTCAGGGATCCTCAAGGGAGGCCAATAAACAGGGAGTTGCAAGGTCTTTCAGAAGGTGGACCTAAAACAATTCACCAAGTTCCAAAGAACTTAGGTGTTCCTAGAAGGTGAACTTACCAGCACCTATCGAACTAAAAGCATAAGAGATATTTCCTCTGCTGTTAGTAAAGTTTGCCCTATCTGCCACCCCCTCCCATCTCTTCCCAGCCCCTCCTTCAAAGCCTTTTATTATAATCCTTTTTATTATAATCCTTTTAGATCAGAAATTGTAGAGGTTAAAAAAACTAGTGAGCTTCAATCTATCATTTCATGAAAATGTTCTGGATTGATCCAGTTCCACAAGGCCTCCAATTTTCCTCAGTGTCACCCACCTTCCAGAGTGGAGAAGGTCCCCTCCGGACAAGGAATGCAGTTGTAGCAGCAAACTGGCTCTCCTTCTTGAGCCCTCTTGACAAATCCAGGAGGACAACTTTCCACACATCTGGACTGAGGCAGGGACTGAGCAGAAATAAAATAGGAATGTTAAAGAAAATGTGTTAGGTGTCTCCATCCATGGAAAATGGAGGAGAAATGAACATTAGCCCAGTAGCCTCTGGTCCTCACTGAGCTAAATAAGAAACCTCTGACCACTTTAAACAGATGCAGGTGGTAGAACAACTGGCAGATTATTTGCTTAGTTCCTCCCTTTGCTTATTACATTGGTATTTTTTTATTCTACTTAATAAAGTCTGTAGGAAGGGAACTGAGAAAGATTTAAGCATGACAACCAGTTGGTTCCTCCTCATGGCCTATTGACACACCTCCCTCCATTCTTCATATATCCATAATTGTAAAGAATGGCGATCTACTCAGTATTAAATTTGGTAATAAACTTTACCATGAAAGACTTTGAAAACTTTTACTCTGTTAGAATAAAAATAGAATAAGACTGAAGAAAGAAACTGCCGAAGAGTAGGACCTGGGAGGGTTACATAGTACCTTGCATAGTTGCTCCCCTTTGCAAGTCTATGGAGGCTCTCAGGGATCCAGATCCTGGGTCTCCCAAAGGGGCTTTTCAAGAGGACCAGTTGCCTCCTGCAAAAGCCCCTTTAAAAGTAGTCCAAAACAGGTAAGATAGAAAGAAAAAATCCCTTTCAGATTAGGATTGTCAACTTTAAAGCAGATGTTCTTTGTTGATTTGTATCTTTTTCTTCAATTTATATAGTAGCTTCCAAGCTGATCGTCTAAGACTAAAACTGACTCTCTGCTTTCTAGAACTGCAGTGAGATAAAGGGAGTTGAGATCCTGAAAATGTGTCCCTCAAAAGACTAAGGTTGGGGTTATTTATTTATTTATTTATTTATTTAGACTTGTATACCTTCCCAAAGGACTCAGGCTGGCGAACATCAAAAGATATGTAACACAACTAAAAACAAGTCCAAATTACCAAAAGTTAAAACAATAAAATCACAAAACAAACAAATTAAAACTACCCACCCCAGGTCAATCCAGGCGGCCTGCTGAAACAGCCAGGTCTTCAAGTCTCGGCAGAAAGGAGCTGGAGATCAGGGAAAGCAGATCCATGGGAAGCTGGTTCCACAGTGAGCTCCCACAGAAAAGGCCCTAGCTCTGGGAGCAGCCAGCCGACAATGCCTGACCGGCGGTATTCCCAGAAGATCCTGGGGCGCCAGGCGGTGGACTGTGATGCAGGCAGGAGGCGATCCCAAGTACCTGCACCCAAGCCATTAAGGGCTTTGTAAGTTGTTACTAACACCTTGAAGGTTAGACTTCTGGGCCACTGCATGTCAATACAATCAAGACATTCCAGGGTTTTCAGATCAAGAGGCCTTACAAGCCAAAGCCATTTCCTTTCAAATTCTCCCTCTTCACTTCTGATACGAGCAAGGGCTTTTCCTTGGATTCAAAGTCTTGTTTCAGTGCTTCAGTTGTCTGGGTCAGGGCATATCAGAGCAGTCAGGGTGGTTTCATGTGAACTCAAAGCCTTGGGCTTCCTTCATAGGAGCAGAAGGCCTACTCGGACTCTGTTCCAGGGCATGGATAATAACTCTGTCCAGGTCTGGTCTCTTGATGTCTATG
The DNA here is from genome assembly GCA_009733165.1 of Naja naja. NCBI lineage: Eukaryota > Metazoa > Chordata > Lepidosauria > Squamata > Elapidae > Naja > Naja naja. Next base: position 173,768 of record SOZL01000832.1, on the reverse strand, counting down.
AACCTGCCCTTCAGGGAACACTTTGCCCCAAGCAGGACAAAATGAAGCTTCTTTCCCCAATGGGACCAAAAGGACCTCCACCCAATCATGATTCAAATTCATCTGAATTCAGGTCCTGGTCAACAGAACCGCTTCTTTGCTATTTGCGTACAAGGGACAAACAAACCTGAAGCTCTTAGCAGCACCTCCAGCCCTTGTTTCTCTCAGCAGTATGATGGAGATATTAAATTGTAGATGGTCCACAAAATGGGATGGTATTGAAGCCTCCCAAACAGACTGAGAAAACAATCAGGTTTCTAGTCCCCACATTTAATTCTCAATGAAGGTCAACTACCATGAGGACTAGGCTGAGCCCTTTGAAATGGCTCTGCAGGCTTTGAAAAACAGAGAAAAGATGCCCAAATTTCACTCACCTTGTTCAACCATTTTAGGTGAATGAGCATCTTGGATGATAATAAGTCTCTGTCTTATAAAAATCCCAAATCTCTTCAATGGGATCCTCCTTGGGAAGAACTAAGAAGCTTGTGACGTCCAGATCTGCTTTTATCTCCATTTTGGTCCAAGTACAGTTTCATCTGGGAGATGTTGCAGAAATCATTCTTCTCCAGAAAAGGATGAAACTAGAATTGGAACATCCAAAACTGAATTGAATTGAAACATTTGTTTAAAAAATGAATCTTTCTTCTATAATTGTCTAATTTTCTTTTTCTTTTTTAAAACAAATTTTATTCAATTTTAACAATTTTAAAACAGCTCTTTTCAGTAGACAGCATGTTCCCGGTCGAGTCTTTTACATGCAAATATGACAGTAGGTCTATATTCATTTTAAGCATTTAACTTCACTTCTATTCCATTTTAACAGACAAAGGGTCAAAGAAATTAATCCTAATCTCAAATCTTAATCTCAATCTGTGTAACCCCAGTTCATTTCAAATTAATTGCAAACATATATATATATTTAAAAACATCATTTATAAATCTTACAAATAATAATATATTTGCCCATCATATTAAAGATAAAGTTCATCCATGTCTATCCTTTAATTATCTTCACATTGTTAATACTCTTTTATCATTTACAGAATTCTTTTGTCCGTCAGATTTGCCCTTTCATCACATATTCTCTCCATAATTCTAAATCAGTACAAATTTTAACACTAAAAAGAATGAAAAAAAAACCCTAGACTTGCCCCCTTTTACTACTTTGAAAGTGACACCTCAGTGGTTAATATAGTAGCATAATCATAATCATTCCCTTTAAAACGAAAGATAGAAAAAAAGAAAAAGGAGAAAAGAAAAGCTCCCTTACAATATATCTCTAATCGATCGGGTTCTGCAATACATATCCCCAAGATTTATTTATGGTTCTAAGATAATAATAAAATAACTAATCTTGGTTATTGACAAATCTCATTTTTAGGCATTTTCTAAAATCATTTCAATTAATTCAATTTATCTAATCATCATTTACCTTTCTTTTGTAAATAAGAAATAAAAATGTGACCTTTTACCAGTAAAATGTTAGTAACCCCTATTGTTTTACACTTTTATAATTACAATATATTCTTATTACCATTTCTTCATGGAACCCTTTTTAATACATTAGCCATTATCTCTATGCAACAAGTTTCTTTCTTCATTATGTAATTCCGTCTCTCTATCTTTTGTTCTTGTTTCTTGTTCCTTCTCCTCTCTTTGTCCACTATCCCTTCTCTATCCAGTTTGAATCCTCTCTCTCTTCCTTTCTGCTCTCTATCCTTCTGGACCTTTCTAACATGCCTAATTTCATAAATGTTCCCCTTTTTAATTACCTTAAGTTTCATTTTTTGACCATCTTCCTTTCCCTTTTATTTGTATTAATCTTTGTGATAGTTGTCTTCTTAAAATGGCTTTTACTGCTGGCTCCTTCTCCTCTTTATCCTGCTCCCCTTCTCTATCCAGTTTGAATCCCTCTCTCTCTTTACCTTTCTGTTCCCTTTCCTTCTGAACCTCTAACATGTTAATTTCATAAATGTTCCCTTTTAGATACTTTCTTAGTTCCATTTTTTGCCACCCTTCCTTTCCCTTTTATTTGTATTGATCTTTGTTGATTATTGTCTTTTTAAGATGTTTCTCTTGTGCTGGCTCCTCCTTTCCAAGGCTCCTTCTTCTTCTTTATTCAGCATTTGAATGCCCATGTTTTCTGCAACAAGCCAAGTTAGTTCAGACACTTCCTGTAGCAGTTCTTTCATACTTTTAAACTCCATTTTTAATTCTTTGGATGGCCACCAGAATTTTTATTTTCCTTATTTCTTCTTCTTTAAATTTTCTATGATCCTAACCCAGGTCCAGTCTATATCAATATCACCAATTAGTCCGTAGTCCGTCTTTGTGTATTCAAGCTTTCACTTTCTATGAGTCTTAGCGTCTCTTTAAAATGTAACTCCAATCCACAAAGGAACAAGATAGTTTCTTTCTTCTTTAGCTTCCAATTTTTCTCCACAAAGTGGCACTTTACAGAGTCTTAACCCTTTCCTTTTATTTTGATATTCAAAGTTTTCAGAGCCCCAAACTTAAATTCTTCGCTGGCTTCTTCCTTTCCCAGTTGAAGCCCTTATAGCTGTCAAAAATATTTTACTTATTTTTCCTTCACTTGAGACTGCGCCGCTTCTGTTTCTTTTAAAAACTCATCTTTATCTTAATCCCGGGTGCCTTGATCTTACCATCAATACTCCCGGTTCCTCTGCTGTCGACTTCTCTCTCTCTTTCCTCCTGCACCAATCTTAATCCCATTGAGACCTTCTCTTCGAGGTGGCCATTTTGACCACCACTTCTTGCGTCTTCAGAAGGAAAAGACCAGACCAAAAGGGGAGATGCAGCTCCCCTCACTCTGGCTGGCAGGTTTCCCTTTCTCCGCCGCTGAGGGCAGCTTCAGCCCCGAACCTTGCAGGATCGGGCTCTCGGCCTGAAACCAGGCTTCTTGATGAGGGCGATCACAAACCGCCGCCTGTTCGAAACTTTCAACCTGGAATTGTCTAATTTTCAAATATGCGTGATTAAAACAACAGGGTATACCATTATCCTTGTAAGTGAACAATTATATAGGGAACATTGTAGAGTAGGTACTAATACATTGAACAACAGTAAAGACAGGACTGCTTGAAAGCAGGTTGATTCTCAGAAAAGAGGGATTTGTCAAGAAAAAACTAATCTCCTCCTGACAGACCAGACAGGATACATGACCAGACAAGTTCATTCTACTTGATTTTAATGCTACATTAACAGAATTCTTTAGGTCTGAAAGTACAAATCACCCACCAACTCTTTTGAAAGCCTGAAAAATTAGGGCAGACTCTTTCTGAGTTTCTTTCTCTCCCATTATGCAGCTACAGGATTCTCTCCTATTATCTGATCCTTCCCTAGGCAGCCTCTCTTCTCCTCACCCCAAAAGTCATTCTCACACATCTACACTTCCTAAACAGATTATGACGTACTAAGAAAAAAAAATGTGAAATGATTAGAAACCTAGTTAAGTGAGGAGTCAAGGATAGTAATTAAATGGCTAAAATTGTCTTTAAAATGTTACTCAAAGAATGTTTGTGTTTGTTGTTGGTTTGAGCTCCAAGCTGGGTGATTTGATTGCAAATGTTTCATCCCTATTGCAGGCGACATCTTGGGCACGCTTAGGATTTCTGGCTGAGCCCTGGCCTTTAAATACCTTCCTTGAGTCCTGGCCTGATTTTGGGTTGTGTGATTGGCTGGCTGTGGTTGCTGAGTCATCGTCCTTGGCTTCAAACGTCTGTGAGATGTAAATTAGTGCTGGTGTTGTTGTTCAGATATCTTCCGACGATGTCATGGTCTGGTTTCGGGTGTTTGATCGGCTGCATGTGATGTGGTCTGATTTCTTGTGATCTGTCACATTATAAGTTATAACTTTTGCAGCGTGGCTGTTTGTTGGTCTTTAAAGGCTGCCTTCGGGATCATGGTTGATGCCTTTCTTTCATTGTAAGTGGTTGGTAGATTGGGTTGATGTCAATGTGTCTGATGAAAGAACAACTTCAACCACGGTCAGACCAGGACTCAGAAGGGTATTTAAAGGCCAGGGCTCCCCCAGACCAGCACAATCCAAAGCACACTGAAGACATCTCCTCAAATGGGGACTAAACGTTTGCAACCCAATCGCCAAGCTCAGAGCTCAAAGCAACAACATAACTACCAACCCGAGCTACTAATATTCAAAGACATTTCATGTTTATGTTTTTTTAATATTTCTCGTAAAACTGGGTACTTGTAAATAACAGTTGTTCCTTGGTCACCAATTTTGGTAAGTAGTCATTAATACAGTAGTGTTGGTAAATCCCTGTCATGCAAAAATTGATGCAAGGTTTATAACAAACCTCCAGCAAAGCTAATTTGATCTAAGGAGATAAACTATTTGGGAGACAATGGAAACAAGGACACTCTCCAACTCACAGGTTTCATTGGAAAATATAAACCAGAAACTGGAGGAGCAGTTCTGCAAACTCAAGATAATACCCAAAAGCAGGAATATTCTTATTCTATTCCATTCCATTCTGTTTTCTATTCCATTCTGCCTTAAGGAAAGACAACAAGAATAACAGCCATTTGGTCTTGAGGAGCTGAAAATAAGGTCTGGGAGCAGCTTCTCCAACTTACAAAATCTCTCAGCTGTAGCTGGGAGGACAGAGCACTCTTCCAATAACTGAAAGACAGAATCTGAAGAACTTTTCATGGATATTCCAGAGTGTCGGACATAATAAAATAAACTCAGAGACAAGAGAAACATTCTGGCTGAATGAGAGAGAAACATTTTTTAAAAGAGGAGTTGTTTTAGAGATGAGCTAGTAAAACAGAGAAGTTCAGCTCTCCTTCATGGATTGTCTTAATGCAAAGACTGAGCAGCCATTGGTCACACAACCTTTAAGTGTGATTCCTGTGGAGAGGAAGGGTTGGGCTGGAATAGTCTCAAAGTCTCCTTCAAATTCATAAAAGTAAAATCCTACAATGCTAATCACAACCCATTCATATAGGATTTCTTTAAAATGCACATAGCCCTATAAAATTAGCAATGTTTAATAGCAAACTTTATCTGGCATGATATCTACTTTTTGGAACTGTGAGAAGTAACCCCCCCTAGAATGAAATATTTTGAGAAATATTAAAAGCAGAATATTATATTTCCCTAAATGAGAATTGGAGAAACATGTTTTTGGAGGCAGAAAGCAGCACCCGCTCTCTCTTAATAGCCCCAAGCAGAAACTGAGGAGGCCAGCTTTTGGAAATGCAGATTTGGTAATCCCTTCAAGACAGGATATTTTGAAACTCGCTGCAGCAAAGTCTGAACAAAGGCAGAGTTGTAGGATTAGAAGCAGCCCATCACCCAAGAACCAACACAGGAGGAAAGCCACAATAGGAATTGCACAGCACCTTTTCAGAACACAAGGCCCTTCATTGCACAACCCCAAACTTCACCTGGGAGATAAATAATAAGCCAGAGATTGACCAGATTAGCTCAGACAAACACCTAGGATTTGCATTTCTTCTTTTGCCTGTAGAGCCAACTATGACCTCTACTTAACCCCTACATGACCCCTAGGAAACTGACAACAGCCAATAGAAGATTAAAGGACATGTTCTTGGACAGGAACAGGAAGCTCCAATACCAAGCCCAAAGAAGGTATAACCGCCACACACCCCACTCTTTGGTCAGCTGCCCAGGATCACATTTGCTTCTGCTTCATCAATAAACCTCTCCTTCCAGAAGTTCCTGTTTTGAGCTTCCCCAAAGACGGACCACTGACTGCGATTGTGCGTGGCTTTGGTTTGTGCTTCAGCATTGGAGAGCCCCAATCCTTTGGATTCAGTGCAGAAGCTGCCTCGTAGGGGTGGCAGAGGAAGGGGAGACCGTCAGCTGGGTAGAGGGGAGTCACAAATCCCCTCCCCGGCTTGGGAATTACTCCTTCCGAAGATGCCTGGCGGTGGTCTAAAATGGCCACCCTGAAGGGGAAGATGAGACTGGAATAAGATTGTGCAGGAGGAGAGAAAGAAGAGAACAGCAGGAGGAATGGAACAATATAATTAAATGGAAGGTACCCTCAGAATTAACATTTCAAAGAATCTTTAAGAAAGGATTTACAGTGGGAACAGAAAGGGGAACAAAAAGGTGTGAATTGCCTTTGATAGCGTGGAGCTTGAACCGGGAAGAGGTAGAAAGAGGAGAAAGCACCTAATTAACTTGGATAAGTATATTCTGACTTTATATAGGCACTAACAAAGCTGAACTATAAAATTCTTAAAGAGAAATTAATATCAATTGGATCTGAACTGTTTGGAAGATTGTGGTTTTTTAAAAAAGCTCTGAATAATTGGGAAGGGAAAAGGAAAGAGGAGGTGTGGATTTGTCAGAACAAAACATGCCATCTGAGTTAACTTTAATCTGTTTTCTTATAAAAGACTCTGTTTCTTAAAAATACAAGGAAAATTGATACAATAAAACAAGAACTTTGAAACATTGAAACAAAGAAAAAACATGAAGATTCTGCCCTTGGATTAATTGTTGATTCTGATATGGATTTGGCATTAATTTAATTTAATTTAATTTAATTTAATTTAATTTAATAATTGGACTTGTATGCCGCCCCCTCTCCGAGAGGACTCAGGGCAGCTCACAACTAAAACAACAACAATAAATACATTAAAAACAAATTAAACAGTACAAGCCCAGATAAAAATGATTTAAAACCCCCTCCCTGAGATGTCAGTCCAGCCCAGCCTGTTCAAACAGCCAAGTTTTCAGATTGTGGCGGAAAGAGCGGAGATCCGAGCCAAACCGAGTCCCATGGGGAGTTGGTTCCACAAGGTGGGAGCCGCTACAGAGTAGGCCCTTCCCGGGGCACCGCCAGCCGACAGTGTCTTCTGGACGGTACCCCAAGAAGTCCCAGTCTGTCCCATTCTGTGCACTCACCCAGGGCGATCGACATTCAATATCGGCAGGAGACACTCCGTAAATACCCGGACCCAAACCATGAAGGACTTTGAATGTTAATACCAATATTGGATTAGCTGAGGACTAAAAGTAGGAAACTAATTTTAAAGACATTATTTGGACTAATTAGAAAGCTGTAAAATGGCAATATCTCCAGGCATTAAAGATGGAACTTAGAAACACGAAAGAATCATTACAAGAATGAGGTGAAACTTTAGGCTTTGTTTTTAAATTTTTGAAGAGGCGATTGCAGAGTATGAATAACAAAGACAGAGGACAGAAGAGGAGGAGGAGCAAGGAGCCATCTTTAACTGCCATCAAGAACAAAGAACTCTGGAAAGAAAGAGGAAAAGTTGGGAATAAATTTGAAGATTTGGGAAATTGAATAAAGAGGGAAATATCTAGAAAATTAAAAAGGGAAAAGAATCAGCAGAAATTTGAAGGGCAGAAGGGTGTTATAAAGAGAGGGGTTAAAACTGGAGTGAAAGAATAAAGGAGAAAATATTAGGGAAGGAAAGGAAAAGAAACAGGACCTGGGAATCAAGAAATATGGGAATATTAAAAAATGGGGAAACTTTTTAATTAGACACAGAGATAATGGCTGAATGATATTTGGGGAGGGGATTCTGCAAGGTGCTAGGGAGTAATATAAATAAACTTGTAGTTGTGAAATGGGGTCATATAGATTGATAAGATGGAAAATAGAAATTGTTATTTTTAGTTAATGCTCTTTTCCTTTATATACAGAGATAATGTCAGCTGTGCTGACCTCCTGGGGGAGTTTAAATTTTAAATTTTAATTTTAATGTTACAATATATTGGGCTTGAAACTGTTTAACTTCTTTTAAGTAACTTATTGTTGATTGTTTGATTTTAGCTGTGAGCCCGAGTCTTGGAGATGGGGCTGCATACAAGTCCAATAAATAAATAAATAAATAAATAAATAAATAAATAATAGAATATGTTAATTAAATATATTGAAATATATTGAGATAAATGGAATTATTTAGGAGAAGAGCTGAAATGGAATTTACATCAGGGTTTAGGATTAAATGAGTAGATTAATATGTCCCTTTGTTCTTTTGAAAATGTAGATAAATCCTATGAAACCAAAAGGGAAACTATGCAGAATCTGATTTATATATGTTATGTAATCTTAATAGGGAATATTACTTTTAATGATTTAGGTAATAAAATGTTAAACACTTAATGGGATTTAAAAGGGAGATAATTAATGAATATGTAACTTGGAGGTGACACACTTAAATTGTTATTTTAGGAGAAACCAATTTATAGAAGGAGTGTTATTAATCAGAATTTAAGAGGACTATACAAATGTGACAGTTAAAAGTATTAAAGTATAACAATTATGAAGTTAATATATGTGAATTAAATATGTAAAAATGAGATGCATTGGGAATAATACAATAAAATAGAAAATAGATAAAAGCATCATTAAGATAAGAAATTGAATACAAAACTTGAATATGTAACTATGGTCATATCTGTATGTATATGTGAAACCTGCAATCATGCTGTTCTCTGAAAAGAGATGTTAAAAGGTGGAAAAATGAATAAAACTTGTTTTAAAAAATAAACCTCTCCTTCCAATCAGCCTCCATGTTGCTTCCAGTGTTTTTCTGCCAGCTTGGAACTGAACCAGATGGATATTTCCTCCAACAGAACATTATCCTCTGAACAATTAGATTGACCAAATCTGTTGGCCTTTTGTAGCAAAGGTAGTTGAGAAAGTTCCTTGGGTTCCTTCTCCAAAGGAACCAAGATGAATGGACCCCTATTGGGACCCCATACCTGCCAGGGCTGCAGCCTTGGAGCCCCCAACCTCTCTTCGCCCTCCTTCCTTCTCCTCCTCTTTCTGGAGGAATAGGCAGCATTCATGGCCTGGGACAGAGTCTGAATGATACTGTAATCATGGTGGAAATTTAAAATCTGGGTCCTCTTCTTTTCTCTTGGGTCTCCAGTGGGGCTTTCTGGACGCATCTTCTCCGACCTTTGACAGAAAAGACATCCTTGGAAAGAGAACAGCGAAAATAATGATCTTCAACCTGGGGCTCCAAAAAGAAATAGTATTCAAAGGAATCCTTGTTTGGCTTTTCTTTTCCCAGAATACTGAAGTTCCAAACACTATGGATGTATTTCAGAAGTCTTCGCTTTTCATGACATACAATGCAAAATTTGTGATGATCCAGACTTTCCCTTCAATGGATCCTGGCAAATCTTCAAATATTGAATGGAAAGGAAGAATTCTGTCCCAAATGGGAACAATTTCCATGAAGTGAACAAAGACATTGACTTGTCTCCACTTGGAGAGGGCCTCCCTGAGGGCTGCTGTATGTCCAGTTGTTGAGAATTGTTGTGATATAACAACACAAATTCCACTCCTGACAAGCATAGGAGTAAAAATTCTCATGAACTTCTCTCCATTCTCTGTATCTGAAGCAAAGAGCCAATGAGGGTCCATCTAAAGTGAAGCAGCAGTTGGACGATTGCTGGGTACTGGAATCCTTCTTTGGGGAGCAACCGATGGAAAAAGGGGAATTGGCTTTTATCACTCAGAGCCTCTGAAGCAAATCTATCACTGATCTGAAAAAGCAATGAAAAATGCTGTGTTATATTTGGGGTCAGATGAACTCCAAAACACTAGTTATTAATTAGCTATTTATAGATCTGTTCTGATGAACATATTAGAACAAATTGTTAATTAGCCATTGTTTAAAATAATGAAGAAGAAATATGAACAAGACTACAGTATATAAAAATGGAACATAGGAAAAATTAACTAAAAAATGGTAAAAATGCCAATTCTACTTCTGTGTTGCCTGTACAATTTACTACAATTAGACTCATTTCTGCAGATGTCAAATGAAATGGTTTGTTTCACTGAGGGCTTTTATATGCTATTTTTGAGGATTTCTACAACTTTCTCTTCTTCTATATCCCAGATTCTTTGTAGAGCAATCTTTTTATTTTCTAACCCAGTTTTGCAAGAGACAGAGAGACCACAGCTCCTGATATAAATTGTCAGTTGTACAATCCAAGAGGTCTTTAATGGGAATGTTGTCTGTTCCAACAAACACTATTTTGGGAGTCTGTCAGTTTCCATAGCTTTAATTTCACGCCAATAATTACATACCCTGATTTTAGACAAAAAAGAAATTGTGTCAATTCCCAATGTATGTCTTAGGTTTAGTGCTGATCCACTGTGGGCAACAGACAGGAGTTTCCAACCGCCAGGGTCATAGAACATAGAACATAGATCACAGAACCACAGAGTTGGAAGGGGCCTTGGAGGTCATCTAGTCCAACCCCCTGCTCCAGCAGGAGAGAGTCTATTCCAAATGTTAGCCTCTCCCTGGCCTCCTGATTGTGAGGCAAGAGCTGCACCTCTAGGCCACCGCTCTGGCCTCCTTAAGTGGGTCGTCCCACTCTGTGTCTCATCGGGCTTCCCAACAACCTCCTTGCAGGACGTTCACCTCTGGAGGGGCCTCTTTGGGCTCCCCTGTTCTCCCAACCCCCCAGGACCACTGGGTCTTCCAGTGGTCAAAGTGGGGACTCCTCAGGCTGCGCTTGGGGTGCGGCCATTGCCCTCTTGGTTTCCACCCCAAGTAGCCTTCGGCCAGGCTCTGGCAGCCTGAGCAGTTTGGGCTGCCCTGTGGTGGTCCATGGATTCTCTCCCCTCCTCCATCTTTTTCCTTCCGCTCTGGTTCCTTCCCTGGAGCAGACCCAGTCACACCACCTCCTGGTCCCACTGGGCAGGAAGGACTCCTGGCCATTTTCTTGGCCAGGAGTATTCCCTTTACTGAAGCTCCAATGATTGCCAAGTAGCTTAACCATCCTGAGATTTTCCCTCACACACACACACACACACACACACACACACACACACACCAGCCATGCCCCAGTTATCTGCAAAGGTCAGGTGCTTGTCTATTGTTCAGGAAACTGCCCTAAGTTCCAGCTCTGCATATTGTTAATGACCTTGGTTGGCTGTAGCTTCTCACCTGGCTCAGCTGGGCTTCCATCTCCCCCCACTTCATCCTTACATTGCAATCTTTCTCTTCCCCTCCCCCAATGCTAATGCCAGGCTGTCAGCTCATGAAGCTTGCATGGGAGGGAGGCAGCCATGTCCATTTTTCTCTGAGAGCAGCAACTGGAGTCCTTTTATCCCTCCACCTCCAAGATCGTCCTCCGATGCCATGACTGAGTTTCTCCTGGTTGTGGTTTCTGTTTGAAGCCCCACACATCAGCTCGATACAAGAACATGAGGTATCTTTGGCCTTATATACTTTCATAATAATCAGGGTAAGAAAGCTGGATAGCTTTGAGGCTTTAATTTCAGCACCAGATCCATTCATGCCCTTGTTCTGAGTGAGCTCCTTTGATGAATGAGGGATCCGAGATTCTGCCTCAGAGAAAGCTACCCCAGGTAAGGAAAGGAGTTACTTGCTCTATGGCTGATGGTCAAATAGCGATCAATGGCTATGACTTCATTTCCATCATAAGTAATAAATCATAATTTTTAGTTTTGATTTATTAATAATCACAAATTATTATGTCAATAGGATCCAAGTCTTCTTAACAGCCTACACAATCCAATATATGAGTATGATAATAATATTACATTATCAGTGTAAATCAGGGTTCCAAAACGTACTTAGTATTTTGTGGGATCATGTGCAAGGAGAGGCAGGACACAGTGGTACCGCTAGAACACTTTATTTTTAGCACTGAAGCAAAAGCCGCTCAGCCATGGCAGGCACTGGCTTTTAAAGCCAGCTGTCCAAAGCTTCAGCCACTGACGGGCTTCAATTTTCCTGCCGTGACTGAGCCAATGAGTGGAGTCTGCTATCAGAGTCCACTCCTTGACCATATTAGGGCATAGCACATTAGACATTGTGCACTTCAGGACACTTAATTATGCCTGGTAAGTCATTAATACCTAGTCTTAATAACAAGGGTTCACATATGCACTTTTCCCTTCCCTCTTGGTAAGAATTGATCCTTCTTCTCAGGGCTCCACTGAGCCCAAAAATCCCTCTCAAACAAGGGCTTGGAGAAAGGGCTTCAATCAAAACCAATGGAGTGAGCTTCATTTTAGAGGTAATCAGTTTCTTCCATTATATTTGTCCATTTACTGTGTCAAATGCTGCGCTAACATCTATAAGGCCAGCAAACCATGGTTTATTCAACTGATATATTTGGAGATTAAATATCGCAACTCAAATCTGTTGTCAATATTAGATTATTATTAAACATATATGTATAACTTTTAACTCTGCCTAAAACCTTCATTTTTGTCTGAAGGGAATACACTTCCCTTCTACCCAATCTCAAGTTTACTTAAGAGGAACATGGCATATGTTTTAGCCACAATATCTACTAGGCTAACTGGTCTGTAATTGCTAGAGTCCTTTTTATTTCAATTTTAAATGTATATAGACATTGCTATCACCAAGTTGACTCCAACTGGATATGACCGGTATTATTTATATGTGGAAATGAACATGCCAGTAGAGGCCCCAGAACTAAAAATATTTTTGAATAGTAGAAATAGATAGTCCACTCCAGTTGACGTGGTCAGTAATATGGAGAAAAGTAGCTGTTGAATTCCACGAAGAAAATATGACTGTATCTATCATTCCCCCACACACACACTCACTTTAGCAGACAGAGAAAAATAGACACATTCACAAACCTGTGGGACTTTGTAGATGCCTCCTAAAGTTGACATCTGGGTGGAGATGGCCCTTTTAGCTCCATCAAGAAGAGCCAGAAGGTTGTCCTTCCTTCCACAGTCATAGTTGGGGACATTGGCTTCTCCAGTGGAGAGCATGTCCAGCAAGGCCTCTGAAGTGCCAAGTGTGTTTTGATGGTTGTCATGGATGTTGTAGCCCAATGTGAGATTGTGCAGGAATTCATGATCTTTGTTGACTACTTGAGTATTAAAAACAAAGCATACCATTCTTGACTTATCATAAAATAAGCTAGTGTAAAAAATGTTCATGTTAATATCAGTCCTATCAACAGCAATAACAAAATACTTTTTTCTATTTAATCCTCTTTTTTCCCACAAGTCTACTGAATCTTAAGGCAATATTGATCCAAAGCCAGAGGCAAATGATAGTCACCCATCACCCTTTAATACTTGTGAGTTTTGAGAAGGTGGGATGGAGATAGATAGCTTAAAGGGTTAAAAATCAAAAATACACCATTATTTATAGAAATACTAACTTTTATCTGCCCACTAAACAAGATTCAAAACTATCCAATTACTAAAGTAGAACTCTAAAGTAGAGGATATTTCTTAAGTGACCCAGAAAAGCTATTCTAAAAACAAGCTATCCTCTATTTGTACAACAATCAGACATTGAAGATCAATACGCTGTTCTAAAATATGGAAATGAGATGAATAAGGGATACTGCAACAATCAACATTAGTTTAAAGAAAAATCAGTATTCAAGTGATGAAGGATTGGATTAGGAGGGGGAAATATTGTGGACTTCTTTCAGAGTTCTTTTTCCCTTCCCCCTCTTTGGATTTGAGCCCCTTCCACAAAATAAGACAAAAGTGAGAAATCATAAAAAGCAAAACCATTCAGTGAATTAGACAGTGCTAGGACTGCACTTGGAGGGAATGCAATTCCATCACCCTGAATGACTTACAAATGAGACTGACTAGAAGGAGCACTGTTGAAAGGCAACATTATAGGCGATATTTGTGTTTCAGTTGTGACCACGCCAATGAGATAGTCTCCTGGGCTGTAATAGCTCCATTGATTCTTTCCATCCTGCTGCTCCAAACTCAGCGGGCATTTCAGTCTCAGCTTCCCAGAGACTGGCTGGGGCATCAGCAGCACCAGAAGTAGAAGCAGAAGCAGGAGGTCCATAATTCATGGGGGTGAATCAATCCCGTTCCCAAAAGAATTCAAAGAGTTCAAAGCACCCTTTCAAGATACAGAAATGCCAGTTGCTTTCCTAACATAAACAAAGAAACTAGGAGCTTCATCAGGAAAGAAGAGGCAGGTGCATTCAAGAGCACAGGTCCTGCCAGTCGCAAAATCGGTGCCAACGCGGAGCCTGACCTGAAGCATTTATCATTTTTGGGATGCAAGATGCCTTCTATGTTGCTTCAGTCTGATGTTTATGTCAAAGAGAGTCACTGGAGAAGTTGGTCTCAAGGATCGGCATGATGATCATTACTGGGAGAGGAAATTGGTCCTCTGGGACTTCTGAACTTCTTCCAGGGCTCCGTGTGCAGAGGAGAGGCTGGAGAAAAGCATGTGAGTGAAAAGCCACAGATACACCTCTGGAGGCCCTTTTCTATAATGGTTGTGGTCCTTCCTGTCAGGACATGTCCAGAAAGAGATGCTGGCAGAAGAGAGTTCAACACCCAGGAAATTGTCTTCTGCTGTGCCTGACTAATGTTAAGTGTAGGGCCCGTTGGTGATTTTATTTTATATCAGAACTCCATGTATGAATCCTAAAGAGGAAATGGTTTTAATATTGCTTGTGCTCAAATTGAAATTTCGTTTCCCAACCTTTCCAGCAATATCAATTTTTGGATAAGAGCCGACTAAGATGCAGGAACATGATAGCCTTTGCTCTACTTTGTTGGGTAAATAGGGAGAAAGTTAGAGAGTTGGTATAATTCTTTTTCCTTTGCACTTCCTGTGTTGTCTTTCTGTTTTCATGCAAGACACTGAGATCTTTTGAAGTTTCTTAGTTTATTGAATAAACAGTGGGATATGAGGACTGCAGCTGAGATGGTAGCAATGATCCTAATGTGGAAGACAGTAGTGGTATTCTACTGATTTGGCCCACTTCTGGTGTACTGGTAGCGCCGAAGATCCACTGGCAGAGAACCAGTTCTCTCTGAGTCTCTCCGATGCTCTGCAGTTGGGTGCACCGCTCTCCCCCTGCTCCTAAGTCCTTTTTAACCTCTCAGCTGTTTGGCAGGGAAGAGTGGGTTTCTGCGCTAAACAGCTGAGAGGTGCAGTTTTTAACTGTTTTAACATGTGCACAAAGTGCATGTTTGGCACACGCACAATCACATGAGTTGCATGAGTTGCGTGATCCCACCCTGAACCCATGCCCACCAAGCCACACCCACAGAACTGTGGTGGGAACTTTTGAATCCCACCACTGCCACCAACCCAAAATCCCCGGGAGTGTCCATCATCCCTGGGAAGACCTAGATCCCAGAGGGATCCAGTGGGATGGGCGGTTTGAGAAGTTGGACAGGAGGAAGGAAGTGCCTCCTGTGAGGACAGAGCTGTTTGAAGGGCCCACAGGAAGGGCTCAATTGCAGGTTTCCAGAGTGACCCTTCAGCTGTGCCTGGCTGAAACCAAAAGGGCACTGGAACCGGAGCGTCTCTGGGACTGCGGAGTCCTTTGGCAGGGGTGTCAGTGGCAGCGGCTGCAGGGTGGCCAAGAGGGTGTCAGGCTAATGAACTTTTCCCATTTCAATCGACAAGAATGAACTTCTGAAATCCAGGTGTTTCAAAAGGAATCCTTTATTGAGATGAGACAATTCAAGTAGGGATTCAAAAGCAGCATCTAATGTCCCCCAGGCATGCAATGATAGATAAGGGACTCCTCCCCTTCTCTTGATGCATATTTTGTAAAAGAAAGAATCAACATGTTAATTCCCCCTCCCCTCTTCTGAGAACGATCTTCTGAAGGTTTCTCAGGAAACATCTCCCGGCTGGAATTTTTATGGTCCCTTCTCTCTTGCTGTCTCTTCCAGAGGTGACAGGTTTCCATCTCGGGTTTCAGTCTCTCAGTTGTAGGTTATACAAATTCAATATAAGATTTAATATATTCAAGTTACATCAAAAAAGGATTTCTTTTGCCAACTTCCCTCCCCACTTCTTCTTTCATTGAAGAATGGCAGATACACGAATCTGACAGTGGGCCTCGGTGGGGCCGAAATCTTCAGCTAATGGGGAAGAAGAGCACAGCCTGCGATGTAGCAACCTGGCTAGAATAAGAATAGAGAATAGAATGAGGAAAAAATAGAATAGAATGCAGTAGAGAATAGAATAAGAATAAGAACAGAACGGAATAGACTAGACAGAGTGGGAAAGGACCATGGAGGTCTTCAAGACCAACCCCCTGCTGAAGCAGGGAATCCTTGTCCAATCTCCTCATGGAGAAAACCTCCCTCAATGGAGCAACCACAACCTCCGGGATGCAAAGAGTTTCCCACTCTCAGAAAATCTCTCCTGGCTTCCGGTTTGCATCTTCTCCACTGAGCTTCTCTCGTTGCTTCTTTTCCTGCCTTTGGGGGCTTCGGATGGAGCCCCTCTTCTTCTCTGGGACAGGGGCTCCAATGTTGGATGGCATCATCCCAGCCCCTGCAGCCCTTCTCTTCCCGAGAGCAGCCATTCCCAGCCCCTTCATCCAGGGGACCCCAAACCCCCCAGTCCCTGCTCAGCCAAAAGAAGGAAGCCCCCCCCTGCAGGATGCAGGCAGTGCCCAAACGCTCCCCCCCTCTGGCCCAGGGAAGACCCTCCCTCTGTGGAACCTGGGGGGAAAAGGGGGGGCTGCCTTAACGGAGCAGCCTCGCCTGGTTCAGCCTCCGGACATCTCCCCTCCCCATTGCTCTGCCCTGCCCACAGAGGGACTCAGGCCCAGGGGTTTTATGGGGTGGGGGATTTGTGGCAGAGCCCCCCCTGCCAAACAGCCCATCAAGTCTGTGTTCAATGGAGAGCCCCAATTTCTTCTTTGGGGTAAAGAGAGGTCCACCAGACAGAGCCCTGGAAGGGAGGGAGGGGCTGTCCAAGTGAGGGACAGACAGGCAGCTTGGGCAATGGCACCTCTCCCATCAGCCTGAAGCCCCTGACCAACCCAGCGCCCTCTCAGCCCATCCCAGTGCAGCGCAGCCTGGAAGGGCCAGGAATCCGTTCTGGGGGCTGGAGGGGCCAAGGGAGGCCCCCCCACCATGCAAAGGTCCTGCCTGGGCTCCAGGCCCCCTTAGGCAGCCCCCTGCCTGCCATGGGTCCCTGGGTCCCTCCTCACCGGGGCCACCACTGACTCTGCAGTCGCAGCCCCAACCTGGTGCTGAAGGGAAGAGGCACAGGCTGCCTTGGCCCCCCGATCCTGCAGTCGGCCTGGGAAAAACGGTCTCGGTGTCCATAGAGGAAAAGAGACTTTCGTCAAGAATTGTCAGGTACAGAGAGAGATGGACACTCAACCTGGTCTCAGATACACACAGATGGATGGATGGATGGATGGATGGATGGATGGATAGCAAGGCACCCCCCACATCCCCCTCTCGCCTTCCCTGTCTCCCTCCTTTGCACCCGGAGAACATTGGTACGAGGCACACCGGCCACACAACACCTCCACGGAGTGTGAGATTCTTGCCCCGCTCTGCCTGAACCCCTCGCTGCCCTTTGGAGAGGAGCCTGAGGGAGCAGCCTCCACCTGTGGTTGCCCCTCAGACCCCAACCCTGGAAGGACGCTTTGCTACACATCAACTGCCCCCCCGCATTTTCTTCCCTCCTAGAGAAACAGCCTTTCTCTTAAGCACCCCATCCAACCCCCTACCCGCAATGCCTCCAACAGGATCTCTTGGATCTCTCTGTGGCCCAGAGGTTGCCTTTGTGGGAGAAGGGGGCTGAGTTTTCCCCATCACCCCCCAATTCCTCCCCCCAAACAGAAGATCCGGGTATTGGGGGGGTCTGGGAGTGAAGGGGCCTCAGTTGACTGAGGCAGGAAGGGGGCTTTTCAGTGCTGGGGGGCCAGAGCCCCTTGACTGCCCCTCTCTTGGCTTCTGGGCAGTCAGCTGCCAGTCAGGAGGAAACTAGGCACTCAGGTCAAGTGGGATGGGACTGGGGGTCCCTAGTGAGGTGGCTAAGGTCCACACACACACAAAGAAAGGGCCAGGAAACATCCCCTTCACAAAGCTCATGCAGCTGGCCTTCTTCTGCCCCTGGGAGCCGGGCATTTGTGGCTGCAACCTTCCAAGGGAGCCTGGTGGTCCCGATCTGCTCCTCCCAAGGAAGCAGGGATGCCTATTTGCAATTAGGAGCCTCTGAGACCCACTGATGACCTCGATCCCAATCCTGGGCTGGAGAGCGAGCCAGCCAGGTGCCTCTTCCTCCCAAGTCCCCCCACTCCCCTTCGGGGCCTGGAGATCACAGAATGCTCCTGCCTCAGTCCAGGTGATGCTGACAGGTCCCTGCCCTCCTCCTGGGGAGAGTCTCGAGGTCCCCTTTCTCTGGGCATCTTCTCCAGCCCTTCACAGACACGCCGTGCTTGGAACAGGAGGAGAGAAATGCTTTATGTACAAATTGTAGAATGGAAAACTAAAGAGGCTGCATATTGTTAGGTATTGCTATTCTATTTCTCTGGATGACAAAAGGAAAAAAAATACACTGACAATTTCTTAAAGATAGACACCTAAATAACAACCCCAAACTGAAATCCCAGACAGCTGTTGTGGTCAACCCATTATGTGCAGTGGGGATTATCAGCACATCAAGAAGGAACCATTATAATAGTAATGAATATTTGTCTCCCCAGCTGAGAGTAGGTCAAACCTGCATCCCAGGCCATTCTGGACTTCCAAAGCTTCTCCTGAAGATGATCACAGCCACAGACATTTTAGATGCTGTCAGTAGGAAATAGGACTCAAATGAATTCTGAAAAGGTGTCAGGTTCATTGACAGTTGCTGAACAGCAAATTTCTCTGAATTTCAAATCTTTCAAATCTCTAGCAAGATTTATGGACATGAAAGGGAAGGGATTTATATGAATTACACTCACTCAACCATTTCCCATTGAAAAATGTAGACATTATTTCTTTGATTACTGCACACTATCTAAGTTCAAATAGTTAATATCTTCTTTGAAATAAAAGGAAATTTTACAATCCTTTAAATATTCTAATGGATTATGTCTCATGTTTTTACATTTGTTCTGGCTGTAAAATTCTCCTTTGTGTTCAGCTCTGGTTTTAGAAGAATAATGTAGCACTTGGGGATGAACATGCAGCCCAGCAGACCAGCACTGGAGGCCAGGATGGAGAAGACCTGCACAGCCACCATGTATTTCCCTTTGGTGCTCAGGTAGGTGGGCACAAAAGTCACCCACACACTACAGAAGACCAGCATGCTGAAGGTGATCAGCTTGGCTTCATTGAAGGCCCCGGGCAGATTCCTGGCCAGGAAAGCCACCATGAAGCAGACAGCAGCCAGGAAGCCCATGTAGCTGAGGGTGACATAGAACATGACAACAGCCCCTTTGTTGCATTGTAGGATGATCTCTCCAGGCTGGGAGTGGAGTTCAGAGTCAGGGAAGGGGGGAGAAACTCCCAGCCAGATGGAACAGATGAAAATTTGGACAGCAGAAGAAGCAGGATGATGGAGTTGGCCAAGCTCTTCCCCAACCATCTCTTCACTCGGTTCCCTGGTTTCGTGGCCAGGAACGCCAGCACCACTGTGATCGTTTTGGCCAAGAGAGAAGAAATGGCAACTGAGAAGATGATGCTGAAGACTGTTTGTCGGAGAAGGCAGGTGGCTTTCCTTGGTTGACCAATGAAGAGAGAAGAAGACAAGAAGCAAAGCAGGAGGGAGACCAGGAGGATGTAGGAGAGGTCCTGGTTGTTGGCTTTGACAGGGGGAATTTCTCGGTATTTAATGAAGATAATTAAAACAAGGCCTGTGGTTAGGAAAAAAAGTAGGGCAAAGGAGACCAGGATGATGCCCAGAAGTTCTTCATAAGACAGGAAGGTTATAACTTTGGGGATACATTGGACTCTGTCCTCATTTGGATATTTATCATCCGGACACTTGGTGCATTTTTCTGTATCTGAGAAAGCAAAAAAGCAGTATTTTTAAATTAAGTCAAAAACAATATTTCTTTAATATTCTGGTTTTTTTTACATTTCAAGAAATACCTTTTTTGCCTAATTCAAAACATTTTCCAGGATATATTGCTTTAACTATTCCACAGAAAAAAATGGTAATATAATTTTCTAATAGTTTTATAGCTTATATGAAATTAGAGGATTTTCTAGTGCATTTTGAATAAACAAAAAAAGAGTTGAGCTTCAATGAATGTTTTAATTTGCACTTTCATCAAAATGCTCTGGATAAATCCATTTCTGCCTGGCCTTCCTTTCCTTTGGTGTCATCTACCTTCCTGTGTGGAGAAGGTCCCCTCCAGACAAGGAATGCAGTTGTAGCAGCAAACTGGCTCTCCTTCTCGAGCCCTCTTGACAAATCCAGGAGAACAACTTTCCACACATCTGGACTGAGGCAGGGACTGAGCAGAAAAAAAATAGGAATGCCAAAGAAAAGATGTTAGGACTCTCCATCCATGGAAAATGGAGGGAGAAATGGACATTTGCCAAGTAGCCTCTGGTCTTCACTGAAGTAAATAAGAAATCTCTGACTACTTCTAAACAGAGGTAGAAGATATAGCTATGGGCAGATTCTTCATTTAGTTCCTTCCTCCCTTTTGCTTTTGGCAGCTAACATTGCAATAAAGGATTTTTCTACTTAATAAAAACTGGAGGGATGGAACCAGGGGTGAGATCTGACCGGTGTAACTACCAGTTTGGTGATTTTCGATTTGCTGCTCTTCAGAGCTACCGGTTCTACAGAGCCGGGCAGAACCAGTAGAATCCCACCTCTGGATGGAACTGAGATAAGATTTTAGCATTCATGGACAACCAGGAGGTGTTTCCTCACATCCTTTTAAAGACACATCCCTCCCCTCTTCATGGAGTCTCCCAAGCAGTTTAAGGAGACAATCTGGTTTCTACCACCCAGATTCAGTTCTCAGTGATGGTCAACCATTTTGGGGACTAGGCTGAGCTACTTGAAGTGGCCCCACAGGCTTTGGAAAACAGAGAAGAGGCTCCAAAATGTCTCCCACCTTGTTGAGCAACTTTAGCACTGAAAAAACACTTTTTTAAAAAGTAAGGCTCTGTCTTACAAAATATGCCAGAACATCTTCCCTGGCATCTTCGTTGGGGAAAACCAAGAGGATTTTGATGCTCAGATCTGCTGCTAGCTCTCCATTTTGGTCCAAGTGCAGTTTCAACAGAGAAGTATTGCAAAAATCAGTCTTCTCCAGAAAGGGATGGAACTAGAATGGGAACATTTTAAAAGTACAAAACTTCATTTCTTATCACAAATTTGAATTTTTCTAACTTGTAAATATGCTTAATTTGGAAAAAAGCTGTTGCCACTGTCTTCATAAATGAACAAAAAAGATTTAAAAATTGTCAATCATATACTGACAAAATACTCTATATATTGAGAAAATATAATAGGCACAATTGGTCTATGATTGCTGACATTCTAGAGCAGGTGACAAATACATTGAAGGACAGAAAAAAGAGATTATTTTTAAAGTCTTTGGAGCCAACAGTTGACTATCAGAAAGCATGGATTGGTCAAGAACAAATTTGCCAGGCAAATATTCTCCTGGATAATCCAGATTGGAAAGACAATCAGACTTCATTTCACTGCTACATTAACTTTGTAAATCTGAAAATACAAATCTCCCGCCAACTCTTTTCTTATCCTAAAAAGTTAGGGAAGGGTCTTTTCTGAGTTTCAGTTTCTGCCCTTTTATGCGGGTGCAGGATTTGCCCCTCTTCTCTGACCCTTCCCTAGGCAGAATCTGACAAATCATGGCACTTCCTAACTAGATTATAGGAATGGTGGTTATATAACTTATACGCTATATAAATCATCCTCACATCTTATTACATGTCCTAAATATATTATGAAAGTACTGCTGATATAACTCGATCTCAGGAAATAGTAACACACAATTTTGTAATGTGATTAGAAATCTAGTTAAGTGAGGGGTGGATGATATGATAAGAGGTATAAGAATTTTAAGGCAAATATAATTTGATCTGATTTAAACATTACCAAATTTCTAGAAAAAAATATTTATGATTTCCTCAGAGAAACAAGTGCATGAGTAAAAAGCAGTAGAAAACTATCTGAGTTTTAGGACTTGATAAATTGTAGTATCTCATATAAGAATGTTAATGATGCACTGCATGAAGGATGATGCCACGATTGATCAGTATATAAGGGAGGCAGTTTGGTCTAGTGGTTGAGGCTCCAGGCCAGAAAGGAAGATGCTGTGAGTTCAAGTCCAGCCTTGGTCATGGAAGACGGCTGGGGGATTTGGTGCCAGTCTCTTAGCCCAACTCAACTCACAGGGTTGTTGTTGTGGGGAAAATGAACACAACTACTCCTTGGTGCTCATCTTGGGACCTTGCTCCTCTTTTACTCCTCTGGAAAGGGTGCAATCCTAACTCCAGGAAGAATATTTCAGGTAGCTTCCTGTGTCCCAAATGTAGCTCTAAGGAGGGAGGCTGGACTAGCCAAAATAAAAACAGATGCATAGATCTACGTTTTTGCACTTTGCTTAAAACTCCTCTTCCCCCCTACAAGTTTCAGTTCTTTCCTTACAGAAGACAGTTTTGAATCAGGACCATCTTACAAGTTCAGGGCCATCTTACAAAACCTCCTGCATCTCGGCTTCTCCAGGGAAGGGCTTTTAATGATGGGGGATAAGTTAGTGCACTTAGTGAACTCAAACAAGGTCTCAGAGATCTGGAAATCCAACCAAGATGGGGCTGCTCTTTCCTTTTTTTTTTGAAAAAGTTTTATTAAATTTTCACATATTAAAAACATCTTTTTTCAGTGAACAGCATGGTTCCAGGTTAACACATTTCCTTACAAACTTGACTTTCATTTCTTACTCAACTTTCACATTTAATATCATACCATAACCTTACTTTATAAATTTTCTTTAATTTTAATCATCTAGTTTCTTCCAGCTTATTTTATACCTTGTTTTCAGTTGATTACTTAATCTATTTCCTTAAATTCTTGATACTTCTTTAAATATCTTTATATTCACCATATTTTATATTCTCTTCTGTCAGGTTTGTACTTTCCTTGTATACACTTAATTCATCATTCCAAAGATTCAGTCTCAATTCAAACATTTCAAATATAGAAAAGAAAACACCCTATTATTGCCAATTTCCAGGTGCTCCCCGTATGCATCGCATAATTAATCCCACCCTAAAATTCCCATAATTTTAAATTTGAATTAGCACTTTAAAAAAAGAATAACATTCATAATAATGATTTTCTAGTTATTACTATATTACATATATCTCTTTCAAGTCTGGGTCTGCAAGTTTCCCTTTTGGTTACATAAAAAGTATATTTAATTTTAAAAGGAGAAAACAACATAGTTAATCTCTTCACTTTGTCGTAAGAACTGATATTATTCTCCTACCAACAATACTCGTACTCCATTTCAACTATAACATATACATTCATTAAACATTGTTAATATCCTTATTCTAATTACCTCTTTTAATTCCATACAGAAAAGGAAAAGAGCAAAGAATCATTACAATAACAGAACAGTATCAGTTCCCACCTCCCATTTTAATAATCTATATTCCACTATTTTCTAGATAGTTTATTATTTCTAATTTATTCAGACTGTCCCTTATCAACTTGCAGAATCCCTTTCTTTAAGTCTCAATTAACCATTATCTCTATGCCTTTTAAATAGACAATCCCTTTTCATTCTTGTTTGCTTGCTATATTTCTTTATTTCATGGTCCTGATTCATTCTTTCCCTCTTTTTATTACCCCAATTTTCTCCCCCCCTTTTTTCAGCATTCCCTTCTGCAATTCCCTTTCCTGCTGTTTCCTTTCGCTTTGTTTGGTTTTCAGAATAAACCCCTTTTTAGTTACCCTTTCAAACCTCCTATTTTTAATTCCCCTTCTTTTCCCCCTTCGCTTAACTGTTTGTTGTTTCAAATGCTCGTTAAAGATGGCCACTTCTTTAGTTAGCTCCTCTTCTTGTTGTTCTTATTGTTCTTCATACTCTAAGATTGCTATTTCTAGAAACTGTAGGGCAAAACCAAATGATTTGTCTTCTTCTTGTAGCATGTCTTTCATATTTCTAAGTTCCAATTTTAGTTCCAAGAACATTCCTGTCATCTTTAAACAACATCCATGAAGTTTTTTCAACGTTTGAGCTTTGGTGGCTCAGGCTGTTAAATGCCTGCTCTTAAGATCCAGCTGTCTACAATTACTGTAGGCTCGAATCCCACCAGGCTCAAGGTTGACTCAGCCTTCCATCCTCTCGAGGTAGGTAAATTGAGGACCCAAGATTGTTGGGGGCAATTAGCTGACCTTGTAAAAATGCTGCTTAGTAATAAGCAGGCATATATAATGGAATGAAGGCTATTGCTGAGCGCATTGGGTTGTGCTCCAAAAATTGTAAGCCGCCCTGAGTCTTCGGAGAAGGGCGGCATATAAATGTAATTTAAAAAAAAAAAGTCTTATTAGTTCCTCTTTGGAAGATTTCCAGGTTGATTCCATGTTTCAGTATCCATGCATTAAAGTTTATGCCAAAAACATCTAACAGTCCCACAATTTTCCCTTTGTTTTAATGTTCAAAGTTCCACTTTCACTTTACAGGGTTTCTATTTTATAGTATCCCAATTCGGGTTACTTTGTATCAAGTAGGTCTTTAGCAGATCCAAGCTTTAAGATAGGAAGGAATAATGGCACACTTTGCTATATTCAGAGTCAGTTCTTTTTCTTTCCCCCAGCTTTTTCTCTCATTCAGGCTTTTAAAATTCAAAAGTTCAATAAATCCAAATGTCAATTTTTAAATTTATTTTCCACCTTGACACAGTCCAGTCCAGCTTTAGTTATGTCTATTTAATGTCAGGGTGATATATTTAACTAATTCAAACAAAGGCTTCTTCTTCCAGATTCTTCCTTTTAGGATTCAAAGCCACTTAAGCTGTCAAATATTTCTTTTTTATCTTCTATGTCCGCTGCTCCAATCCACTCTCTTAATAATTTTAAAAAATTTAAATCCGGGGTACCTAGTGCTCAAAATTTGCACCTGTTTCTCCTGGTTTCTATGCTGTCCTCCTCTTCACCGCTCCTGCACAATCTTATCCCGGTTGGCTTACCTCTTCAGGTTGGCCATTTTATTGGCCATTGCTGCAGTCATCTTCAGAGGGGAGTAATTACCGAGACAAGGAGGGGAGATGCAGCTCCCCTCAATCCAGCTGGCAGTCTCCCCTTCTTCGCCACCCCTACAAGGTGGCTCTGGCCCCAAATCAGGATGATCGGAGCCCTCCAACGAAAGAGCACAAACCAAAACTGCGCATGATCGTGAATTTCGGTCCGTCTTCAAGGCAGACCAAACCAGAAATCTCAGGGTTGCTCTTTCCAAGAATGTTTATTTGAGCAGCCATACTGCCCCCTTTAAAGCAGCACAATATTTATATTGAATATCCATGGCAAAAATCCAAAGGGAATTACCCTTGGAGGTTGCAATGCAGTTCCCAGAGCAGTTTTTCAGAGGGCCAATACAAAGAAATAGCACATGAGCTGAGGCTGGGCCCCTATGGACAAGGGGCCACTGGAACTTCAGTGCATGGCCTGCGATGCTGAATCTCCTATCAGAACTCACAGATTCACTTTGTGATGTCTCTCCTGATAAAATATCCGGGAAATATGGAACTCCTTTACATGCAACTGCAGTTATCAGATCAGTACCAAGTAGTTTCTCTGAGTGAAGCCAAATTCTGCTGTACACAAAATCAGGCAGATTCTAATGACCCATTGACTATCTTTTATTTTCATTTTTTCTTTATTATTATTATAATTGTTGTTGTTGAGAAAAGACGAGGAGATTATGAGAGCAGCTTGTCCAACTTACAAAATATTCCAGTTGGACAAGCAAAGATTCAACACTCTTCCAACAGCTGAAAGAGGTTAGACAGAAACTTAAGATCTGCTCCCTGTTATTCAGGAGCAATTAGATCAGAGGTGGTATTCAGTAGGTTCTGACCTGTTCTGGGGAACCAATAGCGGAAATTTTGAGTAGTTCGAAGAACCGGTAGCAGAAATTTTGAGTAGTTCAGAGAATTGGCAAATACCACCTCTGACTGACCCTGCCCCAATCTATTCTCTGCCTCCCGACTCCCAGCTGATTGGCTGGGTCTTCTTTGGTTGCTCTGCACAGGAGAATGGAGCTGGAAAGCAGGTTAGTGGAGTGAGGAGGGAATGGAATTTTGCAGTATCCTTCCCCTGCCATGCCCACCAAGCCACGCTCACCAAGCCATGCCCACAGAACCAGTAGTAAATTTTTTTGAATCCCACCACTGAATTAGATGGTCCAAATTGGTTGACCTTTTGCAGCATAAGAAGGTTGAGATGGTTCCCCTCCTTCTCTGGATTCCTTCTCCAAAGGAACCAAGATTAATGGACCCCTATTGGGACCCCATATCTGCCATGGCTGCATCCTTGGAGCCCCCAACCTCTCTTCGCCCTCCTTCCTTCTCCTCCTCTTTCTGGAGGAATAGGCAGCATTCATGGCCTGGGCCAGAGTCTTCATGAGGCTGTAATAATGGGGGGCAATTGTGATCTGGATCCTATTCCATTTCCATTGGGTCTCCAGTGGGGCTTTCTGGGTGCATCTTTTCTGGCCTTTGACAGAAAAGTCGTGCTTTGAAAGAGAGCAACGTAAATACAGATCTTGAAACTCATTTTCCACAAATAAATAGGGTTCAAAGACACCATCCTTCGGATTTTCTTTTGTCAGAACATAAAAGTTCCAAATACTATGGATGTATTTGAAAAATATTTGCTTTTTTAAATTTGGTTCATAAATTTTGTGAGGAACCAGACTTTCCCTTCAGTGGGTCCTGGTAAAAGCATAAATATTACATGGAAAATAATAATCCTGTCTTCAAGGGAAACAAATTCTATGAAGTGAAAAAAGACTTTGACTTGTCTCCATTTAGAGAGGCCATCCCCGAGGGCTATTCCATATCCAGTTGTTGAGAATTATTGTGATATAACAACGCAAATCCCATTCCTGACAAGCATAGGAGGGAAAGTCCTCATGAAGTTCTCTCCCTTCTCTGTGTCTGATGCAAAGAGGCCAATGAGAGTCCATCTGAAATGGAGGAGCAGGTAGATGATTGCTGGGTTCTGGAATCCTTCTTTGGGACTCATCTGGTGGAAAAAGGGGAATTTCCTTTTATCACTCAGAGCCTCTGAAGTAATTTTAATACCGATCTAAAAACAGTAATGAAGAATGCTGTGTTATAACGTTGGTCAGATCAACTCCAAAATATTAGTTATTTTGACAAATCCAACTTTTGTTCTAATAAACATACTAGAATAGTTTGTTCCTTAGTCATGGTTTAAAATACTGAAGACAGAATATTAAGACTGTATATAAAAATGGAAAGCAAAAACAAACTAAATTTTAAAAAAACAAGAAAAATGCAATGCAAGTTTCTTTATCACTCCTACAATTTACTGCAACTAGAGTCAAACTTGGAGTTCTCAGATGAAACATTTTAATCTTATAAGGGGTGGTATTTTATATATATATATATATATATATATATATATATATATATATATATATTCATAGGTTTTCACGGGTAAAGGTATGTAGGTCTTGGTGTATTCGGGTCTTGTCCCATGTAAGATTGAGAATACCTTGGCAACGTTTCGACGAAATCTCATCCATCATCTTCAGGCTGGTGTCTTCAGCTTCGTTCTCCTAGGAGAAGTGCGTGATCGTGGCTGTTTTTCCCTTTTAAACTCCAGAGTTGGCTGTGTTGTTACTTCTTGATTGGTTGATGGAGTTGATGTATGCAGATTGGATGGCTTAGATATGTAGATGACACTTTCGTAATTTGGCCACATGGGAAAGAAAAACTGGACAACTTCCTCACACATCTCAACAGCCTGCACCCCAAAATACAATTTACCATGGAAACAGAAACCAACAACCAACTTCCGTTCCTGGACGTCCTAATTTACAAAAAACCCAATGGCTCCCTAGGACACACCATCTACCAGAAAAGACACACACTAACCGCTACTTAAATGCACAATCCCATCACCACCCTGCACAGATCAACTCCGTAGCCAAGACCCTCATCTCCAGAACCAAACGCCTAGCTGACAAAGACCACTTGAGAACAGAATTACACACCCTCACTAACGTATTAATGTCCAATGGATTCCAAAGAAGCACAATCACCAACCTAATCCGAAGGGAGACTCCCCAAAACCAAGACACAGAACAGGACAATGGCATCGCCCTCCTCCCTTACATCAAAGGCACCACAGATAAAATCAGCAAAATTCTCCACAAACACAATATCAGGACAGCCTTTGGCACTGACCAAAAATAGCCAACATCTTAAGAAACCCCAAAGACAAGATCCAGCTAGAAAACCAAGGAGTTTATAAAATACCATGCAAAATTTGCCCAGCCACATACATTGGACAAACCAACAGGAGAATAAATGCACGCATCGCAGAACACAAGAACGCAGTCAGAAAAGAAGAAAAACTTCCTCCCTTTTCCAGCACCTTAAAGCCACAGGACATGAAATTGATTTTGAGGGATCCAAACTTATCTCCAATACTGAACACTTCAACAAGAGAATAATTAGGGAAGCCATCGAAATAGAGAAACACCCCATAACATGAATAAACGGGATGATACTTCCCGCCTACCAGACATCTGGAAACTAGCCCTATCAACAAACGAGTCCCAGCCACGAAAACCAACACCGGACCCAAAATAACACATGATGCCACCACCAATCTCCTTCACCAGACTCAAACCCAAGCCCACGCCACAGATGAAAGGCAACCACCATCCAGAAACCAGACCATGGCTGCAACACCAGCTGCTACACCCCCTCCGACCCCCAAACTAAGCAAACTGACACACGCTATAAACACATAGCCAGACCTCAAACTCGAGCCAAACCAAGGCCCAGAATGTCACATCACAGCCTTCCACCCAGGATACTACATCACAGAACTCAGGAGATTACAACACAAAACATCAGGAGGTTGCAACACAGACAACGACCCAGGAGACTACAGCACCACACCCAGGATGTCACAACAATAGAACTCAGAAGGTCATCACACAGCCCATTACCCAGGTCGTTACAACACAAAAGGCTGAGAGACACACAGCCAGCACCTCAGCCACACAGGGTCTCAGGAAAAAGCCATCCAATCTGCATACATCAACTCCATCAACCAATCAAGAAGTAACAACACAGCCAACTCTGGAGTTTAAAAGGGAAAAACAGCCACGATCACGCACTTCTCCCAGAATAACGAAGCTGAAGACACCAGCCTGAAGATGATGGATGAGATTTTGTCGAAACATTGCCAAGGTATTCTCAATCTTACACGGACAAGACCGAATACACCAAGACCTACATATATATATATATATATATATATATATATATATATATATATATATATATATATATATATTCGTAGATTTTCACGGGTAAAGGTATGTAGGTCTTGGTGTATTCGGTCTTGTCCCGTGTAAGATTGAGAATACCTTGGTGACGCTTCGATGAGATCCCACTCGCCATCTTCAGGCTGGTGTCTTCAGCTTTGTGCTTGTGCCAGCAAAGCGTGATCTGAGCTGGGAGATGGGCGGAGCTGGTGTCGCCCGAGACGGAGGTGATCTTGACTCCTAAGATCACCCCTGATACTGCCGCCGGATGGTCCCCTGGGATCTAAACCGACTCGTAGGGTTGGTGAAAGTTGGGGGCTTTCTGTTGATCCCAGGGATGTCGCAAAGTCCCTGGTTGATCCAGGACAGCCCCTTTACCGAAATGTGCTGAGGCAGCCATCGGGCTGAAGAAGCTGTGACAGCTCCGGAGGAATGAGATTGGAAGAAGTTTGTCGGTCGGTGAGATCATCTTGTTTTTAACCCTTTGGGAACACCCTAGCAACTCTAATGGTGTGAAATTGAGAGTGATATGGAATAGGCGGCGAAGAGATTGTGTTTGAAAGTAAAGAGTTTTGTTTCTTCTTTCTTTTTATGGCTCTGAAGACTTTCCTTTTACTTTTTCCTCTTGGGAGTTCTTGAATACCTTTTATATTTTTTGAATTTTGTCTCTTTTCCCTTTTCTTTTTGCACTAGGGGCTCTAATGTAATTTGGTTATTTTGATTCAGTTACTTTTTATTTTTGCATATAAGAAATGGCCACCGAGGTTTTTTTTTCTGTCTTTCTTGTTTTGAATAAGACAGGAAGTGATACATTTTGGGAGCCATCTGGCAAGGAAGTGAAAGTTGGTTGCGAGATACAATATTGCTACCTAGAGGCTCATTATCTTATATAAACATATACACTTGCAAGGACTGTATCCAAGGCTCTGTTGATTAGAAAGTACTGGATAGGTGCTTTTGGAATTTCTTTGAGCCTGCAGTTTGGAACTGAAGAGTAGAGCAACCTTGGAGAGTTTTAAAATAAAAGAACTGGATTTCTTCGAGAGGCAAAAACAGAGGAGCTGCTATCTCTCCTCTTTCACTTGTTAAGCTCTGGACTTTGCATAGTGGAAATGGAATAAAGAGTGATATTGCTTCCTGTCAAGGCTTTTTATTGTTTGGAATTTAATTTTTCATAATTGGAGCCCCTAAAAATATATTTTGTTATTCTTAAAGGATATTTTACTACTTTACTATTTTTATTCTTTATTTTTTTTTTAATTGATATCTTCCTATTTTTCAATTTTCAGCCTTTTTTCTTTCGAGAGTTGGCTTTTCACTTTGTACATCGGAAACAAGACAGTCAACTATTGGACCTTCTTTTTTCTTTCCCTTTTTTCCTTTTTAAATTCAAGTTTTTTATTTATACACTCTTTTCTTAGTTTCAAATTTTCCTTTTTTTCAAATTATTGATATATTATTGATACGTTATTGAATTCCTTTTTTTCTTACTATTTCTCTCCCCTTTTTCTTGTTGAACAGGATTGTTCTTCTCCCTTTTTATAATACTAATTTTTATTTTTATTTTTTATTATTGGCCTCCATTCCTTTTTTTTTTCCTCCTTTTTGGAATTGGTACTGACAATTTCCGCAACAATGAGTAGAAGATCTTCAATTCCACAAGTAACGGTTCCCACAACAGAAGAGGCAATACAGAAGATATTACAAGCAGTAGGTGAGATTGGAAAAAGAACTGAGAAAATTGAACAGAAATTAGACAAGACAGATGAAAATATAAAGGCTTTACAGCAAACAATGGAGAAATACGGTGAGAGGATGAAGAAAGTTGAAGAGAAGCAAGAACAAAGAGACAAGGAAATGAAGAGTTTCAACACCAGATTAAGGGAAGTTGAGAGTGACCATAATGAATCTCTGCGAAGTGAAGTTGATAGATTGGAATTCTATTTGAGATTCCAAAATGTCGAGGAAGAGAAGGGTGAAAATTTATTGGAGAAAATGACACAGATTTTGGCAGAACTGCTAGAAATAATGGAAGAGAAGATGAGGGATGGAATAGATGAAATATTTCGTGTCTTTACAAGATATGCAATGAGGAATAAACTTCCAAGAGAAATTCATATTAGATTCACTAAGAAGAGCATCAAATCACAAATATTGCAAGCAGTCAGAGATAAGACGTTGAAGCACAACAACAAAGATGTTACGGTACTGAAACAGATACCAAGAAGAAAAAGAGAGAGGAGAGGAGAATATGCGTTTTTATCCAGAGAATTACTGAAGAGAGGAATAAATTATAGATGGCTAATACCAGAAGGCCTCTTGTTTGTGTGGGAACAAAGACATAGAATTGAGACAGTGGAGAAGGAAGAATCATTCTATGATGGCTACTTCAGAGGAAAAGAGGGAAATGGAGGACATGAAGAATTGATCGTGGAACTTCCAAAGGAAGGTGTAATGATAAGTGAAGAAGAAGAACAACTTGGTGCAGTAGGCGGTTTATCCAGAGAACAAAAAGAAGTTAGAACGACTAGAGCAAAACAACCTATATACAAGACTTAAAATGGAAGGGAAAAAATTGATTTCAATGAATATAAATGGACTCAATTCAATTGCCAAAAGAAGGAAAATATTTCATAAATTAGAGAAATCAAAATTTGATATAATTTGTCTGCAAGAGGTCCATATTAAAAACAATATGAATATGTATTAAGGCAAAGAAAGTTAGGAAAGCTATTTACATCACTGGCTCAATGTAAAAAAAGAGGAGTGGCTCTATATATTAAAGATACAATTATTGCAGAATTGATTTATACAGATGAAGAGGGGAGGATTTTAATGGTAGAGATAATGGATAACAATATTAAAATGCTTTTGATAGAGATATATGCACCAAGTGAGAATCAAGAAGAATTTTATAAGAAATTATATCAAAAGTGATTGAATTAGACTATGCAAATATCTTTCTGATGGGAGATTTTAATGGGATAATTAATGACCAACTTGACTACAAATCTGAAAGAACTAAAAAGAAAATTAGAAGAAAGTTACCCAAGTCCTTTTTCAAATGATAGAAGATATGAATATTAAAGATATATGGAGAGAGAGAAATACTGGAAATAAAGAATTTACTTTTTATTCAAATAGACATGAATCATGGTCAAGAATAGATATGGTATGGGCATCTGCAGATATGCTCTTCGATATAGAGAAAATTCAAATCGAAAGTGGGACCTGGGGATCACAATCCACTGATAGTTGCCTGGAAAGGACAGAGGAGAAGATCTAGATGGACATTAAATAACATGATTTTGAAAGAAGAAGAATTTAAAAAGAGAATTGAGACAGAACTTTTTTTTTTCAAGGAAAACAGAAAAGAAGATACATCACTACAAACTCGCTGGGATGCGATGAAGGCTTATACAAGAGGTCTGATAATTGACTATATAAGGAAAAGAAATATTAAACGGAAGAAGACACTTAAAATATTGGAAGATGATTTCATGAAATTGGAAAAAGAACTACAACAATCACCGCAAGGGAAAGATATTAAAAGGAAAATGGATGTGATTAAACATAAAATGGCTTTAATGGACAAGGAAGAAGTCGCTCAAAAGATTAAAGGCGCTAAACAAAATTACTTTGAAAATGCTAATAAGCCAGGAAGATGGTTAGCGTATAAAATTAGAAAGGAAAGAGAAACAAAGAAAATTAGCCAATTAATAGATGGAAAAGGGAATATACAACATGGGAATGATGAAAAGAAAAAAATTATTCAAGACTACTATGAAAAACTGTACTCTCAAGAAGATATTCTAGAAGAAAAATTGAACAGTATTTACAAAAGACAAGATTGCCACAGATACCTAAAGACATTGAAACAATGCTAGAAGGGAACATAACGATGATGGAATTGACAGAAGCCTTGAAGAAACAAAATACAGGAAAAGCACCAGGTCCAGATGGCTTACCGCCGGAATTTTACAAGACCTTCCAGGAAGTGTTAAGCACTCCCCTTCTAGAAGTGATGAATGAAGTGCTACTAAAAAAGAGAATACCTGAGACATGGTTGGAAGCTTACATTGCCCTTATACCTAAAGAAGAAATGGACCTACAACAAGTTAAAAATTATAGACCTATCTCATTGTTGAATTCAGATTATAAAATCTTTGCTTCAATTCTGGCAGAAAGAATGAAAAGATACTTAAATGAATTTATTCACATGGATCAAAATGGATGTTTGCCAAAATGACAAATCAAGCAAAATGTGAGAATAATTTTAGATACTTTGAGTATTATGAAGCACACCCTAAAAACAGATGGCACTGATGTTTTTAGATGCACAAAAAGCATTCGACAATGTGAACTGGCAGTTTATGATATTGCAAATGATGCAAATGGGCTTTGGAAAAAACTTTATACAGGCTATTGAGACAATATATAACAACCAAACAGCGAAGATATTGGTAAATGGAGAATTGACAGAATTTATAGAGATAAGAAAAGGAACTAGACAAGGTTGTCCTCTGTCGCCCCTGCTGTTTGTCTTAACAATAGAAGTGCTGAATAGAGCTATCAGAGAAGATGAAGAAATAAAAGGAATGAAAATTAAAAAAGAATATAAACTACAGGTGTTTGCAGATGATTTGGTATTCATATTAGAGGATCCACTTAAATCAGCACCTAAGTTGATAGAGCAAATAGAAAAATATGGAATGGTGGCAGGCTTAAAATTAATAAAGACAAAACAAAGATTCTAACAAAGAATATGTTAGCAAAACATAAGAAAGACCTGAAGATTTACTAGAGATACAGATTGCAAATAAAGTTAAATATTTAGGAATATATATAACATCAAGATGCAGTACATTGAAAGAAGATAATTATATAAAACTCAAACAGCAGATAGCGACAGATCTTGAAAGATTGGAAAATATGCAATTATCTCTTATTGGCAGAATATCGACAGTCAAGATGAATGTTCTACCTAGAATCGTATATTTATTTCAGACAATCCCAATTAGACTTGGGAAAGAGTACTTTGAAGATTTAAATAAAATCACATCAAAATTTATATGGCAGGGCAAAAAACCAAGAATTAAATTTAAGCTATTACAAGATGCAAGGTCTAGAGGGGGATTTGCACTACCTAATTGGGAACTGTACTATCAAGCTGCAAGTTTGATGTGGGTGAAAGAATGGATAACGTGGAGAAATAATAGATTATTAACCTTAGAAGGTCATGATTTGCTATTAGGATGGCATGCTTTCTTATGGTATAAGGGAAAAAAACAAGGATATTTTAGAAGACACTATGTTCGAGAAGCTTTATTTTTAAATTGGGAAAAACTAGAAAACAACATTATATACAAATTCCACTATGGGTATCTACTATTGAAGCTTTTTCATATCCAATAATATATAAGAAGGAACAAACAATTAGATATGGAGAGATTTTAAATGAAAAGGGTGAACTCAAATCGATGCAAACATTACAGGAACAAGGAATAAAATGAATTGGTTTTCATATTTGCAAATACAATCTAGATATGATGAGGATGTTAGGACTGAAGGTATTTATAAAAAGCAAACTGAATTAGATAAAATTTTGATGGGTACGAATGAAAAAGTGATTAAAAACTCTATGGTCATTTATTAGAAGTTAGAATGGAAGAGGAGCAGGTTAAGGAAACAATGATTGGTTGGGGGGAAATTTTGGTTATGGCATAGATTTAGAGAGATGGCAAACACTATGGGATCAGAATTATAAAATGACAATGTCAACTGCTTATAAAGAAAACTTGTATAAGATGTTTTACAGGTGGCACCTGTAGGATTGCAAGAATGTTTAAGGACAAATCGGATAAGTGTTGGAAATGTCATCAGATACCTGGCTCCTACTGTCACATGTGTTGGACTTGCGCTGATGCTAAAAGATACTGGACTAAAATCCACATGTGGTTGGAAAAAATGACACAACAACATATAGACCTGAAACCCGAGATATTCCTATTGGGAATTGTACCAGAGACATTTAACAAAGAACTGAAATACTTTATTGTTAATGTACTGACAGCTGCTAGAATTGTATTTGCTAAAAACTGGAGAAATGATAAGGTACCTATGCAGGAGGAAGTGATTAAGAAGATTTTGGACTGTGCCGAAATGAGTAGACTAACATTTGAAATTAGGGACCAAGAGAAAAGCAGTTTTATAAGATATGGAACATGTTTTATCAATGGTTAGATAAATTTTTTTGGTAATATATGGAATATAAAGATAGATAGAACTGTTGAAACAATATAGAGATTATAATATGGTAGAGGATTAATAATAATGATTATAGTTTTTTCCTTTTTGTAATATTGAGTATGAATAATGAGGGGAAGGCACTGTGATTTTTGACCGACTGACACACTTGAAATTGATATGGATTTATGTGTTGTATGTTTGTTTGTTATGTTTGTTCTTTTGGAAAAATAAAACCTTTTATAAAAAAAGAAGCTTGCAACAAAGTTTCAGATACAATGTATTCTTTTCATGTCTTGTTACAATTCGACTCTCTCTTAGATCCAGGTGGTATCCTTTGTTTCCAGACTCCACCCTGCTTCCACTCTTCTTCTTCCTCTATTTTCTTTCTTTCTCTCTTTAAAAAAAAATTCTTTAAAGTTATTCAAAAATCTTTATCACTTGACACTTTATTTTCAGCTAAGAGCAGCCTATTGATGTCAAAGTGAATTAGTATATCAATCTTTTCTTAATATTGCGAACCATTTAGAACCATCAGTATTAGAGGAGAAGAAAAGAAATCAATTTTTTCTCTTTCACTTTCTTCTGCTGCTATAAAGGTCTTTTTAGAGATAGTATTGTTTTTGGCTATTCAAAATCCAGGTACCTTTAATAGCTGTTTTCAATAGCAAGCCTGGTATGTCACACTTTCTCTTTCAAACTTCCTCCTGCACATTCTTTTCCGTTTGAGTTCTTCTTTGAGGTGGCCATTGCTGGCCATCACTGCAACCGCCTTCGGGAAAGGGAAAAAACCAGCTGGGGAGAAGAGATGCAGCTCTCCTCGACCCTGCTGGCAGCTTCCCCGTCTTTACCACCTCTACGGGGTGGTTTTAAACCCAAAGCCAGCTGGCTCGGGGTCTCCATCGGCGAGCACAGATCGAAACTGCGCACAGTCACAGTTTTTGGTCCGTTCGTGAAGAGCCTCAAACAGGAACTCTGGGGCTTGGCTTTCTTAAAGGGGAAGGGTTGTTTTAAGATTTTTACACTAACTGTTGGGAGGAAATACTTCCCTGGACAATCAGCACTTTGAAGAAATCATTGAATAATGAAGCAAAGCTTTTAGTGACAGGGAACCAAGATGAGTGACCTTCAGCAAGGCTTCTTGGCTAGCTAGAAGGATTGACATTCAAATGTGAGGTTGTAGGAAGTTCTCCTAGAAAATGGAAATATCAAAAAGGCAGAATATTTCCTTTAACAAGAGTAGAAGCTCAGAAGCAGAATCTCACCCCCACCTTTGTTAATGGGTGGGCCATTAAGGCCTGGGCCAGAATACTTTACATAACAAAGATCTGCAGGTAAAGCTATAGCAATTGCCAAAAGCCCTTTTAAGGGCATAAATCACCCAGCAAGGCTAGACCAACCCTGGAACTCAGGACAGCCTACAGAGTTGCCCCTCATGGGAGTCTGACAACCAATGGCATACATTTCTTACACAGGAACAGGAAACACTAAGGTGGGGCCCAACAAAGTTATAAAACCCAGGCACTCTCAGCAACTCAGTCCTTCTTGACCTTCCCTTCTTGACCTTCTCTTCTCACTTTTTTTATTGATGTCTTCCCTTTCACTCTGGGCTCCAGGCCATGAGGTCCTGCCCACCATAAACTTTCCAAGCAGCTTCCATGTTTCCAGTGTCTTTTTCCTCACTTGGAACTGAACCCAGAAGGATATTTCTTTCAACAAGGTTACATACCCTTTCTGAGTTTTGGTCTAAAACTGGCTTTTGATGAAGCTTAATTATGTCCTTGATGAAATTTAATC
Organism: Naja naja; assembly: GCA_009733165.1. Lineage (NCBI taxonomy): Eukaryota > Metazoa > Chordata > Lepidosauria > Squamata > Elapidae > Naja > Naja naja. Next base: position 136,381 of record SOZL01000832.1, on the reverse strand, counting down.
CTGTGTTTATTGATGGGATAATTTTCCCTATTCAGGTTCAACAAGCAACAGCTACTGTTGTGATTTAATTATTTGTATTCTGCTTGAATTTTTTTTTGCCTCATGGTTTCTTTTTCTATTTGGGGAGGGGGGTCTTCCTTTACTGCTTTAGTACTATCTGGCACTGTCCTTTTGGGGTATACTTCCAAGAGGCAGGATGCAAGCTTGGCACTGATTTTTTTACTGCCTTTCTGGGGTGCATGTGACCTTTCCTTAAATCTGGGTGATTTCCTTAGGATATCTTGTGAGGTGAGTGAGACTAGCTGGTATTTTTAAATGGTGCAAAAGGATCTAAGGATTACTTTTCCTGGGTCTGCTTTTTCTGGAGAGCTTAAATGACCTCTCTGCTAAAGGGTTTCACTTTATGAGCAAGAGTTGTCTGTTTGATAGTTATCACTGCATTTTAACTATTTTCATTCCTCAAGGTAATGACTAATTTGTAACTCAGGCATTTTTAATCTAATGATTGGTATTTAGAGCAGCTTTTTGCAAGCAAAGAAGCTTTTTGTATTTTTGTACAGGTAATCCTTGACTTACAACAGTTCATTTAGTGACCATTATAAGTTAAAATGGCACTGAAAAAAGTGACATGATCATTTTTCACACTTATGACCATTGCAGCAGAACTGCAACTGTTGTTCTTGGTTCTGATCTGGTTCAATAGCTTGTGATCCAATGTAAGAACATTGAGGAACAAAGAGTGAAAGGGTGCAGAAGTATTCATCCAGAATTGAAGGTTGGGCTCCTGGGTAGAAGGAGCATCTTTGGGACTGAAACTCATGTACTGTAGATACAATAAGAAGCAGCAGTTGGGTCTAGGAATGGTCACCAATCTGAAACATTAAAGGCTGCATGATTCTGCAGCCCTCAGTAGGGTGGTTTCTTCCTTCCTTCCTTCCTTTTTTCCTTCCTTCCTTCCTTCCTTCCTTCCTTCCTTCCTTCCTTCCTTCCTTCCTTCCTTCCTTCCTGCTATTGCCTTTCTTCTGGGCCGTTCTTATTCTATGATACTGTAGAACTGGGGTTGTTTCTAGCTGCCTCATTTGTTTCTGTTGATAGCATGTATTTTTTAAGACTGTGCACAAAGATTAAAAGCACAGTCCCTGCCTGCAGGATTATTCTCTGAGAGGCAGAGTACAATAGAACAGGCCAAACTGGGAGAACCCCACCCCTGTGTATGTGTGTATGTGTGCGTTTCAGGTGGACTTTCTAGCTTTGAAGGAAAGAGGAAGGAGGAAGGGACAGAAAGAGAGAAGAGGGGAGAGAGGAGGGGAGAGAGAAGAGGGAGAAGAAAGAAGAAAGAAGAAAGAAAGAAAGAAAAGAAGACGAAAAAAGCAAGAAAGGAAAGGAAGAAAGAGAGGAGACTAAATAAGATATCTTATGGATGGATAGATAAATACATGAAGGAGGGAGGGAGAGAAAAAAAGGAGAGGGGAAGGACATACCCCGGCTCAGAAGACTTTGAAGCAACAGCAATCTAGGGCTCGCCTGCAGGGATCTCGGAGGTCATCTAGTCCAACACCCTGCTCCAGCAGGAGATTCTTACAGAATCAAACAATAGCAGGGTTAGAAGGTGTTTGTATATGTGTGTGTGTGTGTGTGCGTGCATGTGGCTGTCAATACACCAAAATAGGCCAAGTAGCTCTGTGGAGGTCAGTAGTAAATTAGAACACTTGCTAAGCAACTGTCCATTAAGCGAGGATGTGGTTATTAAGCAAGGACCACTTACATTTGGTTTGCCAGTCACATGGCCACCTGGCCACGCCCACCCATCACATGACCACCTAGCCATGCCCAGTCAGCAAGCCACTCCCACCCCAGTCATATGACCACCAAGCCACACCCACAAATTAGGCCACGCCCACAGAACCAGTTGTTAAGAAATTTGAGTCCCACTCCTGCTGGAGAGGCCATGGACCCCGAAGACTCACAGTGGACAGAACGGATGACGGATGAAATGGATTCTTTCCAGAAGATTGAGGGAGATGGGGGAATGGACTTGTCACATTTAACTGGAAAACAAAACTTAAGAGGCATCGTGTTTCAATTTACAGGAGGTCCTATGACTTTGGGGAATGGAAAGCAATTGTTGGGAAAGATCCTAGTTAAATTTTAAAGAAACGCATTATTATTAAGAATCAAACAAAGATGTTTAACCCTGGACAGATTCTGGATGGATCAGAGATAATGATTGTGGTGGTCTTGGTAAATAAGAAGCCCCTGTGAATTTACTGTGAGTTAAATGCAATAGTAGAAAACAGACAATTTTGAAGTTTTGAAATTTAATTTTATTGTTGGATTGCCTGTTAACTACTTTTTTATACAGCAGATAGATGACAAGTCAGATAATTGCAAATAGATGTGTACTTTATAATTGTGAGCCTATTTTGCAAGGGGGAGAAACTATTATTGCTGTATTGTATTCAAGTGGGGGGACAATATTCATGTTTTGTCTGTTTTTAATGCACAATTTAAAAAAAATGTCTTGCCTTGTTTTCTCTTGTCTTTGTAATAGTTTTATTTTCCAAAACTTGTATTTTACCTTTTGGAATAAAATAAAATTTAATAAGAGGAACATCAAGGTTCCAGAAACAATATTTATGATTAGCACACAAGTAAAAAGCAATAGAAAAATTTCTGATTTTTAGCAACTAGGACTTGACTAACAATAGTCTCATATAAGAACATGAATGATGGACTGGAAGAAAGATGAGGGATACTAAATTTGGTATGTATGTTTGTGAAAATGCTCTCAAAATCGTAGCTAACTGGAAACAGACTCAGAGTGAGCAGGTGAGGCTCATGGAAAGAAGGCAAATGCGGCCATAATGATCTCAGGAAGTGAACATTATGGTTTGGGAGACCCAACTCAAGGACCAGGTTCCCTTGCAGGCACCACACTTGGAGGAGAATTTGCAAAAAAAAATTATGTGAACTTCAGAGAAGGAGAAATAAGCCAGGAAGAGTTCAAAGGAGCTGCTCTTAGCCTGAAGGAAGACCACAAGGAGAAGAGCTGAAGATCAGGAGGATATTTTAGATGAATGAAGAGAAAAATATCCTAAAAGGATGAGCTGTTTTAGAGCTGAGCCAGTGAAGCAGAGCAATTCAGTCTCCCTTCATGGATTGTCTGAATGCAAGACTGAGCAGCCAACAGTAAGAGAAGCTTTAACTGGATTCCTGCAGAGAGGAGGGGTTGGGCTAGATGGTCTCAGGGGCTCTTAGAAATTCATAATGATAAAATTCTGTAATCTTATTTATAAACCATACATGCAGGAATTTATTTATGTACACAGCCTTTTAACATTAGCCATGTTTAATATCCAAAATTGTCTGTTCTGCTATCGATTCTTTCTTCCCCCTGAACAATTAGATTGCCCAGATCTGCAGATCTTTTGTAGTATAAGTAGCATAGGAGATCATCAGACTGAGCCTGAGTGAGGGGGTCAAAGGCATCATTAGTCTTGAGTCCCGCCCACAGGAGATTTGGTCCAGCCCCCCCTCCATAATTCTGTGGACCCTTGTCTACTGCCTGTTTGCCTTGACCATTGGTGGTTCCGATTCTTGTGGACAGCATGAGCCTGGGGTGAACCTTTATGTTCATTTGAATTGCCTGGACTTCATGATTTCCCTGCGCTTGACAAGCAGATTGAGACGATTCCCCTCCTTCTCCTTTGGGCTCCTTCTCCAAAGGAACCAAGATGAATGGACCCATAAATGGGGCCCCATACCTGCCATGGCTGCAGCCTTGGAGACCCCAACCTCTCTTCGCCCTCCTTCCTTTTCCTCCTCTTTCTGAAGGAATAGGCAGCATTCATGGCCTGGGCCAGAGTCTGAATGATACTGTATGAATGGGGGTCATTTGTCATCCAGATCCTGTTACTTTTCCTCTGGGTCTCCACTGGGGCTTTCTGGGTGCATCTTTTGCGGCCTTTGACAGAATGGATGTGCTTGTGAAGAAAACAGGGAAAAGAATGCTTTCTAAATTGATCATCCAGAAAGAAATAGGATTCAAAGGCATCATCCACTGGCCTTTCTTTTGCCAGACAGCTAAAGTTCCAAATACTATGAATATATTTCAAAAGTCTGTGGTTGGTTATATCATACAGTGAAAAACTTGTGAGGATCAGACTTTCCCTTTAGTAGGTCCTGACAAATCCTCAAATGTTAAATGGAAAGGAAGAATTCTGTCTAGAATGATATCAAATTCCATGAAGTGAACGAAGATATTGACTTGCCTCCACTTGGAGAGGGCTCCCTGAGGGCTGCTGTAGGTCCAGTTGTTGAGAATTGTTGTGATATAACAACACAAATCCCATTCCTGACAAGCATAGGAGTAAAAATTGGCATGAAGTTCTCTCCATTTTCTGTGTCTGAAGCAAAGACACCAATCAGGGTCCATCTGAAGTGGAGAAGGAGTTGGACAATTGCTGGGTACTGGAATCCTTTTTTGGGAAGTATGTCGTTGAAAAAGGGGAATTGACTTTTATCACTTAAAGCTTCTGAAGAAGTACCATAACTGAACTGAAAAAGCAATGAAGAATGTTGTGTTATACTTAGGGTCAAATCAAGTCCAAAATATTAGTTTTAATAAATCCAACATTCTTTTGATGAGCAAATTAAAGAGATTATTGTTGATTAGCTGTTAGGCAATATCAAGAAAAAATTTTTAAACACAGAACATTAACATAGTATATAAAAATGAAATACAAGAAATAAATAAAATGCCATTTCTGTATTACTCCAATAATTTACTGCAATCAGACTCATATGTAGATTTCAACTGAACTGCTTTGTTCCAATAAAGGTCTGGATTCTATATAAATATTTGAATTCTGTCTCCACAGGAAATATGTTGTTTTAACATAACTCTCCAATAGGTTGTTTGTCTAACAGGCTGTCCAAGACTCTGATCTCTCTCTTTCTTCTGCAATTGACATTCAACCTACAGATGTATTCCATGTTCTGTCTTTGGAGCTCCACAAATAAAGTCTGTTAATTATAAGGGACTTAGTTAAATCTTTGATATTTAACCATAGTGTTTAGCTAACGAAATCTTGCTCAAGTAAACACCACCCTAAGATATTTAGGTATTTCTGGTTTCCTTTTTCTTCTCTAACATTTTTATTGAGTTATAAAATATTGTAAATACAGAATACAAAAGTAAATAGAAAAGCAGTGTGGAGGAAAAGTGGCAAGAGAAGTGAGGAGAATAAGAAAAGAAAAGAAACATTGACTTCTAGCTCTCTCTGTTGCAGTAAAATAAGGCATTAACATCAAATCACAACTTTTGCTTCTTCATAATAATATGAACAAGCCATTTCTGAAAAGATCTATCGATCTACTCAGTAAAAATCAAAATCTAAGTTTCATTCTTTTCCACTTCAAGCATGAAGTTCAGAAGTGGTTTCCATGTGGAAAGAAAAGTACTTATGTTCTTTTCTTTATTCACAGTGTCAGTTTGCCATTTCTGCCAACTTCTGCAACCATTGGTCCTTGCTAGGAATCAAAGTGTCCTTATATGTTTGCCCATACAACAGCCTTGCTGCTGTCAACATATATAATAACAAAGTTCCATTTTTTTCTCCAGTTCTTTTCCATTAGACTCAAAAAGAAAAGTTCTGGTTTGATTTTTATCTCCATTTTTAAAATTTTCTGTATCAAAATATGAATCATAATCCACATTTTTCTTTATCATATGTCCACCATAGATGATAAAAGTCCCTTCTTTACTTTTGCACTTCCAACATTCATTTGACACACCTTTATACCTCTTCGGTAACTTATGTGGTGTTAAATACCAGTGATACATCATCTTATAGAAATTTTCTTTTAGATTATAATTTAATGTAAATGTTAAGCCCTTCGTCCATATATTTTTCCATTTTTCAAGCATACATTATATCCAAAATTCCTTGCCCACTGAATAGTACAATGTTTTACATGTTCATTTTCCAAATTTAATTTGAATAACATTTTATAGATCTTAGCGATAATATGTTCATCGTTACCATATAATTAGATTTCCAATTCATTTTTAACAAAGTCAGATCCATAGCACTTTTGATCCAGTTTAAATCTTTCTTTCAGTTGTTGATAAGTAAACCAATAGCAAGCATAACTTTCTGATTCAAGTGCTTCCCTTGGCCTTAGTATTGGTTACCAGGCTTGAAAGATAATTTTACCATACATCAACCAGTCTGGCTTCACCAGCATTTCTTTTCTAAAAAAAGAAAGACTTCCTGGGGTGACACCCAAGAGGCAGCCTTGTTCTATATTTATTCCAACTCTTAGTGTGGCACGTCTAACAACGTGATTATTAAAATCAACATTAACTTTACTTTTATCATTCGATAAATAGCTGTGCCATCCAAACCTTAATTCATGGCCCTCTAATTCAAGTAACCTCTTATTCTGGAGACTCACCCTATAGGCATTTCAGTTTCAATAGTTGGCAATTTGGAAGGTGTGTTGGGAGCAGCTGATCCATTTCACTGTTCCAACCTTACTGAGGATGGTTACATATTTCTCTTTTTCAATTCTTTGTGAATAATAAACCATGCGGTTCTAATATGCGTTTAGCATGTTAGATATATGTATTTCAGAATCCTTCATTAGTGCAGGTAAGTAATTAATATGAGAGAGAATAACAAGGGTTCAAATATGCCCCCTTCCCTTCTCCTTGGTAATATCGATCCTTCTTCTCAGCTCATTCAGCCCAAGCCTCCCTCTCAAACAAGGGCTTGGAGAAGGGCTTGGATCAGGGCCAACAGGTTGAGCTCCATTTTGAGGCAGTCAATATCCTCCATAATGTTTCTCTCTCTCTACTGTATCAAATGCTGCACTAACATCTAGAAAGTCAGCAAACTGTGATTTACCCAACTGACATATTTTGTGGTTAGATATTTCAGGACAAATCTGTTGAAAATATTACATTATTAATTGATTTCCTACTTATTATACACATTTATACAGCTTTTAACTCTGCCTAAAACCTTCTTGCTCTTCTTCAGGAATGCACTTTTCTTCTACCCAATCTCAAATTTACTTAAGGGAACATGGCATATTTTTACTCACAATATTTATTAGACAAACTTGCCTGTAATTGTTTATACATATAACTTTATAAATATAGCTGGTATGTTGTAAAACAGCTTTTTGAATTCCATGGAAAAGAATGGTTGGATCAAAGCACCAAAATAGAGAAACACACACACACACCTGTGGGACTTTGTAGAGGCTGCTAATGTTGATATCTGGATGGAGATGTCCCTTGTAGCTCCATCAAGAAGAGCCAGAAGGTCTCCTTCCTTCCACAGCTGTAGTTGGGGACATGGGCTTCTCCAGTGGAGAATGTCCAGCAAGGCATCTGAAGTGCGTAAACAGCTCAAATAGTTGTCATGGATGTCA